>VXBO01007825.1:1786475-2085659 GCA_013400135.1 Rhinoptilus africanus | reverse complement strand
CCGCCTTGCGCAGGTGTGTGTGGGGATCCCGGCTCTCCGCGGAAGCCGCCGCCGCTGGGGCGGCCGCGCCCGCGTAACTCGGTGCGGAGGGAAAAGCGCAAAGTTTTGTCTGCCGGGAGGGAGGCGCTGGCGCGGCAGCGGAGGAGCCGCGGAGGAGGAGGAGGCGGGGAGGGATGCCCGGGCTGCGCGGTGCCTCCGCGGCTGGCGGCCAGGGCGAAGTCGGCGAGAACTGCGCGGTCGGGACGTGGGAGCGGGGAGATGCGAAGCGCGGCTCCGCGCGGGGAACCCGCCGCTGCGCTGGCGTCTGGAATAATCTAACCCTCCCAGAGCCGGGCAGAGCCAACTTCCAGCTTGTAGTGAGCATCTCCGCGGGAGCGAACGTGAGACACCGCTTTCGTCCTTATTTCTGTGTGTGTGTGTGTGCGTGTGACTCTTCAGCAGGGTTTTCTCTCCAGCCACCTACGTGTGCGCAGCCGGCAAGGCGCAACTTGCGCCGGGTGTCCTCTCTTGGTTTAATATTTGCAACCCCGGTAAATGTTTTGTCACCCTTCCGCCTTTTTTCTCAACGCCTTCTTATTATGTAGGTAATTAATCAGTTAGGTTGGTGGCCAGTTAGGCATAATCTTGTCGGAAAATGATGATGCGAGGCTGTATGGGGTTTGAGTAGTGATGCGATACAGCATACACCCGGATTTTGGTAGCTGTTTCCCACTGCGTGCAAATTCAGTGTGTTCTTGATTTTGAATGAAAATCAAAGTGTAGTGACAAATACGTTGTTACTTCCAGTGGAAAAATATAATTTGCTTTGCCACTGAAATACGTGGCAGCTCTAAAGTACCGGGAGGGCAGGGGGGAATAGAGAGGGGCTGGTTTTTTCTGATCAGTCACAAAATGTTTTTCTCCCTTCTAAATATGCTCTTTCTAGTGCTGCTGGTTGCTTTGAGTGTTTGGTTTGGGGAAATGAATTTCATTTCGGTGCCCTGGGAGTCTCATGAGAAGAGGTGCACTGCTATGTCTTTTGGGGATAGTGTTTGTAACTGATCTTGTTAAATAGTGCTATTATTAAATGAGTGCAAATTGAGGCACATTTATTTTTCATTGCCCACAAGTTGTGTTTCTGAGCTAAATTTCTTTTTATGACTAGAGAGGCTTTTGCACTGCAGTATTACAATACAGCCATATTAAAAAGGTCCTTGGAGCAAATAACCCTCTAATGCTGCAGCGATGTTTTCAGTAGACTTCAGTAGTTCTATGGGAAATAATTATGTTGGATTTAAGCAATCTGGGCTGAATTGATTGTGCCTTTTTAATTGCGATGTTAAACTGCTTGTAGGTATTCTTGTGAGTGGTTAATCTAAACCCAAATATAAAAAAAAGCCCCAAACCCAAACCTTTAATCTGAATTAAATAATTTTTCTCTCTTTTTTGCAACAGGTCCTTCTGGTCTCTCTCTTTTTTTTTTTTTTTTTTCCTTTTCCCTCCCTTCCTTCTTCCTTTAATTGTCAGTGAGGTCTCCTGCTTGAATATATTTCCTTAACTAAGCAGAGTGCAGTTTCTGTTCTGGTGATGTGCAGTGGTACGTGATACCGTCATTCCCTTCTGCGTATGGTATACTCTATCTGGGATGCTGCAAGCAATGAAGGCAAGGAAAACTAGAGTTAAAAGGGAAAAGATTCCTGAGGTTGATGGTGTTGGCAAATTGAGTGATGAACGTTTATTCTCAGGAACCCCAACGCATTTTAGATGGTGGTTGCTGTGGGATGTAATGCTGAAATCACAGCATAGGTGGGCATGTATCCTTCAGTGATCTCGCACCAAATCCTCTGGTGTGTACTTGGAAGGTGTGAAAAGCAGGCACTGAACTAAGCTGCTTACCTTCTAATGTCAATATTTGGTGCTAAAAGTTTAATTTTGAGTGGAAGACAAGCAGGTTGCTTACTTCTCTCTAACTGCCGCTCTTCATTACTGGTTTTTGTTTGCTCTAGTAAACAAACATGTATCTCTTAAAATTGAATTAAATGTATAAACTGCTTGAACCCGAGGTGGAGGAGAGAAGATGACTCTGTTTTAAATAATAAATAAGAAATTAAAGTATCGTGCCATCAGCTGGCTAAAGTACAGCTTTGGCCTGCTCAGTCAGTCGGTGCTCCCAGCAAACCCTCGGTGTCTAGCACCCTGCTCCTGGGTTGGAGGGTGGAAGTGCTTGGGGTGACTTGCAGGGTGACGCCTGCTTGACTGGCAGACGCTTATTGCAGAGCGGCACCCGGTGCTTTCCAATTTTGCCTCTGTAATGATTTCCTCCAGCAAGCTGACAGAGAATTAAAATGTTTACAGTCAGGTTTTGGAAGGGTTCATCAGGATGCAGAGGGGAGGGCAGGGAAATCCTTCCAGTTTTAGATCTCTCTAATCCCAAGCTTCTGTTCCTGTAGTCATGCTAATTTTTTATTGGTTGGTGTGGCAGTGACTGTTTCAGAGCACAGTAATGTGAACGTTTCCACTCCAGATAGTGGAGTCTTTAAAAAAAAAAAAGAAAGAAAGTGGGAAGGAAGGAGTGGCCGAAAGAGACATCTTACTCCAGTCTTTTTTCAGGTTGTTCATGAAACTGAAGCCGTTGGTGAACAGTTGTACTTTTGAAATTAAATTTCAGTGAATAGATTAAGATTTCAATCACGTGTTTCCTGTAGAAATGCCAGGTAACCTAGAGCACTACGTACCATACACACTTCAGTGTTCTCCAGCCCAAGCCCATTTCTCCACTGGAGTGAAACTATGGGAACATACGGTTGAGGATGGGTATTGTTTCCCATGTTGATGTCAACTACTGTGTGCAGAAAGAGCTGAGCTGGAGTTGAGACCGGCACCCAGAATGGTGGTACCTGAGCAACAGACAGTTGGGTCAGTCACTTCTGATGATCAGCTTTCTCCTTAGCACCTTCGTATGCGTGCTGCAGATCAGGAGCGTGGCCTGTGTTTCTTTAACCATCTGATTCTGGCATAAAATTCCTTTGCAGAGCCATCTGCACTCTTCAGGTGAGCCTAAATCATGCTTGTGCCTGGCTTGGCCCTCTGGTACCGACCTTTAATTTCACCACTTGGTTCCATACCTTGGTACTGGGAGCGTTTGCTACTGAGGTGGGATGCTATTGGAGGTCCCACATTGCCCCTTCTGTGCTTTGTGTAGTCAATATGATGGTGTAACTAACCCAGCCTGGAGCTGGCAAATGCGGACGCTTTCACAGTGACGCCTGTTAAGTGAATTTACTGTCTACAAGGGGGAAAGGAGAAGGGTTATGGTACTCATGTGGAAATACCAAAATGTGTATATTCTCTGTGTTACCAGTTTATCTGGCTGCAGGCTACCTACAGGCGCGCTCTCGGATTTTTAAGGATGTCCTTCTGCTATCAGGGCTCTAACAAACCACTTAGGTGGCATGTTTGTGTTTTACACTTTACCAGGGATGCAGAAGCAGGCTGGAAACGAAAACAAGCCATTCTCAACTGATGCTCAGAGTTCTTGGAAGAGGGAATGAAAAGTATTCTTTTGAGTAACCTGGATAGCTCATGGAAATGACCCTTCACCTAGTGTCTATAAAGCAGCATTTTGGATAAAACAGTCCTATTACAGGAAGTGCAGAGGGCGAAAAACCTAAGCAGTCTTGACAATTGTTTTGGGATTGTTCCACAAGAAAATCAAAGGCTTGTCAGTTTTTGCTTTTATGCACATAAATCACCTTTGCTCCTCCTGTTTCGTGAAATGCATTGGGTCAGGACTTTTTAGTTTGCCTCCGTTGTATTGTGAATACTTACAGTAGAGTACATATAACAAACAACAGGAAATTCATATTTCACAGCACTTTCATTTTTCATCGGTATGCCAAGGTAAAGAACCTCCAACTTTCCTTTAGGAAAGGAGTATATTCTCTGTGTATATCCTTTAAAATAGCATGAACATTGTGCAAGCCAGCTAAAAGTAAGGAGAATACGTTCTGAGGTTCCTCTTTTATATCTGCAGATTGATGCATTCAACATCCAACTTCCATGATTCTTGCAAGATTTAAACATGAGAGACTTAGCAGAGTAATACTGTGTGAGTATTTACTCCTGGTTTAATGCAGCAGAGTTCTATTGAAGTCAAAGCAACTGTATCTGGTTCCTTAAGATGAGGATGTGGCCCAGCAAAGGACTTTTCTAATTGGCAGGAGGCTGGGTTTGGTACCTTTACCCTTCCTTGCAGGGCAGTATTTTAGGAAAAAATAATATATATATCTTACTACCAGCAGTGGGATTTCTCATTTGAAAAGTTAAATACTCCTCAGTGTGAGGTGAGGGTATTACGCTGGCTCACAGAGCGTTTTCTCTGACTAATGTATACAAAATGTATGTTGGGATTGCCCAACACTGATAATTCACGCACCTCTGGAGTGGAATACAGCAGCCATTCTGGGCTAGAAACATTATGCAGGAGGGGTTTGGGGAAGAGAAATGAAGAAAAACTAATCCAATTGAAACTGCAAGGGGAATTTAGGAAGCGGAATGCAATTATCCAAGTTGGATATTGGCCAGGACATGTTAGTTAACATTTTTACTCTTGCAAGAATTGCCATGGGATCTTTAATGACGATGAATGGTCAGGGCTCTATTTTACATCTCATTTGAAAGCCCGAGCGTGAAGATGAAGTGAATGCTTTGCCTTCCTTCAGGATGTGTTGCTGTGGTCAATGTTTTTTCCTCCCCACGGGCCCAAGGCTCTCTGGCCACACCTGCCTGGCAACTCCACATCTCCAGGGCTTTCTTCATCTTGAGCTGCTAAGCCGAGAGGAAATCCAGACACTCAGCATTACTTCATATTTCCTTTCTGCTTAACTTCCTTTTTGTGGAGGGGTAAAGGTGGTCTTACACTATTGCTCCTCCCTTCCCTGGAACCGTGTGGTGTTAGCAGTGATCTCTTTTTGTGTGTATTATTAGTTGCAGGTTCTAAACTGAGTTATCATTGTTGAGTGTTATATGACACAATGTTCCACTTCAGGTGGTCTTTATAGTGGATTGTGTCAATGCATAGAAGTCACTGCAATTGCTTGTTTGAGGGACTAATAAGTCAATTTTTTTGCAAGACATCAAAGCCCAATTCCAAGTTGGATAGCTACAGACTTCTTATGGAGAAGTCCCCCTTCGGTTCAAGTTGGCGATGGCATATTTCCCTCTCCTTCTGGTGTGGTTGTTCTCCCTCTTGTTTTATGAGGACCAGTGGGTGGAAGAACCATCCGTCCATAGCAAACAGTTGATAAATCTTACTGAAACTGATATTTCAGGAGAAGGGAGTTGGATTTATAAATCTTTTCTTCTCTGTAGTCATGGTTTTCCTTTTAGCTATCTGAACTTGTTTTAATGGCAGTGCTTTTTGGTATTCAGGTTGGAGAAGGAGTAGGATGGAATATGCTGCTCAGGAGGAGAAGAGGCTTTATATTGTTGTGGAGGTTTAGGGATGGTACATTCGTTGTGATTCAGTCAAAATATGGTCTGGGAACTTGGAGGATGGCTCTGTATCTACTGGGCTGCCTTTTACTCCATTTATCCAAGTGCTTGCCGTCGATCTTAGAGGTCATGGAGCAGTGGCAGATGCTAAGAGATAAAATTAGATATGCATCCAGACTTTCATATATAATTTTATTAACACAGTATGAAGAGCAATGCAATAGTAGGTACTTATTTTTTCTTTTTCTCTTGGAAGGCTTGTCCTGAGATTTTATTTTCCTGCAAGCTGACACATAAGGAGGCTCTGCTTCTAACCTACAGATGTCGCTAATACTCATGTGCAGCACAGATAATTAAATGATAACAGGGTTAATGCTCTCCTTATAGCAAGGATTTTTGCTATTTATATAGAAATTTCCCCCCAAATGCTCATGATGACATCAATGTCAATAATTTAAAATGCTGTTTCAAAATCACTGAAAGTATTCATAATGTACAAAGTGATACATTTTGCATCCAAGGATTTCCCTTCTACGTTTTCATGTATTTGTGGACGGTTTAGATTGCTTTTTAGGCTACAGAAGGGTGGGTAAAGCCAATATCTGCATCCGCGTGTCTTGAATTTCTGGTTAAAAGAGAAGAGCTGACCGCTCCGACCTGTATTACACAGGCTTATGGGACAGTTTTTACGGAACTGGTGGGATTTCACCAGGCGGTTGGGAGTGCTGGGGAGAGTCTCCTCATTCTGTTAGTGGCTGTTAGAGTTGCCTTAACATACAGGTGCGTCTTAATGGCACTGATTTTTCTCTTAGGATGTGAATCAAAGTCCCAACTCTGAGTTTCTTAAGATGTTCAGGGCATGTGGAACGTTATGTTAAGGAACAGAATGAACGTTCGTTGTCATCCATAAGCCTGGGAGGAAACCACTCTTCCTTATCTTTGTAAAATAACAATGTCTTTGGTCCAAGGCTTCTCAGATGACTGTGTAAGGCCAGAGCTTGTCCGTCATAAATAAAGTGAATGGGTTTAGGGACTTCACATGTAAATAAAGTGCCCATTCCATCTGCCTCTGTGTGGCTTGACCCACAAAATAACAACAAACGTTTCCACTGCTTGAAAGAATTTGATGAATATATTATGTTGGCCAGGTGTAAAGCTGTGATCTGTGACATTTCATGCCTCATGTGGGCATTACGCTGTCATGCGGCACAGTGGGCTGCATTAATAGAGTCTTTGGGGATAAAGAGAGAGAGTCTATGGACAGAAGCTGTTGTTAGGCAAAATAAATTATAGAGTAGCTCATCCAGTGTGAGAAGGATTGTGAGTGATGTAGTTTCAAACATCATTTTTTCAGTAATTGTGCTGTTTGAATTGTGACCTACTTTAATAACATTCTATCATTTTTAATATTTCTTTATTCATTACATTTTATACACACTCAGGTGGTTTACTGCAAGCTGTGTGGAAATAACAATGAAGGTCAAGTGCTCTTTGTGAGGATAACTTATTACTGAAAATAGTAACTTGTTGTCATTATTGTTTTCCAACGTGAAATTTTCTTTGTCTGGCGGATGAAGAGATGATGTCGGGCTTGTGTTAAAGTGTGTGATTACTGTCAATAGACCAAAGTCCCTCCAGTCATAGGTCCGAGATGTACATGATCGCTGAACAAGTTTCACTTTACATTGATTTATTTTTCTGTACACTGTTAAGCTGGTACAGGCCCTTATTGAAAACCTCTTCAGATTAGGACTGGCTTATATAGATTTAGTGTTTAAATGCCTGCAGTTAGCTGAAGCTAAACTGAAAATTGCAACTTTACTCTTGAAATAACCATGCCTGCACATGGCTTTGCAGCCTTTCAAATGAGCTTAAATTCATGCTTCAAATTATATTAGTTCAATATTTTTCATGTGGAAAAGGCTTTCGTGGCTTGGTCCGCAGGAGTTCTGCATAGAGTTGGGATCAAGGCTTGTTTAGGGCTGAGAGGATGCTCTTTATTGCTAGCGCTGGTGTCACTTCAGTTAAATCACAAGTTCTTTACAGCAGTTATCCATACAAATGACCTTCCAATGGTTGCCTCATGCTTAGTGGACATGTAATTGTAAATTTTATGTGAGAATTGGGAAAAAATGAGTCCTGGGATCTGGACATCAGGATCACCAGCTTCTCAAATCATAATCTACTTTGGTCTAGCTTACATATTACTTGGCTTAGAGCTATGAAAAGGTGTCCCACTGGAAAAAAAAGAAAGCTTTTCAGCATCCCCGCTATCTTTACAAAGTATAACAGACATGTTGGATACTGATGCATCATTTCTTACGCATTATCGAAATAGAATAGTTTTATGTAAAGGTCAGCTGTGCTTGGTGTCTAAAATGTTCCTATTTCTTATTATGCATATTTGAGGTTCCTCTTAGGAATCAAGATAGAAAGTGTGGAAAGAAACCAGCAGGGTTGCGGTGAATATTCACCATTTTGGCTGTTGCAGTGGGTCAGGGGTTGAGGTGTTACCGTTTTTCATCTTTTGCGTGACCAAAATTCTCACCTGGTTTGATGTGGTGGACATCAAGGTTTCCCTGATCCAAAGCCAGGGAGGCCTCAACTTAGAAGTCATCAGTGTTTAATTTTCCTTGTGAGCTGTGTAATTTGAATTCTGTAGAGTCATGTCTTCTAAGTATAATAGGGGAGAAAACTGGACTAATTAGGTATGTATCCTGCTTTTAAAGGTTCTGGACTGCTGTGCTAGTTTAGGGTTGGACAAATAAGTTGAAATATTTTGCAGAAATAGAAGCGAGAGATCTTAGCCGAATGTCTATTTTCTGAGCGCAATTGAGCCACCCTAGACAAAGACTTCGTGAGCCCTCAGCGGAAAAAAGGGGTAGTGGAACAGGAGAAGCTTAGCCCAGAAGAGAGAGTGCTTTTGATAGAGACCTGCTAAAACCAATGGAGACCTGAATAAGGAATTGTCTTTTCCAATAAATTAAGTAAAGGGTGTTGTCTGCCACAAGCAAGCAGCAGATACAGAAGTGGTACGACGCTTCACACAAGGTGGTGCTACGCAGGAAAGCTCACTGACTTGGGATGTTGTGGCTGCTAAAAGCCTACATGGACCAAACAGTCTTCTGGAAAAGTTTGTAGTAGAGCTGAGGGCTATTGCGTGAGGTGATACTGCTTCTAGTGTAGAAATGCCAGGCTCACGAACGTCTGGAGGCTGGAAATGTGTTCTGGTGAGTTATTACAATGTGTGTCTGCTCTTGGAGACTGCCAGAGAGTCAAGGTTACTGAATACAGGGCCAGCTGGCCCATTGCTCCCAGCCAGCAGGGCTTTCTTATGCTAGGTGAAGAACTTAGCCTAGAGCCGGGGTGGGACAGTACATCATCTCCTCTCCCCTGCTCTCAGCTGAGCCGCTCTCGAGTTCAAGGTGTTGGAGCTGGACTGGAGTATGGGAGATGGTAGAAATTGCTTCTAAGAGAGTGGCATCAGTGTTGGAAGAAAGACGTGAAGTTCTAGCGAGGCACTCCGTGTCGCAGAGGTGTAGAAAACTGAAGTCATTCCTTGTGCAGGTGACTTATTTTGCTGTAGTTTTAACCAGTCGCTTTGGTTTAAGCCTGTTACTTCACTTACTTGGTTGTACCTGCCCTCCCTTGCTGTTTGATAGTGTAATGACCGATCTGTTGGCGTTGCTTGTTCTTAGTAAACCCTTGTGTTATGTGTATCTGCATCTGGCTCTAGTGTTGTCAGAAGCTTGTAAAGTGACCCAGCAGAATTTTAAATGTATATATTAAAAAAAAAAAAGTAAACAGTATCTTGGTATAAAATGTTGAAATGAGAACTTGAAATGCCCTAAAGACAGGTCAGTTCTGTTTTTCCACCCTATTCTCCACAGGCCGTGATCACTGTTGGTCCTGGAGGTTGTGGTTTGCCCAGATCATTCCGATTCTGGAGACCAAGGAAAGCCTTTTCATTCTAAATGGCTCTCTTACTTGGAAGTACATTGTTTTCTGTGGAAATGCTTGTCTGTTCATGTAACATTTTGCGTACAAATTCTGAAGAAATAAACCATTATCTGCTAGCAAGAATTTCACCTTGTGCAGGGTTCTAGGGTACAATGACATTTGTTAGTGGGGAGACCTGGAGTAGAGTTTATTAATAACTTCACTTACTGCAGGCTGTGTTGCCTTCAGATTGTCACTTCAAGCGCAAATACACAGTGGTGTTTACACGTGGCAACATTTAAAAGGCAAAGTTCAGATTCTGTAATTGTGCAATGGAGTTGCTTGGAATTATTTAATAATAAAAGAGCCATACAAAAAGGTTCCTCTTACTCTGATTTCATTAATAATGTATTTTGCGATTGGCTGGAGACATTTGGCTGACAGCATTTCTTTCAGTATGTTGTGGAAGAAATCGGTAACTGACGAAGATTCCATCATTGGGATTATGCTGTACATCATGGCTGCGGAGAACTTCACAGTGACATGGAGATCATATAGCCCTTATTTCAAAAGTACAAATTAGGGAAGGGAATAGCATTTACCTGTCAGCAGACATCAACAGATAGGAACAGAGATGGGAGCAATTGTGCTTTTGAAGGAGAGTGGCGTGTCCATCCATGCTAGTTAATTCATTCTTTTGGTATGTATCCTGATTTATTTTTCCCGGTTTGTTGAAGAAGCAGTATGAACACGTGCTCACCACCATGCACTTCAGTCTTCCAGAGAATTTCATGACAGCAGTTTATGAAACAACCAGCCTTTTTTGCCAGTGAGATTTCTTTTCCTCCTTCTTAGTCGCAAACATCATATCTTACCTTGCAAATGTAGGATGCTGGCTCTCTGGTTGTGTTCACCTTTGCTTCCCCTGCAGCTCCCACATCTGATTGGGCTCTCGGCTCCGCAGTTCCCTGGCTAACTTGCTTTCTGCCTCATTTACTCCCCAATGACTGCTGAACGACATTCCCTGAATTCAGGACCAGCTCAACTTTGTGACTGGCTGCTCAGGATGCTGCAGCAGCAGCGTGGTTAGTGACTTCTCTTGAAAGATGTATAGCCGTACATCTTTTGAATTGTAAAGCTAAATTTCATTAGCTTCACCGGAAGGAAGGAATCGACACTGAAGGGAAAAATATACCACTGAGGCTACTGTAAGAAATTCTAGGTAAATAATTCAGCGTCGTGGAGTTAGTGCCCAGTATGGGTAAGTATTGGTACCCTCGCCGTGTCCTTTACTGAAGCTAAAGCAGAAGGTCATGCTTTGCTGATAGATCCTGAACTTTGGTTGCAAATACCAAACCAAGCCACATGTTGAGCGAGTCACGTGTGGTGTTTGGTGCTCTGCACTTGAAGTTGAATGGTTGAACTTGGTGATCTTAAAGGTCTTTTCCAACCTAAAGGAGCTTTTGGAGAGGTTTAACATTATATTTCACTGAGCTGAGACCTTCTTTAGAGTAAACCTAAGGCAACTTGAGACCACTGACTGTTGTCTTGGAGTTTTGAGCTTTTTTCAGCGTGGTGCTTGCAGTGGCACTGAACACAAATTAGAGGTGTGAGCTTTGTCCCCATGGTCAGTTTTCTGCTGTTCAATATTGTGTATTCAGTCCTTGGTGGCTCAAAACGGAGTCTCGCACTGACTCCTTTCTCGCAGGTACACCTGCATCTGTGTGGGCCCTCGTTAATCTGGTGATCGCTGACTTTAAGCCTGTGGAATGATGAATAAGTGTGTGAGTGTGGGGTTTTCTTGGGTTTTTTTCTTGTGCTCAGTCAGAGACGAGTCTTTTGCAGTGGAGACTTGTATGGGCAGATTGTGGTGGTTTTTTTTTTTCCCATGTGCTTATTTATAACATCTATCTTCCATCATATTTAAGGCCTTTTTCCAAACCCTGGGTGGATGTACCCTCACTCCCTTGAAGCTTGAGGAGAGCACTGTGATTGCCTTCCTTGTGTACTGTCTTTAACAAAACCCTCCTTTTATGTGTGTATCTCACCTGTTGTTTTTTCCCACCTAACTAAAAGTTCTGTTTCTGGTTTCAGAATCCCAGTTTCTTAAATGTTGGAAAGTAACCGGTCCTGTGAATACTGTGCTAACAGCAAAGAAATAAAATGCTACATAACATTACATAATAAGTAATTTTGACTTAATTCCTTGGCTAATTAGGCCAACTAATGAATTAAAATTGGGGCCGAGATATGGAATTCGTGTGCTTTGCTGTATTCTGCAGATATCTGATTTGTAATTTGAATGTTGGTTATCTCATGGGTGGCATTATTATTATTTTTAAGCCAGCACTGAAGCCTCTGCGTATTTTGGAGGGAGAGACAACAGAATTGGCCGGTGATCTTGTGGTTTGGTGGTTTCTTTTGAAGGAGGCTGAATTTGAGATGAACTTGGCACTGCTCCACAGCAGAGGAACTTGCAGTGATGCTGCAGTTTTGTTGGTGCCACCGCAGAGACAAAGGCTAAAACAAATCAAAATGAACTGAGAGGAGCAGATGGGGCAAGCGAGAAGTTGGGAAATCATTCAAAGTGTTAGACACCGAACGATTTCAATTTCCCAGAGACAAGCGGGTGCTGTGGCACAACATGGCTCTTTCTGACACTCAACACATGTGAGACAATTTTGGAATAAAGGCTGCATCAGGTGTTCTGTTTCCAAATTTTCCTGCCTGAGGGAGAGCATTTGCATTTGGCAAGGATGCCTGTAAGGGGGGTGGGGGTGAAAACAAGCTTATAATAAATCCTTTCAGGTGGTTTTTTGACCACTCTGGGCATAGCGTGTCTGTACAAGACATGGGTGAAGTTCTTTCTGACACAAACCCGGAATTTTTAGAGTTATCACAATGCAGTGGGAGTAAAATAAGTCAAACAAACATGCCTCTTCTGAAAATGTTGTCTTGATTTTTATGTCCTCCTCAAAGGATGCAATTTTCCTGTAGGATGAGAGTGCGCAGAAGAGCAAATTGTTCACTTTGATAAATAGGAGTATTGGAAATTTGGTCCTTTTCATATGTGCAAAACCCACGTGGGACAAAACGGCTCTGTCTCCCAGTCTTTTCAGTCCTTAGTGGTGGTTTTGCCTTGTGCTGGCAGTGGTTTTTTTGGGTGCCACCTTACCAGAAGCTCAGGTAAGTATGTCACTGTGGCCTAAGCTTAGTGTTTCCCCTACTTAACACTGTTTAAAAAAGCTGTAGTATTAAAAGGCAGAGAGAGTGGGGAAACTTGTAATTCTGAGGGTGGAAAGGCTAAGGTCCGAACTTACGTGCTCTGCCAGCATCAGTGGAGCAGTACTTCATCAATAATGAATCCACAGGAATTCCTCAGACTGTGTGACCTCTCTTTCTCTGTAACATTGTTCTTCTGTTTAAGATTCCTTTTCAAGGGATTTGACTTCCTTTAAACGTAGGGAAATGAGAGATAAAGAATTCTGTTTCCATCCAGTAATTGCAGCCTAAACACGATTTTGCAGGATTTATTGTTTATAAGTGCATAAATAGGCTGTAGATAATTCATGCTTTAAATGCTGTGGGGCATAGAAAAGTTGGGAGTGGGAAAAATGGGTATGATAAGGCATAGTTCCAGCAGAAAGAAAAGGGACTTGAAAAGCAGTTGGATTCTTTCCATCCACCCTACAAAGAAGAAAATTGGTTTGCAGGAAATATAGGTCATGGCACTGTTCTGGCATCTTGATGTTACTGTTTTGTAAGTAGAGTATATTGCTAGCAGCACAATTTGGGACTCCCATTAGAACCGTTCTTTGCTGTCAGACTTAAAGGCCATTTAATATCCCTTATCTGATCTAACGCACTCCTCCTCACCTAGACAAAGAAAATTTAGAAGGTGGGGTTTTTTTATAAATTAAATTATTGAAAGCTTTGGAGTCTGTTCCTGCTGTTGCACCCAAAAGTCAGTTACTTCAATGAGGATCCAGGAATCGGGGGTGCACGATGCATGGGGCAGGGGAATGAAATTCTTCTCCCCTCTCCATGGCAAAACAGTGAAGAAAATGAAACCTCGTGTTGCTGTGCCACAGGGTTTTCCAGATATAAGCTTATTATTGGAGAAAAGCCTTGTTTTTTTGAACGTGACATTCACTTTTGATTATGAGATGAATTTAATTTCTTTGTGTTAGAAAAGATATTAAAGGCAGCTGTATTCTATGATTGAGATTGTCTGTGTTCTCCTCCGTTTGTGTCCAGCGCCAGGACAGTGTCTGTGGTGTTTGCAGAACAGGGAAATGAGGCCAGCAACGTCTCTGCAGGGAGGGGAGGCAAAACTACTCTCACCTTAGAAACTGTGGCACTGAAAAGTACAGGATTTTTCTGCGTAGTTGTATACGACTGTGAACCATCTAAAGGCCATGACGAAACCAGAAGGGTGGGCAGGAAATCTGGGTGAGGAACTGTACCTACACTGTAGGGTTTGCTTGTTTGCTTTTGAGGTGCGATGAAGTGTCCTGAGCACAGGGATGTGACTCATCAGCCACCTCAGCCCACCCTGACACTGCTCGCCCTCTACTGTTCTCTGCCCACCTTCTAGTGACTCAGAAATAATGATGTTTAGCTTTCTGGTACAATGCGATGTGATGCAGCTTTGAAGAAAGGGAGGTGTGTGTATATATATATATATATACGTAAAGTTGGTTTGAGATGTTCTTCTCCAGCTTTCATAACCTTGGGTCAACCCTATGGTGGTGGGGATGCAGGCAGCCTTCTTGTATCCATCCCGTGGTATTGCTGTGGTTTTAGAAATTACGTGCTGTGTATAAATACACCTGACTTGCTTCATAGTCGTGTATGTTTTCTTTTTGAATGTTTTATCCCAAGTGAGGCTGGAGGTTAACAATCCATGGAATCAGATGAACTCAAGGGCGCTCTTGCCCCCCCCCTCACCCTGCCCTGTGATCCCCCGTGGCTCGTGCAATTTGTTGCTGGTCCAGGACTTTTCTCAAGCTCATTGTACCAAGCCGGGCTGCAGTGAATTGAAACCCTTTTGTTTCAGTTGAAGTTCTAGCAAGTTATTGCTGCTCAATCTGGATATTTTCAGGCGTGACAAAGATATAGGAATGCAACTACAGATTTTTATTGCTGCCCCGATGTATTTCCAGTGTGGCGTTATTACTTCGGAGTTCATTAGGAACAAATAAAACCAGTGGCAAGCATACTGCCTGTAACGCAGTGCTGCACAGCACGCCTCGCTCGCTGCTGGCTGATGGAATGGCTGAGCTTTGGAATAAGCAGGATCCCAACAGTTTCCTCTGCGGCTTGCCTGAAGATTTCCTAAACCCCTAACTACTTTCATTCATTATCTGCTGGTGCACTTGGATAAGAAACAGGAGTTATTTTTTTCAAACAGGCAATCAGGAAAATTTCCTGTGGTGACAAGTAAGTTTTTCTTTTGGCTTGACCCAAATACCAGACCAGTCTTATTGTATCTTAGTTTCTTACCATTTAAAACAGGATTCGGAGGACTGATTCTTTGCATCCTAAACAAGGTGTGTGTGCACACACATGCGTGGGGTTTTTTGTTTGGTTGTTTTTTTAAATCAAAAAACTACTTGGTGGATCTACCCTCGCTGTTTGCTGCTTCAGTGGGAATGTGGGGTACGTTGAAGTGCTTGAACATGTCACTGAGACACTCAGGCTTTTGACCAGTTGCTGTACATCTGACTTGGGTGGCATCTAGAAGACCAAGGTTAGAAGCCTACATTCCTGAGAATCATAGATGGCGAATAAAGACAGTAGGGTTTTTTGGGGAAGGGACTTCATAGGACACATAATGAAAATGTGTTGAAGACATCTCTCAGTGATTGCTTTCAAGCAAATGTCGTTAAAATTCCACATTCTGATAGACACCCCTTCTTTGAAGGAGTTTCGGCATTGTGAGTATTATAAATATATTCTTTTTCAGATCTTAAACCACCCAAATGTAATACCTTTGAGATGTGTTTGTTTCTATTCTTTTTTTTTTTATATAAACATGCAAAAATGAACAAACGGGAAGCCCTAGCAGTTGTGTGTATCTGATAGAAATGCATACACTCTTATACATAAATTATTATTGCATGCAGTTGTATGAACAAACAGAAAAGCTGAGTTTAGGACCCCTTGAAAATAATCTATTTCTGTTAGACATGCGTGTCATGTAGATACATGCTTGTCTACGCAGTGTATAATTTTTCACTGGCTCATTCAGAGATAATTTTGGAAGGCGAAATGTGCTGTGTGAATATGGTACTTCAAATTGTAGAATGCTTCCATGAGAAAATATAGGATTAGTCTGCAAATAATCTCTTCAAAGGCCCTATTGCAATTCTGAACTCTCAGATGGCTTGGCTAGTCTTTGCTATTGCTTTAGAGGGACAGAGAATGTTAAAATCATTTACATGTATTGTCACAAAATAATTTTATGTGGTTGATCCTGCCTGACACGATGCTTCACAATGTGATGGAAAATTCATAAATGTTTTCTTCAATTTGATGCTCAAGAAGCACTTTAAAAGCGCTCATTTCCTTACGAATTATTTTCTCTCTTTATATCCAATGCATAGGTTATGGTCAAGTGTTCATTTTTATGGTATTTACAAGAAATCAGTTGAGCCAGCTTGCTCATAACACCCCTCCCTCCCCCTCCACCCCCTGCCCACAGACATCCGTGCAGCATCAGGGAACAAAGAGAGTTGAGATTCTGAGCCGTGCTCAGATTTGATTTAATAACTCATTTTCCTGTAGTAAATTTTTGAGAGGCTGTTTGTGGTCAAAGATTCTAAGGTTATGTCCATTATATTGAAGACAAGACTGATGGTTAATAAGTTTTTCAGCTGTCTAATATTTTAATTGAGGATGGAGTTCCTGGTCTTGTAGTTGCAAGCCTTGTGTGTGTGTGTGTGTTTATGGCGCGCTCTGCTCAACCCAGTGCCTAGTGATAGTCTTCTCTCAAACTTCTCATTCCCGTAGTGGTGAAGCATCCCTCCCAGTTTCCTCTTCGCATGTACTGGGAGTTCATCAATGATAGTCTGCTCCAGACATTGAACTCTTGGAAGAAGCCCAGATTAATGGGGAGGTTTCTCTAACCAATTCATCAAACTGTGGTGTCTGTTTGGGCTAAATCACAAAACATCGAGTTGTCCCTGGGAGCGTTAGCTACAGAGTCTTAAGTTTGATTGTGGAAAAGTATCCTGGTGGATCATAAGGTTTTAGATTTAACTGGAGGCATACTGAGTGGAATGGAACCAGTTCAGGGATTGTACTGTAATTACCAAAATCTGGTGTTGTGATGTGGTAAATTCATGCCCGATATCTTCACACAAGTCTAGACGAAGCCTAGAGCAACAGTGTGCTGATGTGCGTGTCGTGTCCAAACTGAAATGGGATCTCATGTTTCCAGACTGGAGATAGCTTTTAAATGTCTCATGATAGTAGGGACACTTCAGGATTCGTAAGGGATTTCTGGAATTGGATCAAGGGTTTACCACAGTGAGTGGCTTGACTTTCATAATTTGTCAAATATAATCAATCTGGATAACAGCATTTAAGGTTGGACTGGTGGATAAGTATTTGGGAGATAGATCACTGTCTGAGACTGGCCATAACTCCCCATGTGTGAGATCAGCCTTGCTTTTCCTGGTAGAGAATTCCTCTGTGCTTGTCTCCCTTTCCTCCAAACTGGAATTGGGGTTTTACTGTTAGCCCTTAGGAAGGATACTCTCTGCTCCACTGTTCCGCACTTTGGTTGGCTGTTTTGATCTACCGTGACTAGCGAGGCTTTTTAAAGTCTTACAGCTCACTTGGGATTATATGACATATTAACTGAGAAAGAACATGTAGGGGGTGTTGGTGGCATAATCCTAAATCCAAGCTTGACAAATTCTGTCTTCGGAATTAAGCTAATTGGGAACCCAGAGCACCTGTTTGTCCACTTGCAGTTAGAAGCAATCATCCTTGTTTTGTTGCCTTGGTTAAGGTGACTTGTTCTGGCGTGGCGTGTTCCCCCTTATGAAGGATATTTTAGTGACTTTGGAGGTGGATCGGCGGCCAGGTGGCTATAAAAGAGGCGTGTAGGACTCAGACTCTTCCTACAGTGGCTTTAGCGAGTAGCTTTACTTGCTCAGGTAACACATTTGTTTCAGTCTGTTGTTTTGTGGCTCGGCCTTTGTGTTCCCCGTAAAAGAAGTGTGTGGCTTGGGCAGCACTGCCTACACGCCGATGGTGGTTTTCACCTGATGCTCCTTTCTGGGGAGCTTGTAGGAAAGGCTGTGGTGCGAGAGCTCTGAGGAGCAGAGCGTGTCGCACACCATCAGGCTGTAGAAGTGCGGAGGCGGCGTGTTGATGGTGTTACATGGTCCCCTCTGGGTGCCGGTGACTGATCATGAGACTGGTGTTTCACAACACTTCGGTTGCCTTTCACAAGTTCACGGTAGTTTATCAGCCTGTGCGCCTCGAGTGAGGGGTTCTTTTTGAACCTTAGTTTGCGTTCAGTGGGATTAATGGTTTAAAGGGTGTCTCCACAATACATTAAATAGCTCAACCGGTTCAGGAATTCAAAGGGATCAGACTGGTTACCATAGCGAGCACAGCAGGAAATTTTTGCTAAATATTGGGATTGTGTTTATTGAGATGCACCAGAAAAGGAGTTCATCATCTGGGTCATTCTGCAGTAGAAATAACATAGCTAGGAGAACAGCATTAACGAGAACTGAGCGGTGTCCCCTCTTCTCAGGTACTGCTCAGAAATGTCTTATTCTGTCAAGTGATAAGGCCTCTCGGTTCTGTTAAGAGCAATAGGTGATCTCTTGGACAAAACCAGTGGAAGCAAACTGTGTGTTTGAGGGTGAGATGGGCGACGCAGTGGCCCTGGTGGCCTCAGCCCAGGAGCCTGTTCGGTTCCTGACAGCTTTCAGCTGGCGCGTTGGCTACAGCAACTGTTTTCTGGATCTTCTCCTGTTTTTTCTGGTGTGAATCTGTAGTAAAGTGTGGATTAATTGTTAATCTGGATTAAAAATCTGATATAAAGTGAAAAAATAAATATAAAGGAAGTGGGAAGGATCCCATATGAAGTTCCCATTTCGTGCTCTGAGTCTGACTAATGTGGGAGCAATGTTGCAACAAAATGATGCATAGATCCTAAAGGTAAACAAAACTGCTGGACAAAGCCTGAGCAGGGACATCAAACCCTGGGTCGATGGTATCTATGGATGCTTCTTCTGTTGTTGGTTTTCCCGTGATGTTACTTCAGCCTTTTTCACTCACCAGCTTTCACTCATTGTATTCACAGACACCAGTTTTGGACAACAAACCTTCACTCTTCCCTATTCACTAGACCTCAAGGCAATCCTTAGACTGCTAGATCTGGCATTTTCATCCGATCTTTTGGGTTTTTCTCTTTTCTGTCTTTCCCAAAGACACTTGCTGGGGCTGGCGGGAGCGCTTTGTGTGAACCTCTGTTAACCCTCCGCATGGCTGAGACCAAAATCACTGCAGCTTCCTTGGCTTGGGCTGTGTCACCCTGTTCCGTGACACAGTTCCCTGCGGTCCTCGGGCTGCTGTCGTGGGGAGGGATTTGCCACCTGGGGATGATGCCGGAATGCCACGCAGCTCTTGCAAGGAAAGGCCTCTTTTGGCTACTGAGACTCCTGACTTGTGTTCTCGGTGCTTTGAGCTGCTGTTAATTACTGCTGTAAGCATGCCCTGAGCACTGGTCCCCACGCTGGGGCTGGCGCGGGATGTGGTGACCTTTTTCAGGAAGCTCTGGTCTCCCCTGGAGATGCCTCCCTGCCACCAAAGATCAGTTGCATGTGTCAGTTGCAGATAGTTCGTGGCTGGTAGTTTTGGCCAGGTTGGTTTTTATTACTTTTCAAATTTACCTCTGCTCGGACTTTCTTTTCCGAGATGAGGAATAGCTGCTGTGCCTGCATTGTTGTTCTTAGTGTCTTTCTAACTTACAGGAGGACGCCTGCAGCTCAGGGTAGGCACGCTTTAAAATGTGTATTTAGGAATTTAAAATTACAAACACTTTTTTGTTTGGGTGGGGTTTTTTGTTGGTTTTTTTTTTTCCGAATAAGCCCTGTAAGGAGTTGATCCTTCAACTCACCCACAAATAAGACAGTTCCAGTGAGAGAGGCTTTTTTATGGGCTTCATTTTGGAAGCTATTCAGGGAAATTACTGTAGGCTTTTTGAGCAAATTAGTGAGAGTGTGGAAGGACCACAAAAAGGCTTTTTCCCTTAAGAGTTGTAGGATCTTATGAAGGGAAGAAAAAAAAAAAACCCATGGTAATTAAGGAATTTTTTATAATGAAATAAAATTATGCAAGCTCTGGTTTTGAACTTGGGTAAATTCTTGGCTGTTTCTGCTATTGAAAGTTTTCGTTCAAATTGAGGCTTTTAGAAAGGAAAGGAAATTACTTGATCAGTGCTTCAAGTGTGTGTGTATACATGGAGGCGTGTGTGTATCCCCTTTGCAAGATGTTAAAGAGTTTGGCTTTAGGATGTTGTTAAAAAAATACATGCACAACTCGTAGGTGTGAAATGATCAAGGCAACTAATCTGTTGGGTTGTGGGAACCTCAGGAGCTCAGCTCGTGATGAATGTAATTAGCTGAGTTCACCTGAAATATTTATCCTGGGGAAAAAACAGTGAATCAAATCTCAGGGTCTTTCCCAGGGACTTTTCAATTATTTCAATTGGAGAGGGGCATTTCTTGTTGCTTGAATTAGGTTAATATTTTGTGGGTGTGCTGCCGAGACAGCTCTAATCCAAGGCATGAGCAACTGGGGAAACTATTCATGGACCTCTTTTGTGAACAAAATGATGTCTTTGATTCTTAATAACATAGGTGGTGAAGGGGAGAAAAGTCAAGTTGTTGGAATAACTTAATCTGATTCTTGTAAATGTGTAGCACATGTGGACAGCGTGATGTTGAAACGCAGCAAAAGGAGTAGATGAGCAGGTGCGGCTGTGGAGGATCCCAGCAGTTTCCTGTGAAACTTCACACTGAATAGCAAGTCACTTGGAAATGTGCCTCGTCTATGCGTGGGGCTAATTGACTTATATGCCACTTGGTCTGTGTCCTTGTTTCTATTTGTGTTTAAGACACACTTTGGATTCCCTCAACCTCTTGACTAATGCAGCTTGGGAGGTGAGTCTTCAAAACAGAAGGAGATGGATGTGGCAGCTTGCTAGCGATGGGGACCCTGTTTCCCTAGCAACAGTATCCCTATGGAAAGTCACAGAAAAGCTTGGCCCCTCCATCCTGGTTTTGAGTTCAGAAAGTCTTGGATTTGGCTACGCTGTTTGTTTGGTTTGATGTTAAAAGTGAGATGCTGAAATGGGAAAGCAACAATTTCCTTTGCACATGGCTGAAATCACATCTGGCTAAAGCTGCTGCCCAAGTATTCTTTTGAGCGTACTGGGCATCACGGACCTTGAGATCTGACAGCAGCCACGCTGAAGCTATTCAAGTAATTTTCTGAGGCTTTCACAAGCTTTCACATCAAAAGACAGATGCTGTGTGTGTGTATCTTGCATAATCTGGGATATAATAAACCTAAAACCATCTTACTGTAAATACTTTTGAAACATCTCATTGCTGACGAACTTCATCAAGCTGCGATGACGACTCAGCTGAGATAATGTGGGGACGAAAAAAGTGCGTGTGAGCGCTGGGAATTGCCAGGGCTGGGAAACCTTTTCTATTTCCAGTGACATTTTCAAAATCATGTTTGCAGATGCTGATCTATCTTCCTGGCGGCACTCCGTAAATCCCGTGCAGCCTGCCACACGGGGAGCCAAACCTTGGTGTAGGGAGGGCACAGCCCCACTGTGTCTTTTATCCTGACAGCTGAGGTCTCTTCAGCCGTTCCTGCGCGTCGGGACATCACCGTGTGGATCAGGAGGTGGAAATGAGATTCAACAAAACTTTTTTTTATAACGTCCACACTGAGCATAAGCAGGTTGTCAGGTGGTCTGGGCAGGCACTGTCCATCTTCACCGTCTTTGTCAGTGTAGATGTATTGTTTGTGGTTTTAGGGCTGGTATTACTTGAGTAAGTGCTCAGGGTGGACAGTAAGGAAAGTCAAGGGAGCTGTGTGAAAAACCCTTAGCTGCTTCGTGCATCCTTCTCCTTTGGTGTGCCGAGACCTGTGTGGTGTTAAGTTTCGCAGACTCAGTGCTTGAACCCATTTCTGGGTGACACAAACATCTGCACGTGAGTGTGTGGTTTCTCCTCTCCTCCTCTTACCGCTTATCCTCAGTGTTACTCTTTCTGCGTGGGAGCAGCACATTAGCCTATTTAAAAATAAAAAAAAACCCAAACAAAAGAAGTCCCACCTTGAATCACTGGATTTGTCACAATAATTAAGTATGGTAGCTACTGTTTTGGATGCATTTCACCTGCTAAGAGATACTGCAGTCAGCACCATATGGTAGGCTTTTTTTTCCTTTTTAACAGACTTACAGCAGCAATTTGCTTCACCCGTGAGCCAGCACCGCAGCGTGCATTGCTTAACAGAAACAACCTAGGACTGGTGAGCCTTTTCATTTTATGTTTTCAAGGAGCATTTAGCTGAGCTTCAGAGCCTGGTTTCCGACACTGTCCTATTTGCATTGCAGCTCTCTGACCTATAAAAGTGAGGGGCTGAAAGACAGGAGGGCTTGATTTTTGATTTCTTATTTTTTTTCTGACCAGAGACAGTGCTTCAGTCTTAACTGTTTCCAAATAACATGCTAATATTTCCCTGCCTTTTAGGTTTTTACCTGCCTTTTACTTGCCTATATTGCCAAGCTCTCTTCTATGTCTCTACGTCACCCTGAGACTGTGGAAAGAAAACTGCTGCTGATATGAAAAATATGATTTTATTGGATGGGTGGACTGAAACTGCAGGTTGAGTTATGGGTACGTTTGTGCTGAAGACAGGACCCAGTGCAGGATCCCATATCTTCCGAAAGACAGAATAGTGTTAACGGCACTGTGGTGCTGGCCCAACAGCCTTACTCCTAACAGGATCGTGATGATGTGTCAGTACTGCTTTGAACTAGTAATCTCTAATGTGGATGGGTTGTTTTAGTTTGGTTCTGGGGTTTTTTTGTTAAATTACCAGGGTACTCAGATTTTGACTAGCTTGCTGCACTGTGCCCCATAAGCTGATATGCTTAATGCAAAACTGCAGTTAGTTCAGGATCCCCGTATCTTACAGCTTTTTTTTTTTTTTTTGTGACTGCCAGACCGACTATGAATTTTTGTATATTCTTAGGCTTCCTTAAAACTTAGCAAGTCTGCTACGGTCATGCAATACCTTAAAGCTTGGAGTGACATCTCCAGCATGGAACGATGACCCGGTAGCATAATGAGTTAGTCCGCGATGCAAGAGACTCACGTTTAATTCCCCTTCCATTATTGACTCTGTAGAGCTCCAGGGAAATTGTTTGGTTAGGGAGGCAGCAGGATTCCCTACCTGGAAGGGCTATAAGGCCCACCACAGTGGGTCTCATAACTGCGATAACGGAGGATGTGTAAGAAATAGATGGGCCATTTCAGACCCTGTCACCTCCCCAGGCAAAAGTCAATTAGGGTCACGCTGAGTCCTCATTCAGATGCAGAAGCTGTGGTCCCGGTGTCTTGCATCCTTCCTCCCTGTCCCCTAATTGGTCCTGGGATCTTGCGGTTCGTGATGGCCATCTCACTCGGGATCAATATCTCAGGTTAGTTTTGTTATATCAGATCGTGGTGATAACCCCGTTCTGCAAGTCATTCACTGGGTGATAACTACTTCCTCTGCTTAATTAGGAATATCTGCTTAAAAATAAGACACGTATCTGGGTGAAACGCAGGCTACAAAGAGTTGCAATTAAACCGCAAGTAGCAGATTTTCTACATCTTGTCCTATTGTGTTGCATCCTTATCCTTTAGAGAAAGGAAAATTAAACGTTTCTAGAAGGTAGAGGTGTTCTGTTCAGAGCTCAAGATCATCTAAAGTGAAATGAGTTTGAACTGTCGCACATCCCGGCTTTCTCCTGTCTTGCATCCCGTGTTCTTTAACTGGAATATAATGTACTTTTAATTTCACGAAGCTTTAGGAGCAATGGGGAGCTCTGAGTGGTTTTTCTTTTTAAATTAACCAACTTATTTAAGAATGAGATGTGGCTTTTTGTGTTGGTGAGTAAAAAGTTATTAAAGCAGTGTTTCCTTTAGACTTTAGACAGGGCTGGACTTGAGACTGTGATACAAATTGTCAGCTTCACAGCTAATCACATTTTCTTGGAAAAAATTGGGCTGTTTGACTGGGACAAGAGACTCGATTTCCACGTTGTGCTGTAATTTTTCTCAACTTTGTAAGCCAAAAATGCAACAGTTGCCTTAATCTTTCCTCTCTTCTTGCCAAAGTTATGTGCACATCAGTGGCCTCGGAGAATGCAGTGTCTCACCGTGTCCCTGTGAGGTGGCCGGGCAGCAGCAGGAGGGAGCATCCTCCACAACGGGAGACTTTCCAATCCCAAGCATAAACTTCTGTTTCATTATGCACCGAACGGACTTGGTCTGCAGAATAGAAGTTTTAATCTAAGTTTAAATAGAGCAGGATAAAAAGAAATATGCCTTGCAATGCTGTTCTCTCACATGATGTGGAGAAAGGTGAGCATAGGGAAGGTAGTCCAGTGCCCAAGAGCTTTTTGTTCTTCACAGTCCTTTAACTTCATGCATCCTTGTTGCTTCCTAGTGCTCAGGTTGGTTTACTTTGCAAACATAAAGGAACTTGCTAACATTCTCATTTTAGCAATGCCATATAGAAATACTGATTAAAAATGTCACCTAGTGATTTTAATGTGTGAGGAATGAGCAGTTCTAGAAAAAGTAGATATGCTTCTTTCTCAGTACACCTCCATCGCAGCAGAAATGGTTCTGGTAATGTTCCTTGCCTGAAACACAGGGTGTGTTTAGCTGGTTTTGGAAATGAATGGGAATTTGCATTCCTTTTCTGAAACACCAATAAACTCCAGTCTTTTCAAACAGCCCTGGGTTTGAAGTTGAAATTTCTGCTTTGAGGGGAACCTGGAGAGATGACTCTGCACCTACTTGGGAGTAAAATGCAATTAAAACATTAGTTTGGGGTTTTAAATGACAGTTTGCAGTTCTGTGTTCTTCCCTGCTGGAAAACAGGGATCCTAAATGTGTTGCTGTGGGCCTGATGACCTGGGAGGTGGGAGCTGTACCACCTTGAGGCTACTGGATGGTTGCCTTGTGCCAACCTGCATTGGGGAGCTTCCCCATGGGCCGAACACCTGGAAACTTTGGCTCCCCGTAAAGTGTTGTAGGCTCACCAAACTGGTGTTGGTTGTCCAAACCCTCTTTTTATCACAAATTTTCTGCTCAGCTGTCGTTAAGAGGTAAGATCTGCTGATATTTGCAAAGGAAAGGATGTCGTGTGCTTCTCCTTCTTGCAGGTCCCAGAGTCAATATTTGTTTAGCAAATGCTGATATTCTAATTTGTTTTGCAGTGCAAAATCCTTCAGTAATCCAAAAATTGCTCCCTGGACTACAAGTAAAGAGCAGGATTTTATCTTGTGGGAGAACAATATTGTCAAGTGTCCCATTTTTTTTTTGAGTAGCTGGGAGGATGCATCACCTGCAGTAGGAGATACTTCAGAAAGCGGTTGTGTGGCTGGGGACTGCCTTGCTGGATTGATTCCTGGAAGTCGGAGGGATGCCAGTGAGTAAAGCGAACAAGGGACTTACAGTCCATATGGATACTTTTCCTCTGCTCCCTGGAGCAAACGTGCACAGTATCACTTAGCATCTACCTTAGGGCACCTTATGTGCCTAAATAAAGGAGGGACAAGATCAAAGCTTCACCTTATTAATAACAAGAAAGATGAGTTGTGTAGTGACCTTAGAGCAGAATCATAAAATATTTTGTTATTCCTAAGATTCTTTGAGGAAAAATAAACCGAGGGATGCAAACACCCACAGCACTGAGCCGTTGGACAAGAGAAGAAAACAAAGCAAAAGAGGGTAAAAAGACTAATGTTTCATTTCTCTCTGAATTTAGTGTTCTCCATTTAAAAAAAAAAAAAAAGACAGGAGGGGAGAATTGGTTAACATATGCCAGCACTAATATTAGATATGTTCTTTCATATATGAAATTATCCCATAATTGAGACAAATTACTTGAAGCATTAAAAAATTCCCAGAAATGCTGATGTGGGAAAGACCTTGGGAGGTAACTTAGTATGTTGCCAGGCTCTTAGGCGTGATCAAGTGTACCTGTCTCACCTCCAGAAGCTGACAGTCTGTCTAACCTCTTTTTAAACCTCGGGTATTGATTTCTCATCTTCCCCAGACAGCCTGTTCTGGGTCTTCACCACTCTTAGAGTTAACAAGACTTTCATTTTTCTAATACCTAATTCTTTACCGCTTGTCCTCCTGTCAGTCGTATGGAGAAGAAATGATGAATGTCCTCTTCAGTTACTGCCTTGTTGAGCATTTTTGGATGATGCTTAGCACCTCCTTAAATTAATCTTGGCTTTGCTTTGCTTGGCAGGAAGAGAAGAAGAAGGCAAAAGGAAATCTTGGTTCTTTTCTTGTTGACCACACTTTTGAAATCACTAAGTTGTTTGGGTTTTGTTTCTTCCCCCCACCCCCCGTTGACTTTTCCCAGTATTTTAAGGAGTGGCACTCAAAATGGCATATCTGTTGAGATAATCAGCGTCTTTCTAGGCCAATAAGAAATGAAGAATAAGCTCCTTGGCCTTAGCATCTCATGCTTCTGTCATACTACTCTGATATTTCTGGTTCCAATAATACCCTACTTTTTTCTTGTATTCATTGTAACTTGATGAAGTACAGATACTTGGCCTTTTATCACCTCACACTTTCACCCCATGTGTTTTAGAAGGAGGGATAAAATGAACAAATAGAAGATGCTGCAGTGTAGCAGGTTTCGGCTCTCGGATGTTGTATCCTCGTCTCCAACGTGTTGATGATACATTCTCTGCCCATGCTGCTCGCATTTCTTAGCTGGGTGTCATCTACAGTTGTTCAAATGTTCTTGCCGTTTAGTCCTGTAAGAGCGATGGCATCTCCGATGTGAGTGCTGATGGTGGCTATTTCAGAGACCATTTCTCAGAATAGAATTGGCAACTTCAGGCCTTGAGCCACTTTCTTAGCGGAGCTTTATATGAGCCACTGCGAATGTCCAACCCCATGTACTGAGGATTAGAAACAATTTCTAGATTTAAGGCTAGTCATTGTTGCTTTTGCACAATTTGAATATGTTGAGTTAAATTTTGGAGTTGTTTAGAGCTGATCTTCTGAATGCTGTTAGTGATTTAGATTTTTAGAACCCTCTGAAATGAAAAATATTTTACAGTGCTATTGTTATACTATTCTATTAGAGCTATATCTTCTCTTGTATTGATGCTAGCATCATCTGTATTCTCATTTGGGACTAGTAATATTCTGTAATTCTCCAGTGAAGAGGAACAAAAACAATTTGTAAAAGATCCATTCCCTCCCTTGAAAAAAGCTACCAGTATTGTCAGGTAGCTCAGGTATTTTTCAGAACTTGTGAGAACATACCAATCCACGTGAAGAGGAATGTATTTGCAATACATAGTTCTAGTGCAGTTATAAAGCGCTATGAGATTCTTATTATTACTAAATGTTTTCACATGCAAAGTGACACTAGTGCATTTTGTTTAAGCTATTGTTATTATTTCAGAGTTAATTTTATACCCAAACTGAAATAAGGGAAGGACTTTAAGAAGTATTTGGGGGTGTTGCTATGTTATTTAGAATTACTGGGAGAAGCGAACAAACCCTCTCCCACATTCTGAACCGTGAGTATTTAAAAAGCCTCATTTTATTTCAGAGGAAGCTATTGAGTAAAAAAATTCAAAGCGTTTTTCGAGGGCAATGCATTTCTCCCCTTACATCAGTGCTTACGATGATGTTTTCTTCAATGCATTCTGTGATAACTATTCACACACCGCTTTGAAAATACATAGTGGGTACAGTATAATGCACATTGCTATTGGGTACCACTGTGTTTGACAGAATTAGGCTTCTCTGTGTTTCCAGCATTTTATAATTCTACTCTGGGTTTCTTGCCTGATGATCCAGAGCTCTGTAAGTCAGATCTTTCCCTGGGACTCTCCATCTTTCTTAGGACCTGTTCTGTCTGGTCCTTTTTATTTTTTTCCCTTTTCCCTTGTCCTTTTTTTCCCCCCTCTTGCTTTTTCTAGATGCTGTTTGAAAATCTGAGCCCTCCATTTTTACTATTTTTTTTTCCTTCTGTGATGCTTCCAGTGATCCGATGATGCTTCCAGTGTCTCCATTCGCCTGTTTGCTTTCCCTTTGCTTTCACGCACCGATGTTTCCTACCCCACGAAGCACAATTTCTTTCCTTTTGTGCTTTGTTTTTCTTCTTCTCCTTGCGCTACCCTGAGCTCTGGCTGTATCCCTTCGCTGCTCACCCCTTACTGTCCCCCTCCTCTGCACATCACTGGTGTCCCTAGGCCTCCCTGCACCCCATCTCAGCCCGTTTCCACTCAGGTTTTCAGCTGTGGTACTTCCAGTTTGATGTTGTTCTTTTTTCCCCCCTTCCCCCATGTTTTTCGTAGCGCTGCTCTGCTTGCCTGCTATGTCTGATTAGCTGGCTCGAGGGTGCGAGTTAAATGTCAGTCTAATTTTTTCTTTCTTCCAGTCTTAAAGGGGTGCCATGAAATGGAATTTGAACACCAAAAAATTCACTTTTGCTGAGAAAGGTTTAACCTGCAGCATCCGAGTAGGCACTCAGTCTCTGTGTGGTTTGCTCCCCCTTCTAATGGCAGTTGTTCTGTCGTTAGAATCCATCTGATCAACAGTGGCATAGGCTAAAAGACTGGAAATAACAATGGTCGCCATAAGTGAACTGATGCCACTGAGTGTAGTCTCTTCTGTTCTCACATCTTGAGTCTATTTTGTGCTTACAGTGTACGAAGACGCTTGCTAGTGGTTGTAATTTCTCTGCTCTCGTGATGTGATTCCGGCCTCAGTAGCAGCAAAAATGAGGTGATAGTGTGGATGCACTTCACATCTTCCCTGTGCTGCCACTGCTTAACTTTTTATTTATTTAATTTTAATGCAGTATTTTTCAATAAGGAGACAGCAAATCATAATAATATTTTTTTTCTGAGAGCTTATTGGGGGTTATGTAAAAAAAAAAACCAACAACCCAGTAATATTTTATGGCAGTGGACAACAGCCAGTAGCTGTGTCTGCCCAACTGTGACCAAGAAAATAGGGTGGGTGAGAGGCTGAAACATGCTCTGTGCTGCAAATCCATCCAACGATGACAGGCGGGACCAGCCTCAGGGGGGTCAGGGTGCAGTGCTTGTGTTCTGGACATTGGGAAAAAGGTCAGGAAAGATGAACAACTTGGTAGCAAGAGGGATCCTGGGGCGGGTTTGCCTCTAGCTGGACTCAGCAGTTAAACGGCGGAGGTAGAGGTGGGGGTGGTGGGGTTTGGCAGGCTGTCCTCTGGCCAGGGGACGTGTTGGGTGTCATGGCTTGAAGAGCCCTGCTGTGCCACCACTAGCTCTTGTCAGAGCAAGGACTGGTCTTGATGACCTGCTGTGCCACATGGGGTGGTAGGGACGTGACAGATGATGTTGGGCATGGAGGGCTTGACCCTTGACTTGTGCTTTTGGCAGCCCCGGTGCAGACTGCAATGGCAGGTGAGGAGCTGACTGCGCGCTTGAGGGCTTTGCTGGGTGGAGGCCAGGAGAGCTGTTCCATGGCCAGGCATTAATACCTCCTGCTTTTGATCGAAACCAAATTTTGGTTTGCTGTATATTTAGGGACAAAGAGCTCTTATTGCATCATTGACCCCTCTGTCTCAATTTAGAGCTCTTCTGTATTGCTGTCAACTGTTCGCAGATACTTTATATTAAGATAAGGATCATTGTTTGGTTTTTAGAGAGATTTAAAGTAGCCTAAGGGAAAGCAGTGCGCTTGGCAAGGGCAGTTACTTGTGCAATGAAAAAGACGCTGCTACAATAAATACAGCAGACAAACCGAGCTCAGAAGGAAAGAGATGAATTAATTTCCTGCCTTACCGTACTGTGGTTCAGGTTCGTATTTTCTGTCAAGTGACATCCAAGAGCCACAGTCTGAAGGGGGATGCTCGGTCCGAGATGCAAGTGGAGCCATGATGACCACAGACAACCATCCTCTAAGGATTGGCTTTATATGTCCTCGACACACAGCAGCACATGAAAATAGACTTGGCTGTTGATAAATACGTACATGATTATAACTGGTATTGGGCCATGCAGGGTGTTCTTCTCCGTGGACTGTGCTAATAACACGATGGAGGGAAAGACAGAATTTTGATAATTAATCTGTGTTTGATTCCCAAAGATAAAAAATTGAATAAGTTAATATTTTACGACTAGATCCTTTTACTTTCTTCATCAGTTGAATGGGGAGTCTCTCAGAACAGCTAACCCTTGAGGAGTGGAAGGATCAGGAGGAAACTCTTTTTAAGAAGGAATGAGAGAATTTATTTTTGCATCGCACACTTTGCTTGCTTTTTGCCCTGTGCCCATTGGAACATTTTGATGAAAATCTAGTAAAAAATATATTAGAAATTGATATAAAAATGAAAATTCAGCTCCTTCTTACTTGAAAAGTAAACATGCCTCATAAGCCAAAACTCATCTGTTTAAAAAATGAAAAACTGCAGTGAAACTGTGTGAAAGGTTTTAGCTACATCTATTAACGGCTTTTTTTTATGCTGGTGAAGATCTTCAGAAATTTCACTTCTAAACACTGCGTGTTTCTTCAGGGGATGCTTCCTGTTGTGTCATGTTCTCAGCTGGTTTCAAGACCTAAACACACTTAGGAGACACTGAGTTGGGATCTCCAGATTTGTTATATATAAGGCCTTGAGAAAGACACTTGAGCATAGGTTTCATGTGTTGACATTTTAATTCTATTGTATCTGAAACTCCATGGGGAAATAATTTTAAAAGATAAATATGTTTATATCGCGCCAATTTTCATTCCTCCCCCTCCCTTTTCACAAAAACTCACCCTCCGTAAGATTTATGATTATCCAACCTTAGCTGGATAATCCTCTCTCCTTCCTTTCCTCCAAACAAAGAGAGATGGAATGGTTGGCAGAGAACAAGCACGTTTGCCTTCAGTAAGCAGCTTATGCCTAACAACAAAAGAAAACTTTTGCTTGTTTTTAAATGTCAGTGGGCAAAAGAACTGCCCTGGGAGAACACATGCCTTTTTAGTGTTGTCTTTATCGCCAGAACATCTCTGGCACGAACTGTCTGGTTTTGTGGGACTTGATTGCTAACCAATCAGAAGGTGGTGCTAAATGGCGTGCGGACTGTGGACGATTACAGACCGTTAATACACCTGACAGTGATTAACAGCTTTTAAAAACTTTATTATATTAAGGCAGGCTTTTCAGAGTCAGAATGAGATAAATGGAGAAGTCCACGGTGGGGAGGAACAGGTTGGTGCTTGGACCAGCAGAAGAGCTGTGTGGGTACGGCAGTGCAGGAGGTGAGATGCGCTCCTATTTTTGTTAATGTGGGATGATAACCTTGACTTGGGAGGCCTCCCCTCCCCCTTTGTCTTCATTAAGCATTTTGCAGCTGGACTATGCCTCTTGACTTGTGATTTTTCACAGCTACCGCTGCTGATCATGTTGTGCAGGAAACATGCCTTCATGCTGAGGAGCTCAATTTTGGCATCTTGCCATTTTAGGCTTTCGGCTAAAGCTCCCTGCGTGAGAAAAGCGAGTCACTGTCAAATTGGAGTACTTGTTGGCACACTGGGTTTTGTACCCTTAAATCCTATAGCTTGTTATTTGTCTTGCTATTGTGCGTAGGAACCTTCACTGGGGAGCAGGGCTCTGTTGTCTGTAAATATTGAAGAAAAGAAAGTCTCCCCCTACCAAGAGTCTAGGATCAGGAGAGATGTTTAATGCGCTTAAATGGACGCGGGTAAACACATGGACAAAATGAATCGCTCTGAGAAGGGGTGGTAGTCTCAGCATGCCCACCGCTCCAGCATGCCCCCTGTGCAGAGTCTTTTGTAAGGCTTTGCTGTGAAAGACTTTTAAAAAGATAAGGAGGTGTTTTTGTAGAATTTTGTGGAAACTCCTGCCAAGGGCCCAGAGCAGGTGTAGATAAAATCTGAAGGTCGGTGTTTGAAAGTGTAACGTGTAAGGAGTATTTATTGATCAAAGATAGGATCAGTTCTTGGTGTAATGGTTGAGAAATGAGAGGTTATGTGGAAAAAAAGATCTAGTGAAGAGTTTTTTTCATGAAGATACCTTACATTGACAAGTCCGAGTGTGGGAACTCTTGGGGGGCTGTGGGGCTCCCTCTGCTCACCACTTACCAATATGCCATGCAATTTGCGGTACTGACATTTCTCTCACTTAGACTAGTCGCTTGTCTGTTCATTTACCTTGGGCTTTATGGATTAGCATGCAAATCATAGCACATACCGGTATTTATCTTTCTGTTGTGGCTTATCTATGTATTTTCCAGAGCACTCACTTTCTGTGTAGTTAAGGTCAGTGGATCTTAGTTGCATCTATCCATCTCATCGTAACTCTGGGCAGGCCGACGGGAAGCTATTTGTTTAACCATTTTGGTGTCTCTGTCACCCTCGGGCTGTTGATTGAGTCTGCCGAAGAGACACACATCTCTACAGCCACACTTGATTTGTTGCAGGTCATTTTTTCCCCTCCCCATTCAATTCTCCCGTGTCATCAGTCAACCGCCTCATCTTAGCACCGCTCTCTTCCTTCAGCTTGTGTGTCGACCTCCACCGTTGCCAGCCACAGCAGATGGAAGCAAAGTTGTGTGCCCATTGTGCCACTGATCATATCCAGGCCCAGGACGGTGTGTGCCAGCTGGCTTCCAAGGTATCATTTCGTGTGTCCTCCAGTTGCCATTGGGTTGGAGGATAATTTGGCATGTTGATTTTGGTCAGAAGAATTATCTGTGCATCTGTGGCAAGCCATCTGCTTTGTGCGCAGTCAATGGCGTGGGGAGTGGAATGGTCACACCTGACCCTCTTCCACCGTATCGCAGTTGATAACTTCTGCCTGCTTTATGTTCACGTTCCCGTATCTGGCTGGCTGCGTGTGTCAGTAAAATGCACTGCCCTAGTGTGCGTTTCAGGGAGAGTATCCAGTTGCCTTTCTGATTACACGTCCTCACCTTTGTTTTTCCAGTATCCTAAAAGATAATGGCTAGGAGCTTTGCCTGGTGCTCTCCTGGCTTCACACCACTCTGCTGCTGTGGTAGATTGCAGTTTGGTGTGGGTTTTTACATGACAGTAAACCGCAGCACACAGTCAGTAGATGCAAATTTCATGAGGGTGTTGTGCATGTTTGCAGCCGTGAAGCCTCCTCCGTGTACGTTCTTGTATGCCCAGTAAAAAATGCCAGTAGTGAAACCCGCTGTTCCTGGTGCCTTTCCTGCGTATGATGTTATCCGCAGTGGGCAAAGACAGCCTGATGCTGCGTTTGCATATACATTCCTACACATCTCTCTCTTGCCTCATGGCTCAGTTTGTGCTACTTCGTTGGGAACAAAGCCAGAATGTCACCCTAATTTGCAATATGCAACCGTCATCTTGCAAAAAAATCAATTGAACACGGCCTCACCCTGAATGCCGGTAGGGTCTGGTCTGTGCAGGTGTTGGTGGATGCCGAGTGGGAGTCTGGAAATCCCGAATGCGGGAGGTTGTTGCACTTGTTCTCTCAGGAACAAGAGGGTATCATTACGAGCGACTGGATTTCCAGCCATGAGGTTTGCAACGCCATTTGCTGACACATGGTAAATGCTGATTTTAGTTTCTCCTTACCTCACTTCACAGAACAGAGCTGGAAATAATTCACTACTTTGTATTTGCTAGTGCACAAAAAGGTACTGGCACTTCCAAATGGGAGGTTTGGACTTCTCAAATGTGAAATTTGGTGCTTCTGTCTCAGCAATTTCTTGCTTGTCAAGGTGTTTGAGTCACTCTGCATTTGAATGGGTGAAGTAAGGTATAATTCACGTTACTATTATTTCCAGTTGTTAGGAAGAGCAGACTGAGCCAAAATCACCTGCCTCTATTCTCAAACAACAGGAGTTAGATGAAATATATTCCTAAATAATCAGACTAAATTACATGTGTACTTTGGCAGGCTTCAAATGAATGACATTGATGAATCCTTAAAACTGTGACCGTTAAGTCAAGCACAGGCTTTGATACCATTAATGAAGAAATAACGTTTTGACATTCATACCTTCATAAATTCTGACGCTTCCAATTGTCCTCAAGTAACAAAACACTGTTGTCATCTGCAATAATGTGCTCTTTAAAAATTCTGCCTGAGCTACATAAAGCTGGGTGCTTTGCGTTAGGAAAGGACAAGCGTTTCTTGTTTGTGCTTTTATTTCCCCTGCTTTGGGGGTTGCAGGTCCTGCTGTTTAAGGCCACAGCCATGCTTCAAGGTCTTGTGCAGCCACTGGTGTGTGGGTCAATAAGGCTTGAGCTGAGCCTCCAGACCTGAGAGATGTGTTGTGCACTGACTTAGCATATTGATGTATGACTGCTTCCCTTTCTAGCCTCAAAAAGGGCTTTAACGCTGCTTTTTCTTTTGTTGATACTGCCTTTTGTTCCCATTAAGCGGAGGACAATCCAGTCTGAGAGAGATAAATTTCACAATTTGTCTTGTCAGACTGTGAGATGGAGTTTTCCGTTCTGCTGGCCGGGCAGAGGAGCAGTAGTGCCCTTTCCAAGAGCGCGTGGGTGGCTGTGCGCAGAGACCCCTCACTTTCTTAATGGCATCTGTGTACTTACCTCCCACGCTGCGACCTGCAAATGTTCCTCAGAAACTCGCACCTCCTTGGCTTGCTCTCTTCCTACCTACCAATGGGGCTCGACAGTGCTGACTTGGGATGTCGAACCACTCAGTAACCCATCTTGGTAAGTCATGAATTATGAAGGTGAAATACCCGTTCTGTGTGCTTGCGCTGCTTCAGGATTCATCGTGGTGCCTTTTGGTTGACCTGACGAAGCTGTTCAGTGCCTCTCCTTCCAATGCAAAGTTCTGGATTCAACTTTGCTCCCGGGACCACGTACTCCAGCTCTGGCCGACCTTTCAGAGGAAGGAGAGAACAGAACACAGCTGAGAAATTAATTTCTGGAGAGAGTTAGAAAAAAGTATATAAAAATATTACGCTTGCTGGGAAGGGAGAAATAGCAGTGATCATGCCAAAGGTAACAGGAATCTGGTTGATGTTCCTTGCTGCCCTTTATGGCAGCACTTAAATGTCGGGTCGAGAAATCCTGTAGCTGTACAGCTGTGTTATTGTTGACCCATTTTCCCAACTGCTAATGGCTAAGATTGAATACATATTACTACCGTTATAATTGTTAAATTTTGCCTCGCTGCGTCGGGAATTCTGTGAATATCGTGAGTCTGGCCCAGAGCACTTTGCTAATCAAACCCAAATTAAAAGTAACCCAACTGACTGCTGTAAAAATATTGGTACGCTTCCCTAGTAGATTTACAGTCTCATGTACCAAGAGAACTTCATGACCCTCTCTTAAAATACGTGGCCGTATCTCCATTGTAGCGAGGATGAAAATGAGATGCAGTAAAGCCTTTAACTTGCAACCACACAGCAAATGAAAATTGGCTGCTCCTAGTTTGAGACGGGGAGCTCTGCCTTTGGTAGAGGGGTAGGTGTTAGAGATTTACTCCCAGTTTTCTGTATGTAAGAAGTGATTTGTAGTCTTGGTATTGCATTTCCTGCTTCAATAAATAGCTGTTTTCTGAATGCTGTATATTTTAGGTTTGGTGCCAAAAAAGGCCATTACAGGTTTTACTGCGATACATTCCAGAGAAGAAATACATTAAACCTTTTTTTTTTCTTTATTTTTAAGAACATCAGCCAAAGTCATGCAGTTCTGAGGAAGGAATAAAGGAAGATACCCCGCATTTTACTGAAAATGCGCATCGCATGCTGTCGATTGCCATTTTCCTTGCGCTGTACTCAGCGTGGCATCCTATAGCACAACGTAAACAAAATTATAATCTTATCAAGCAGGCTGCTCCTACAGTGATGACAGCTACTTAGATTGCCAGAAGCAGGGCCAGAAAAACAGAGACCATTTTAAAGCAGCTGACAAATTTTTGTAGCGGTGTGAGTTGAAAGAAAATTCTAATGAAGATTTCATTATGTGCTATTCAGAAGGGTCAGCACAGTCAGCCTCCAGCAGACCTCAAGGCCCCCAGCTCACATGGGGTCGGTGTGCTCAACCTAGCGGTGCCTTGTGTGTTGCGATGAGGTTGGGAAGACGGGATGAGAGCACTGTGGGTCTCATTCTTCTTGGCTGTTAAGCGCGCCGGGGTTATTGCTCCATCTGGTTGATGGGATGGAGTCACTCTCTCCTTATTCCAAAGCTGCCTAGGACTGCTTTGGCCTGACTAAAGACTCAAGAATGTACTCAACTCTTTTGCTAAGTGGGGTATGTCCTTAACTCACCTACATATTGAACTGGTTCTCAAAATATTGCTTTAGTATGCGTTTGTAGCATTACGATTAGGGCTTCTGGTTTTGCTCACTGCAGAAAGACATGCCTTGCCAGGTCCTTGGACAGTTCATAGCTAAAATTTTGCTTATTTTAGAGCTGTTTTTGGAATATTGACCTATTGTCCTAGGACCTGAGATCTTGAGTGTGTCCCAGAACTTACAATGTCCCAATAAAAACTTGCTGCCCCTTTCCATATTCATTGTGTTTTCAGTTGACCGGTGCATCTTAAAAAACCCTGGAGACATGGAGTGAAATACTGCTCTACAGCTGGCAACATCAGTTTTAGCATGAGCTCAGGAGAACTGCTCCATCACATACTTGCTTTTAAATATATTGCATAAAAGGTCACGGTCCCAGTGCATTTTGTTTCCTTAGCAGAAAGGAAGTATATTTGAAGTTGGCTATATAACTGTCTCTCTAGCTTGTAAAATACTGTAGCTCCTATATATTTTCAGTTATTCATGAAGTGTATTGCATATATAATTAAAACATTAATAAAAATAACAGCAGGAAGAGTTCATCAGCAATTCAAATACAAATATTTGTGAAAATCTGTCTTCTCCAACATGTTCCGTTCCCTCTGCCTGATTTTTTTTTTGGTAGTGGTGGTGAGGGAGTAAAAATATCCTAAGCAATGTTGCTTATCCATTTTCACCATTCCGGTATCTCTGTAGGACAGTAAATTCGTATAGCTATTGAATTAATTTACCATAGATTGTGCAAGCTCGTTACTGTCGTGCACTTCAGGAGACATCACATGCATATTCAGCACAGTAGAGGCTCCTGCCTGGCTTTGTGCATCCCTTCATACTTCAGGGTTGGGAGTTTACCCAGAGATTTGGAGGCAAACCCAACCCTCCCGACGCAGCTTGGCGCTCCCCAAAGAGTGCCGGGCATCTTTGTGATGTTAATGTCCTGCCTGCAAAGGAGTAGGGCTTGAAGTGCTTATTTTGTTTCCTGTTTTTTCTTTGTAAAAGGTGCCTTTGACTGCTCTTTGAAGTATGAAACTGAACCACAGCTGCCAGAATTAGGCAGTGCAGGAGAGTTGGAATGGGCTCGGGAAGGTAGCCAGGAGATCCCGCCTGCCATTTCCCGTGATTTTTGGTGGGACTTGTGTACTCGCCTTTCACAGTCAACTTTGAAATTCTCAGTATGTGGATTCGTCTGTTTTTAAGAGTCTTAAAAACCTTGCAGCATGTGTCTACTTTCTGAGCTCATATCTTTTTAAAGAAGCGCCGACAAATGAGTTAGACTTTTCTAATTCTGGGTTATTAAATTTCCTCAGGATAAAGTCAAAATTGTACTTTGCCTCTTATTACTGTGATCTGTTGTATGTCTGTAGCACATGCTGTGTTCCTAAGCAAACCATTCGGACAGTGTGCAGCGTTGGGATGTTGGTTTGAATAAGGACTGCAGGATCCAGCCAATAAATACGTCTGATGCATTGGGGTCCAATGCATTGGTTGGAAATCAGTTCAATTTCCAACAAATGGATTAAAAAAGAAAAAGAGGAAGATGGCTGACGTGGGGACCACTGGCCACTTCTTTAATTAAAAGGTCCCCTTTATTTGAGGTGGGTTTTTGGCTTTTCTACTTCTGTTTTCTGTCAGTGGGTGAGTCCATGGCCCTGGAGAGAAAGGAGTCACTTTCTAGAGAGAGTTTCTTGGGGGTCTTACTGCACTTTCTGCATCTCTGGACTGAAATAGTGTTTCACTAAGTCGTATCTTTGGAATACTCAGCTGTGAGGAGGATCTTTGTTTTAAGAATGAAAAAAGAGGGTTTAAAAACCCCTGTCTCCTGCAGGATGCTGAGCTCCAGTCTCCCTTCTGGGTTATCTCTTCCCATCCGTCTCTTTTTGAAGGAGCACTGTATATGGATAGACTTTTTCCATCTTTGCTTTTCACTCCCAAACCACTCAGGTCATATTAAGAGACTTTGCAATGAATCCTATGCTTTTATTGTTTAAAAAGTCACACTTTACTTCCAGCGCAGGAAACCTAGCATCTCCCTGCAGGGTAGCCAGCCTGCCTCTCTGGAGCCAGCAATGAGACGCTGATTTAGTACCTCCGTAAGGAAAGCAGTTCTACTTGCTGTTACTCTGTGTGTTGATTGACGTTAATCCCATAATTGAAGCATCCGGTTTTAGGATTAAGCTGATATTTTATCAGCAAAAGCCTGCTAAAAAAGCACAGATTTGTGGTAACTGGTGATTTAGACCAACCCTGCCTGCTCCTCCAACATACGTCAAATTCTTCTGTATTTCTTAGTTCTTCACATCCCTGTGAACTCGCCGAACTGGGCGGCTTCATGCCTTGGTTGCAAGCTGCGCCAGTCAGCTCTGGGGCGTGGAGATGTATTATGCTGGGCAGGCATAGATTCAAAGTGTGAAGGAAAATAACATCTGAAATTTATAATCAAATAAATGCCGCCAACCAGAAATTCAATTTGTAATAGCAACAAAATCCATTTTAGGAACAGAGACGACAGAAGCTTTTACTGTCAGAGACTGTGACTATTGTATAAAGTCGAAATTCCCTGAGCAGTAGCTTGGGCTGAAGACGATGGCCCGAGTGCCAGGAGAGCCTTTACTGTTGGGTTCCTGAGTGAATTCAATTTGTTCGTCAGACGAACTGGCACCAGAGATTTCACAGGTGCCAGCAGCCCAACCTGGAGGCAGCCACTGCTCTTAATTGCAGCAAAAAGCAAAATACGGTTGACATCGTTTTATCAGAAGCTACCTGGATTTGCATCCTTGAACTCTGTTTCATGTGGCGACAGGGAATGTCAAACTGCTTATCTCCGACAGAGCATTTTCTTCCATTCCTTACAAACATCTGTAATTTAGTATGTTACGCTTCAGCTCTTTTCAAATGTGTTGTACTTCTATTTTCATATAAGTGATTTTTTTCCCCCTCTGTTTTAAGTTCATTTGCATTGTTCTCTGTTTCTTCACAGTATTTCTTTTCTGGCTTCAAAAGGGAGCTATCCAGGTATAGTGAATTATATCACAAAATGGAAAAGAAATGTTAGCCTAGTGATGTATCGCCTTTTTGTTTTTTTTCTGGATATACACCATTATCTTGTAGTACTGCAAGAATCTGAATGCTTCAAAAACGTATTAAGCGAATGAAGCTATATAAAATTCCTTTAAAAAAAAATCAAACAAGCTTTGCATAATAGAAACATAAAAATATTAAACTCTAAGAGATGGTTAATGCCTTCTGGAGATTTGTTGCTCTGGAACCCCTGTAAGAAACAGCAGGATTTGTGCTGTGAAAGGAGTGCCATCCATTAAAAACTGCCTCAAGTTTGGTTTCGTTTGGTGTAGTGGGTTTTTTCTTTGTTGTCTGTATTGTTTTATCTACTTTTTGCAGGCAAAGCCTAGGACTGCTGTAGGTTAAAGAACTGGAGAGGAAGAGAAAGTAACTAAACCTTTGCTTTTTTGATTTATTATGTTCATTTCACAGCTGTTTCAGTACAATCTGTTTTACTGTTTCTTAGGTAGTCAGTTGGAAAAACAAATTTGGAAATTAAGCAAATACGATTATAAAATGACACACAACTGAGAAAGCTGAAGTCTGAGGAGCAGGTGAACTGCCTGAAACGACTTACTCAAAACTATTTTTGGCTAATTGCTTAGTCTGGGTAACTAAGACAATGTCACATCCTGTAGTTGAGCGTTAACTGAGGATGTGCCTCCTTTTGCAGAGTTCTGGTGACAGCTGGGTTCTTAGCTAGCCATTGAATGCACCCAACCTGTAGGGATAATTAGGCATTAATTGCACCGAGGGACGTTGACCTGAAGCTAGAACCCTGATTTAAATGGATCAGATACACAGTCTGTTGTTTCAGCATAGAGGAATGTGGCACTACTAAGCAGTTGGGAATACGATGTGAAAGGTTGGGCATGGACCACTGCCCTTGGTAGGAATCTACAGAACAGCAATACACCCAGAGCCGTGAAATCCCAGGTGACGCAGTGATTAGGGAATTACGGAAGCTGGGGAAGCTTCACTGGGCAGTTGCCAGAAGCGTTTCCTCTCTGAGATGGCAGCTGACCAGAGACCGGCATGTTACCGGGCTGTATTTTTCCCTTTGCAATAGCTATTCTATCACAGCCAGTATTGTATGTCCTTTTACTGTGTAATAAAATTCCGGAGAAGTTTGTGAAATTTAAGCCACCTCATCGTTCTGAGACATCGGTGGTAGACTCACCATTTGGGATATATTTCATGCTTGAGCAATGAAATGGCGCTATTTCAAAAAGATAAATAAAAGCCTTGAAAGTTATTAAACTCCAGTATATAATTGTCGCTTTGTTACGCTTGTTGTATTTTTTGTTTTAAATTAGCTGTCCTCAGAACACATGAAGAGGTATTGCATGTTTCTGGAGTCTGAAGGATTCCCTGCCGCCGACCTGTTATCTCTGCACTGAGACTGGATGTCTGAGGGGAAGTGGAGTACAAGCTGCTTATTCTATTTCATGGCATCTCTCAAAGATATAAAACCTGTTTTCATTCCAGAATTCAATAAAAACAAAATCATTTTAGCTAGAATTGGATTGTTGCCACATCCGTTGCTGAATCATGCAAAATGGGTGCGACTGGGGGAGGCAGTGCTGCATTTCCAGTGGAATTCCTCATCCCGCGTCGTGTTGACTGATGCGCCGCTGTCTCCCGGACCTAAGCCCTAGCCACCAGCCTACAGTCGCTGATGGAAAACGTCTGCTTCATTCTCTTGCACAGAAATACATCGACAAAAATGGTAAAACATTTTGGCTGTCAGGCACCAGGAACTTGGAAGGAAATCTATTTAATCCAACATGTTCTCATCAGCCACTGGAGGCGATTTATAGGATTCTCTGTGATCGGATGTTGCCAGAATCATTGGGGATCATCTAACCCCGGATGCAGGTACCCAACCTGCCTGCACAGAGGATAAGCCCAGGTCTGGGATGATACTTATGTCCAAAATAAATGTGTTCTGCCTCATCCTCTTTGCCAAAATTGCTATTGTCTACTAAAATGAAACTTAAAAAAATAAATATTGACAGGAACTATTTTCATTCAACCATCTAGCACTTTTTTCTAAACTACTTAAAAATAACCCCACTTTTCCCTTTTCCCTCATTCTAATTTTTCTTTTCTTTATATTTTTTAATTCCTGCCTCTGAAAAAGCCTGGTAGGAAAAGGAGAGGTGGTAGAGAGACTGTAGGAAAAGAGCTCAATAAAAACTGAAAGGGGGGGGAAACTGTTTGTTTTTTCCAATTTGGTTGGAAAAAGTACAGAAGGAAAAATCCACGAACTTTTCCAGATTACAAAAGCATGTTTTCTCCAAAGAATTTTCATTTCAAAATTTTGATTTGCTTTACCTTTGTGCATCGCTCTGTGTGGGTAAATATTACCTAATCGCTCCCTAAGGCACCCAGGGCTGTTGAATTGAACCGGAATGTGTTTTGTGGGGGAGCAGAGCTTGAGAGCTGGGTCTCTGGGCCAGCTCTGCGTTTCTGCTCTTGCAGATTTCAGGAGCGTGCTAATAGGATTAGGTACTACAAAGCTCTCTTGCATTCAAAATTAATATCAGAGGGGAGTGTGCTGTGGAACAGAATTTCTTGCAAAGAGCGCTGATAACAGAAGCGCAAACTCCCTGTGAGGTTCAACTCTCACGTTACTGCTTGCTGCTGTGAGCTTCCTATTCCAGCACTTTGGATTACTGCTGTTCCAAAGCCGCCTCCTTTTCACGCAGCTCCTCGGCTTTGGCCAGAAGATCCCCTTGGGATGGACATTCTGGACCACACACAGATACCCGTGTATCCGCGTGTTCTTACCTGTGGCTGTGTCACGGGTTAGCATGACTGGCGGAGGAAGAACTGGAGTGGCTGTGTGAGTAGCACATGCTTAGTTACTGAAAATAGCCTTATTTGATGTTTTTGCAAAATGTAAGTCGGTAACCAAGTCGGCTTTGTCTCTTGAGAGATGGGAAGTCAGGCCAGCGTGTTTCTTAAGATGAGCAACATCTCTACTCTGCTGCTCTCCCCTTCCCACTCTTTCTTTTTATTCCTTTTGCAGAATTTGACATCACTGGAACCAGAAATGTAAAATTAGTGATTCAACATCATTTTGGGTTAAAAACAGAACAAAATTCAAAGTCCTGCTAAGGGATACAAAGCTGAACTCCACATTACTCTGTTAATTCCTGTTGACAAGGTCCAGTGCACGATCCCATCTCCAGCAGTGGCCACAGGCTAGGGGAGTACGAGCAGGGCAGGCACACGTGATGCTTCTCCTCTAACACTTCCCAGGCTCCAGATGTTTTCAGCTCAGGGACTTTGTGCCGGGAGTGATGTCTGTGTAGATAGCAAGCATGAATAGATTTTTCTTCTGTGAACTTAATCTTCTCTACCCTTAAGCCAGTGTAGGCTTGTGACATCCACAACTGTCAGGTAACAAAATCTCGTCTATTTGTTTGTATTGGACATGGTTCCAGTTTGGTTTAAGGGGTCCTTGTGTCAGCACTGGGAAAGTCCATGAACAAGTGCTCGCCATCCAAGCTGTCCATGCTATAAGTCCCATTATCCCCTAATGATTCTTAACATTTGAGCTGCTGCCTTTTTTCCTTTGACTGTTGGTAGCACTGGGGTGACATTTCCATGGGGCTGTCCATCGTGAATCCAGGATTTCACTCCTATGTAGTCGCGGTTGGCTCAGTCCATCATTTCATATATGAAGTTAGGATTGTTTTTGCCACATGCATATTTGACATTTATCTCTATGAATTTTGTCGGCCATCTCATGTGTCATATCATTTCATAAGGTCCTTCTGCAGTTCCTCACAGTCAGCCTTTGTCCTCATTACCCTGAATAAACTGAGATCAGCAAACTTCCTCACCCTGCTTTCCAAGAGTATGTTGGAGAGTGTAGATCCCTAATTTGACCAGTACGGGTGACAGGCCTTCAGTCCTGCAGGTCTGTGCATCTCCCTTGGTTAATCAGTACTCAGTATTACATTGATAAATTCAGTATGCTGAGAGATGAATATGTATGTGTCCTCTTTGCTCCAGTGTTCCTGTTTACAAGAAACCAGAGCAAGCTATGGGAAAAAAACTGCTAACAGTTTTCAGCTCGCTGGGTGTTTGTGAGTATTCTGTTTGCAGGTGTTTGATGTTGCAGAAATCCATGTTAGTCAGGAGTTGTATTGCTCTTCTTTCTCTTGAAGAGGAACCTGGTAGCTCATGACAATCCTCTGAAGTACAAAATCTCTTGCAAGTGCTTTTGATGTCCTGCTCTAATGAGCTCGACTGTTTCTGTTGACAGAGGAGCACGTGTGAGAACGGAGCGAGCAGGTTCTAGGTGTGCGTTTAGAAGTCGTAAGGTGACTTGACTGAGTTGAAGGAACTTCCTTGAGAAGCTGGCTGGTAAATACGCAACCAGTGACTGGGGACGTGCAGCTGCCACTCACATCAAGTAGCCCTACGTTGTGGGTGTGCTGGATGCGGGAAGGAGGGATGGCCTCTTCTCCCCCGGCATTCAGGGGCTGTCACCCTTTCTTCAGGTAGCATCATGCCATGGCTATCGTAAACATCCGTCATGGTTTCAGTCGGCATAGAGTTGGCTTTCCTGCTAGCAGCTGGTCTATTGCTGTGCTTTGGCTTTGGGATGAGAGCGATATTCATAGCGCATGGATGGTTTGGGTTGTTGCTAAGCAGTCCAGGCCTTTTCTGCTCCTCACACTGCCCTGCCAGTGAGTCAGCTGGGGTGCACAACAAGTTGGGAAGAGACTCAGCTGGGACAGATGACTTCAGCTGTCCAAAGGGATGTTCCAAACCATATGATGTCATGCTCAGTATATAGAGCAGGGGAAGAAGGAGGAAGGGGAGGACGTTCAGAGTGATGCCGTTTGTCTTCCCTAGTAATGGCTAGGCGTGATGGAGCCCTGCCCTCCTGGAGATGGCTGAGCACCTGCCTGCCCATGGGAAGCAGTGAATGAATTCCTTGCTTTGCTTTGCTTGCGTGTACAGCTTTTGCTCTACCTGTTAAACTTTATCTCAACGCATGCGTTTTCTCACTTTTACTCAGAATTCTGATTCTCTGCCCCATCCCACTGGGGGTTAGTGAGTGAGCGGATGCAGGGTCCTAGTTGCTGGCTGGAGTTAAACCGTGATACCGTCACTTTCCTGAGCTGATGGGCAGCATTTGCAGAGCACGGGAGAGCTTGGGCACAACCAGTGTGAGTGTTGCACGTGGTCTGCCCTCTGCACCGCAACGAAGAGCAGAGATCTGGCTTCGGAGATCTGTGGTATCTGGGATTTTCTGGTTTAGAGATCTCTTCCCTGCCCCAATCCCACATCTGTTCCACTAGAGGCAGAAAGTTCTCTGTGACAGATTCCTTGTTAAGTCCAAACCTGAAATTGTTTATGTTGATGTTTGTCTTCTGTGTGTGCAAATCTGAGTCCCTGAGCTGATGAGTCAGAGAGAAGAGACTGAGAAGAGGGATCACATAAGAATTTTCCTGAACGGTTCACAGTTTGATTTCTGTGGATAACATGAAAGACACCAATAAAACCTAGAAAAGAAATGGAAAATTTGGAGGTACCTCCTCTGATGTTTATGATGTATGTAACTTGGAAAAAATCTGCCATTGGTGTATTGTGCTGCTTTTCAAAAGAGGCAAGGTTGAAGTTGTAGCAGAAAGGCAAAGACCAAAGAGGATTTGATCAGGTGCATGAATATTCAGACAGGAGTAGGAGCACGGTCCTGTGAAGCTCCTTTGCATTTCTTTCTTCTGCAACAGTAGCTTTTATTTCAGCGAACATAAAGTGCTAGTGGTTTTTGGCAGTATTTCAGGCAAATCTTCAGATAGGGATGAACTGTTCTTGAACCAAATCTCCAAAGGATTTGGCACGAGAGCGCTTTCCTGCAATACGAAATACGGATTTTTGTTCAGTATTTATATTTGAATAGGCATTAATGAATGCCTAAAGAAAATCACAGTCTCTACCTTTTCTCTTGTTATTTGATTTCCCTTTGTCTGCTTAATGCTTGTGCAGATTGTACATATTGTACTGGCAAATCTTACCTGGTCTCTGTCTCCCTGTTGGGGTCGGGGGCGGTGGGGGGAAAGACTCGACTCTGATGTAACCGTGACAAAACATTTCCTGATCAAGTGTAGCAGCTTCAGTAGGTAATGCCTGATGATGATGCCAAACTGGAGGAAAATCCATCTCTTTTTTTTTTTTTTTTAATTTTCACTCGTAACCCTTTCTGTGAGTCTGTTACCAATACCACAGTGTGTGAAGTTGCTCTATAGGTATTGTTAAAAGGAGAGAGGTATCATTAAATTCTATTTGGTATTGGTTTTGCTTCTTAATGTAGGAGATAGACCAGTTTCGGTGTGTGCTCATCAGGAACTGCGTAAACAGATCCAGTGCTCGACTGGAGATCAATGTTAAGTTTAACCTGAAATCTAGAGCCGTGGCAGTGAGGTAGCCGACACCACGGGATAGCTAAGTGCTTGTGACCTTTTTCTGCTTTGCTGAGTCAGTAGATTTATTGCTCTAGTATATTCTTTAAGGGTGGTTTTTATACACCACTTGTCAAATTGGAAGTCCTTGTAACAGATGAGCTCTTCAGAAGGTATGCCCCAAGCTTCCTCTAGACTTTCCACATCTCACTAAGTAATGATTCTCTATTAATGAAAAATGGAGTTTGTTTCATTTGCTGTCACGTCTGAAGCACAGGTTTATTTTTTCTTCCCTAGGACTGGTTACATTTTAATGCGTATACTCAAAATTCAAGTCCAATCTGAAATGAGCTGTATCAGCTAGGATATAGTCAGTGGAAAGCATCAAAACATGATGCATTGGACATATTTTACAGTCCTAGGATAACAGCATCCTTGAGTTGATTTTATGCAATACCTATATACAGTATTTGATTTTGATGAGAGGGTTTGTAGATGCAGATGGACTTCTCTGAATATATTTTGGCAGCGGTAATGTATACATTGCTTTAATTTTGGATACAGAACTCACATAGATGATTTTTTAGGGTGCGATTAGGAAAACACAACTGAAAGGGTCAGGGTAACTGCTAATAATTACTTTTTAGAGTTTAATGGAGAAGAAAAGACACATTATTATAAACCAGGGAGGTTTCAAGGCATCTCTTTTAGTCTAGGAGACACGGCAGGTTCTCAAGTTGTTCGTCAATGGGCAAGTAAATCTTTTATTAATCTCTGTGTGCAGTTAGAGTAGAATGTCAGATACGTAAAAATATATATTTTTTTACAATGAACTGTGTGGGAGTTACGTGTCTCAGAAGGTGGTGCAAGTATCCTCCTAGGTTGCTATATAGGCCTAAAGTGAGAACCACAATAACATGCAAAACATGGGTAATTAGAAGCTGCCTGTTTGCTTCCGGATTTCTAATCAGATTCATAACTCCTGCTTCAAATGAATGGAAATGCTCTTTTTGTGCAAAACTAAAAAATAAATATTTATCATATCAAAACCATTCCAGTAGTTCCCTGAGCACATCAGGATTAGAAGAGAGAGCTTTGTAGCTAAAATGAGTCCCTCAATGCCTTCCTGAATAGAAAGAAGATACGAAATTATCTCAAAGTAAAAGTTACAAAGCAAATTTCATACATCACACCTTATTAACATGCAGACTTTAAAAGTGATGTTTGAGGTTAACTGTAGACATCTGTAAACTCTAAGGCACACTGTGAGCCCTTGGAAACCTCGTAACGAGATTATTTCACAGCAAACCACATTTTGTGGTACTAACAGAGATGTGATGGAGAATTTTAAAACTTTCCAAACCCAAGAAAAATGTCAACTGGAGAATAATTCAGCTTGTTAAGCTCTGAAGACGAGGTCTCAGCAGATACCGGTCCTCTGACCCGTTCACGAGGAATCGACTGCCCAGTAAACAGCGATTGACTTGGGACTTTCTCCCCCGTGTCCCCGGCTCATCCTTTATCTGGTTTCTGAACGGCAGAACCTCTTGCCATTGGAAATCCAATTACAGTTAAACAAAGATTCACCTCAGCGCCTCATGGAAAGCTTTGAAAAATGTTTTGCTTAAAGACAGTTCTGCCCACATCTGTCTAGACAGAGAACCGAGATTTTCTGAAGGCTTTAATGTCGTGTCGCACTCTCTCCTGAAACGGGATATTAGCTAATCTTGGCGTTAGTGTTAATCTAGACCAGTCCCCTTTGTAGCTACAGAGGCCGTGTAGGTCACACTCTTACTGCCTGTTTCCTCATGAGATTGGCTTAGAAAGTTGACTTCATTACAATGAAATGGCTTTTTTTTCCCTTTAGTTTTTTTGGTCTAGCTTTCTCATTGTGTCATTTGAGCCCCTGAGGATTTATGTATTCAGGATTTTCTCTTCCTTCCGTGCACCTCTCTTTCAAAACCCAGCAGGTAGAAAATCACTTTGACTAAAGATGAGATTCTCCAGCTTTTCAAAGTATGTGATTGTATAAAGTATCAAATACTGTGAGAATTGGATTAAAAAAACCATGAGGGCCGATATGGAGACAAATGATAATGAGCAGTGGGGCAAGACAGTGCGCACAAATACAGTAATGGGTAGCAAATGTCAAGAGTTCAACATTCAATTTTATTTCTCTGTTTTTATGAGCTGGATTTTTACTATATGTGTTGTGGGGAGTGTGTGTGTGTGTGTGGTTAAGGGAATCGCTGAAAAGGTGTCTAGAGGAAAGAGATTAAGGGTCAGGATAGTCAGAGAAATTTGGGATGGAGAGGTTTGGGATGAAGCCGGGGAAGCGAGCACCAATAACACCAGGGAGCCAGACCGGCAGACTGCTGGGGATGGCACTGCTTTCCCCCAAATCCGTGTTTCCCACCTCCCTCGGTACTTGCAGAAAGTCAGGAGAGTCGCTTCAGCACTCTGGTGAAGCATCAGCATACCACAGAGATGGATCCAAAACCGTCTTCCTCACGTGGAGGCTGTTTCTCAGCACATGCCTTCAAAACCAGAAGGAAACCGTAGCTTTGTGTCCACACAGCTCCTCCTTCCCTCCCTGGCGAGATGGCTGTCAATTTTAGGGGTGAGATCTGATTGTGAAGACTGGGGCTCAAGCACAGTAAAGATTTTCAGCATATTGCAGCAAAGATAAATGTTTTTCCAATTGAGAAGAGTGTCAGAAAAGCAAAGATGTTCCCCAGCATCCTGCTAAGCTTTAGACTCTCCCAGCGGAAAGAAGGATGTTTACTCCAAATATTCAAGCGGGCCACTTTCTGACGTTGGGTTCAGCAGCTGCCTTTGCAGCTTGTGTGTTTCTGGAGTGTGGGAACTGTTTCCCAACTGGATATAGAAGCTGTGAAGTGCGTCAGTCGTACTGCGGGGAACTGCGTTCAGGTATGCTGTTTTCTCTGCCGCCTCTGTATTCAGTTTTGCCCTTTTTCACTGCTGAAGTCCATTCTGCCTTTTGTTTTTCCCCTCTCATCTTTGTTTTCATTAATGACTGCCAGCATGCCCACGGGTCGCTGTAAAGCGTGTCCTTGAGCAAGTTGCCTGAAGAGGATGGAGGGGATGCAGTCATGAAGGGCAGAGCTCCTGCCGTACAGAACGGCTCGTAAACCCTGGGCTGGTGTTTAGGATTAAAACCAGCTTCTGACCAGACTGTGCTTTTGCGGCTCCTCTTGGCCACCTCTCGGCAGCCACCTGCCCTCTGTTTGGCAGCTGCTGAAGTGCTGCTGCCTTGTGCTAGATTTAGGAGCAAAAATTACGGCATTTCTAGCCTTTCTGTATCCTCTGTTCTCACTTAGATGGAAATGGCCTGCTTGTGGTTTGAAAGTAGGCTTTAAGGAGGAAGATGGAAGTGATGTGCCCTGCCAAAGTGAATGCATGTATTTGGCAGGGAGTATTTATCCTGGTGTTAGTACACAGAGAGTCAGAGGAGGAGACTGGTTGGGTCTGAGACTGGACTGGTTGCTCGTGCTGGTAACCGTTACTGGTTACTGCCCGGCAGGGAGGCCGCTGCCTCATGTTAACACCCCAGCACGACTGCGCAATTGCTTGGAGAGTATTCCCAAGTGCATCTGTAACAGGGCTCTTTAAAGAGCAGTTGTGCTACGAAATGCGAGACTCTTCAACATCACATCTTGGTGCCTCGCATTTATTCTTGCTTCCTCAATGACTTCTTCATCAAATGTAGGCCATTTAAAGATTCAGAACGAGATTTCTCTTAACTGCCAGCTTTGCAACAGCAACCTGCTGTCCAAGAAATCAAGCTGTGTGCTGTCTGCTCCGTCAATCATTGCCAGCCAGCACTGACGGGGAGGGTTTGGGTTGGAAATTTAGCTGGCAATTAGGCAGCGAACACACAGGAGCAGGTAAAGCCTCATCTTGCACTGGCAGTGGCCGTGTGGACTTTGCGGTACGAATGGTAGGGGAAACAAGTTTTCCATGTTCCTTAAGGTCAACCTTTGGCTTTGTGCAGGGATTGATTTTCCCTATTTTTGGGCTTTATTATCTATCTGTATCTCTCTGCATTTGATAACAAGAGCAACGTATTTTTTTAAAAAATAAATTATTTTGGGGAGGGCAATGTTTTGGAATTGACAGCTTTGGCATCCCTTCCCAGCACTACTGTTGGGGCATCGTTGCGTCTTCCTCTCGCCAGCAGCCTCTTGGGGAACTTCAACAGTACAGCATGTGTCATCCTGTCTGCTTTCCCCTCTGCTGTAGGCATAGTTGTAGATAGGCTCCGATTACCACACGCGTTCCTAGTATATGTTGCAGCCCTACACAGCAGTTACGAGACTTTCAACAGTTTGGAGCTATCCTGTGTGGCCGGCAGCTCGGTGAATTAAAGGCTTTTCCAAACTAACAGTGGTGGTTTGAAAAGTCAGTGTGTTACATGGTGTTAGTGCTTTCTCACTGCTGGGGCGGGCTGTGTGTCTCGCACACACCACACACGCGCACAAAGGAGCTGCTCTCCTCTTGCACATCCTGCTTTCTTTCACGCTTGATTTGCTGAAAGAGGAAGAGATGAAAATGCATCATCATCAAACTTTGTAGCTGGGTGAGAAACATTTCAGTTGTAGGTTTAAAAGACTTCATAAAAGTTCCTGGGTTTGGAATAGGGATTGACTGCAACATTTGAGAGTGGTGAAGTCAGAGCACTTTCAGGGTGGAGAACAGGGACCATCACCCGGAATTGGTAGCTGATGCATTAATACCTGTCATGGGGAAGCAGGGCTTGAGTCAGGGAGACCTGGGACCCAGACCTTTGCTTTGCAAATCCCAAGTGAGTACCCTTAGCATGGGGAAGCTCCCGATCCCTTGCCCGAGAAGATCTGTTTTCAATTAACTTAAAAATAGTGGTCTTTCCAGCAGCCTTCACTCTGTTTCTTCCTGCCTGATAGACTGTGTCCCTAGCCTGGAGACACGGTGAAACTCTTGGGAATAACCAAAGGCAGAGGGGCTATTCCCAGATTTGCCAGGAGGCTCGGTACTGCACACCCCCAGCAGCAAGAGCTCTTGCAGCATGTGCTGACCGCAGACCCTTGGGCATGTACTCGACGAGCAGACTGAAGAAGAGGAGGAGGAGGTGTGGAAGGAAGGCTTACAGCAGTTTTAAAATACCAAAAATTGAGGGGAAACCCCAAGAAGCATTGCAGAGAAAAGCCATCGGTCAGTTATTCCCATTTTTGCAAACCTGTGGTTTTAAGATCTGCAGTACTATTGCAAAATTGTTTCCTCTTCTGAAATGGGAATGAATTAAGTCATGCTGTGAGCGGTGTCGTGGTCAGGGCATCATAATGGAGAACAGCAAATAAAATTTACTCCTCCAGCAATAATGTGTTAATGTCTTTTAGCACCAAATAAATTTTTGATAGTTATCACTGATGTATTTTTTTAATAATTGACTGGGATGCTTAATAATGCTATGTATAATTTAGGAATCCAATTTATTGACAAAACCGGAAAGAAACCACCATATTAAATAGACAGAAAAATCAGTTTAATACAATTCATGGAGAGAAATCGTAAGTTCACAGCAGGCAAAATACAATAAGGACTAATGTAACCTTTTAAAATAAGGATTAAGGACAAAACCTCCCAGCTTGTCCAGAGTGAAGTGTGAGATGGTGTGGAGGCTTTGACACCTTGGTTCGTACCCTATAATCTCTCTGTCCACCCAGAAAAGTCCTGTTTTTTGGCTTTCTTACTCTTCGTCTTTCCCGCTAGCTGCCGTTATTTTCCTTTTTAAAATGTCCCTCCTTCAGTGTGCTCTTCACAGTATTTTTGTAAACCTTTTCATCGTGGCAGGGTTTCCTTCAATTCTGTTCATCTTTTCTTCCGCAGTCGAGTCTGTTTAGTGAGTTTATTAATTACCACGTTAGGTTCATTGAAGTGAGCACCTCATTTGGAGAATTCTCCTGGGGACTCCAGCAAATATACACATACTCATTAGACAGAATGTCTTCCACTTGTATATCAGCATTTTGATAATGAACACTTTATAACGTTAAGGTAAATGGTGCAAGTTAAAAGTTAGAATTTAGTTGAAGCTAGGGTGTGTTTGTTTTTTCCATGGCCGTTGATATGTTTGTTAGCTGTACAGCTATGGGTCATCAAACAGCCAGGAAAATAATTTCTCACATGATTTCTGCCCTGTGCTTAAAGAAATCCTCCTCTTCTGTCTTGCTGGTTCATGCTGCTCATTATATGACACTTGGCTTGGCTGTTGGCAAGTCAAAATATAAAGGGCTATGCAATTATAGTTCTGAATTTCCTCGCTTTACAGTAAGGGCATGATAATAGTGTCTGACTTGGTTTAGCTCTGGCAGCTGGGCAGCTTAACCCAACATACGCAGAAGGTTCAAAAGTCAAATAAAACTATGAATTGTGTAGCCGACGGCTAGCTTTAAAGTTCGCATTAACTAGGTGAAGAGAGTGTGTGGTGATGTGTTGGCCGTGATGTATTCAAGGAGGGTTGAATGCAGGGTGGAAAGATTTTGCAAATCCTTCTGATGCGTTGACAAGTCAGATAAAAACCTGGAAGCATTTAACCACGGTCAGTTAAAATGCCTCCAACGTGTCCAGGGCTGTGCCCATTTTACAGACTGTAAAAGGCACAGGCAGGTTACCTTGTGGTCTGCAGCGAGTGGAGGCTGCAAGACCCAGCTTCCCTCCTGCCTCTGGATGAGCAGTCTGTCAGAGTACTCCACTGTGGAAATGCCAGAATGGTTTGGTTAATTCCTTGCAGGAATTAATCTACTGCAACCCTCTTGCTTACCCTCAGAGAAAGATGTCCCAGATGTTTTTGTCCGAAATGAGGATATTTGGTCGGGCTGTCAGAGCCGTAATTTCTCTCCCCAAGGATGAGCAGAGCTGTAGAACCAGAATCAACCTCCAACCTCCCACTCTGGATTATAAAAGTGAGGGAAGACAGCTTAAAAACCAGCCGGATAACTGGAGGCTGCTGGTACCTTCCTCTCCTCCTTTAAGAGGAGACGTGACACCTATATTGAGCTTCTCTGGGGGCACTTAAGGCTGACTTTATTTACTGTGTAACATGGTAGTTTAGTGTGATTCCTGCTTACTGCCTAATTAGTTCCACTAATTTATTTGGAACAAAACTTCCTCCCTTTCTGTTGAATAACTGGAGTGTGTTTTCTGTGAGCACCTCTAATCCCTCATTTAGCCGCTGCGTGGCTTGCTGGGTGCTGTGCTCGCTCTCTCCAAGGCCTATGTTGTGAATAACTATTAGCTTTATAAGCACTTTACCTTAGCGATGCCCAAAGGCCCTTTTGGAACAAATGCAATAGACTTTGTGTAGACGGAAGATGTTTCCTTGATCCTTTTAAAAGCTGTGTACTCCTAAGGAGCTCCGTTGTTGTGAGTAGTCCCTGGAGCACAGGGGTTCCCGAGAGCCTGACCTTCAGGGAGAGGACACGAGACGGTGGCAGGGGGACAAGGGGGTAAAGTGAACAGCCTGACCCTTGGCTGGTTGGCAGCAGAGTGGTGAAAATGCCCAACTTCTAATTCCAACCAGTGCACGGATGCTTCCGTCCACTGGCGGCTCCTGTGACAATATGATGCCTTGAACTCACCATATTCTCTTGTGGTTTTAATGGCTGCGTCAGCGGACGAGAATAGCCTGGTTTAGCCGCTGTTTATCTGCTGTTTTTCTTTGGGCGATGTGACCACTGACTACGCTTGACAAACATCCGCATCTGCGCATCCCTGCACACACGTTCCCCAGCTGGCTGGAAGCTTCTGCTGGGAGCAGCGCCCGCAGCATCCTGGGGCTCGGGGAGACCAACGCGCTTTGTGTCTGTGCCCTCAGCCAGCTTCAGCGGCCGTACCTGCGCCGGAGTAAGCAATAGAGATGAGTCTAGAGATACTTCCGACAAATTTATTCATTGACTTTATTTTATTTCTCATACTTCGCTAATTAACTTGTGCCTGGTATAATTTAATTTATTTATCGGCCTTAATTCAATACAGTAAGATAAATCAGAGAATTTTTGTACACTTGAGATTTCTTCTGCTTCATATCCTGCTGCCTGCTGACCTGTTCTCTCTTCCTTACCCTTTCCCAACCTTACTTACTGTCTGCTTATTTATTACCATTAAATATGATGTAATTATTTCTATAATGTATGCACACTTGTAACTAAAACTCTTTGGCTTGAGAGCAATTTGTACAGAAGCAGACTTGGTACTGGATCGTCCTGCGCAAGGGCTGCAGCTCTGTTCTTTTCCCTGGCTGGCTGTAACCTTTGGGATTTCAGTAAGCGGAGCGGAGTGGAAGAGGAGGGATTGTACAGACACAGACGTTTGCTTGTGTGGGGTGTGCACCAGCACCCCTGCCTCCTAGCAAGATGCTTCCATGCTTGTGCTTGGAGTTAGGACCTTTGGGTCACGAAGCAAAAGTGCCAGACCTTAAACCTCATCATTTCCTTTGTTAGAATTGCGCCCTTCGTTTTGCTGTCACCACGTGTACGGCTCAGAGCAATGAGAGGCCACAGACACTTTACCAGCTTGAGCTTTTACCTTTTGATATGTATTGATACGTATTTTTTCACTCTGAGGGTGTTGAGCCCCTGGCCCAGGTTGCCCAGAGAAGCTGTGGCTGCCCCATCCCTGGAGGGGTTCAAGGCCAGGTTGGACGGGGCTTGGAGCAGCCTGGGCTGGTGGGAGGTGTCCCTGCCCAGGGCAGGGGGGGGCACTGGGTGATCTTTAAGGTCCCTTCCAACCCAAACCGTTCTGTAAACGTACAGCACCAGCAGCCACCTGGACTTTGCCACCGCAGACCTATTTGTCTCAGACACCAAATGGGGCCTATTTAATCTGTTGCAACTTCTCCTCCTGAAAGATTCACAACAGGATATTGTCTATTTTGAAACTATTTTCTAGTGAAGATGGTCTTTTTGTTTGGTCTTTTCCCTTTTGGCAAAGGGGACTTTTCCCACTTCCCTTGGCTGGGGAGCTGGAGGGAGCTGCAGGCTGCTCTGCGAAGCTTGGTGCTGGTATGAAAACAGACGTGAGGTAATCAGGCTGGCACAACAATGTGCCGTTATTTATGAAGCCAGCCCTCTTCTAACTTTTCCTTTGTTTATGCAGTGTAATTTCAATGTCATAAATACTAAAAGGTTTACTGCTGTGAGATGAGAACTTCCCTCATTCATCTCTGCAATCAAACTTCTTGTGCCCGCGGTGGCTTTTCCTTTTAACTGCCTTTTAGGATGGAGTCCAGGATTTTAAGAGTTTTCACTGACTGAATTTTTTAAATGAGGTCAAAGAGTTTTTGAGGGAATTTTCAATACTGCTTCATTTTCTGTTTTCTTTGCAGGTTTAGGCTTTATTTTTCAGCACAGTCCCTGAGTTCCTGAGTGACTTCGGACAAATCCTTTTCCCTTTCCTTTTCCATATCAGGATAAACCTGGCGACTGTCTTTAAAGTGTCCAGTGGTGTACATGAGCTACCCCAGAGCTGGGTGCTCCTGCTGGAACACCTCAGTCGCTCCCTTTCTTTCTGGCACAATCTCTGCAGCCTCCGGGCTTGTCCTGGAAGTGTGTCACACAATGACAGATATTTTAAGGGAAGGAATCCCTATTGAGTTTCTCTGCAAAGAATAGGGAAAGTTCCTGTATAATGATCCTGAGCAGTCCTGTGTGATACTTACATCAGCTGCAGGACAGGCGGTGCTTTTGTGCCATTGATAGAGCTCTAACAATTGGGGTTGTGTCAAATCTGAATCGGTATGTGCTGGGAGAGGTATCTATGTCAATGAATTTCAGACTTCCCTGGAAGCAGCAGGGTTTGCTACTGAAGTACTGACACTTACATTCCTTCATACCTCCACAGACTTTGGTGTTATCTGTGTTTCAGTGGAGTGGACGTGATGTTACGTGACGAGCAAGCCGTCAGAGCAAGCCACGCTGTCCTAAATAAGACTTTGTGCAATCTTTAGAAAGAGTTCCTTGGATGCTCCTGGCTGTAGAGCCCTGCAAGCTTCTGCTCCTATGATTTTTCCAGTTCCAAGGGAGGGCACGGTGCAGCCTTGCACCCACTCACTGATGGCTGTTGCTGTGGGCAGCTCGAGGCAGGGACCGGCTAATAGAAAATGAGAAAGGGTGAAGTATTCGAGTCACACTTCCAGAGCTCTCCCCAGACCCGGCTTCTTTATTCTTTATCTACAGACCCCGCTGGCTTTCACAATGGGGATGGAAAAAAAAAAAAGCAAGCTGTCTTTGGACCCTTAAGTTAACTGCATTGTTTCTTTCAGTAGCAGTCACAGATTTTGTGGGTAAATTTTATCATGAAGAGGAATATAAAGAAATTCCATGGTCACTGCCGAGCTTTAATTGTTTTAAGCTGTAAGTAGGATGTTGCAATGGTGGGAGTAGCTGGCGTGCGTCACCCTGCTCTCATTTCAAACAGCTGTTTAATGAGAGCTTCTTGTAAGATCCCCTGTTAAGAATAGGCCATAATGAGTATGATGAAACCACCTCATCCTTGAAAACAAATTCCTTTTCATGGCTTAATTAAAAGTGCTCCTAAGACTTCTGTGAGCATACGTGATAACTTAGGAAAGCTTCTGTTTTAATTTATATAAAGCAGTCTCAATTAAGAAGTGAAAGAGATAATATGTTGCTTTAATATTACATAGTAAAAACTGTTCTTATTTCTGAACTGCTGTTATCTTCCAGTCAAATACAACGTGTGTCTTAACAATTTAGCAGCTTTCCCCAGGAGACTGCCATGACAGCCACTGGCTTGTATGCTTTTAGTTATGTCTTCTTGTGGTGGAAAAAAATAGTTGTGACTGGAGTGACCGGCTTAGTCGGGCATGATTTGTTGCTGAATTTTGAGGGGGGAGAAATTTACAGCCAACTAAGTCTTCTGAACTATTGAAGCCCAAATTTTCTAGGAACAGACAATGCAATGAGCAACAGTGCAATGTGCCCAAGGTACAACACAGGATGGGTTTGTGTTAGTGAACCTTGGGGAGAACAAGAAGCTGGATCGCCAGCAGCTGGTACGGACGGGGCAGGCATCTCGGACCCGTGGCTGGGCGCCCTTGGTGAGCCGTCCCTGCTGCCCCAGCGCAAATAAAATCCAGATGTGGGAGAACAAAATGACCTGCTGCTCCCCACGGCTGACATTTCTTCCTTCTCATTTGCCACTGTGAAACGTCATTCTCAGTTGTAGTTTCTATGAGAGATGCTAGGAAAGATGCTAATTAAAGAAAGAAATGTTGATTTGAGAGAAAATTGCAAAAATTAGCATTGTAAAAGAACAACTGTTTCCTTACATTTGTCTGAAATTGCTCTCCCCTCGGGAGAAGCATAAACCTCCCAGTCCCTCCTGCAGGGACTTCCCAGCCTGTGTTACGTGAGGTGGAGGATACTGAAAAGCAGATTGTTTCCATGCTGTTATCCTTCACAGGGCTCTCTCCTCATATACTGGAAAATCAATGAATAAATGGCAGCGAAGCGTGTTAGAACCACCCTCGAAAAGAGGTATTTTGAAAAGAGAAGAGTGAGGTCTTGAGGGAAGTCTTGGGTGAAGAAGTTTCACAGAATCATGGAATTTCAGAGTTGGAAGGGACCTCTAGAGACCATCTAGTCCAACCCCCCTGCCAAAGCAGGATTGCCCAGAGCACATCACTCAGGGCTGCATCCAGACGGGGCTTGAAAGTCCCCAGAGAAGGGGACTCCACACCCTCCCTGGGCAGCCTGTCCCAGGGCTCTGTCACCCTCACCGCAAAGAAGTTTTTTCTCATATTTGATCGGATTTATTGCTGTTTGGGAAATGCCCTGTGTCTCTGGCCTGGCCTTGGGGTCTGGCCATGCTTTGGAGGGTCAGGGACAGTGCCCAGTAGCTGTGACAAGCAGCCAGCTGGTGTTACGGAGCAAACGGAGGAGGAACAACCTGTAACTTCCCATGTAGATATAGTCCTGCAACAAGAGCTTCAAAATGGAAGAGGGGAGATTTAGATTATATATTAGGAAGAAATTCTTTACTCTGAGGGCGGTGAGACACTGGAAGAGGCTGCCCAGAGAAGCTGTGGCTGCCCCATCCCTGGAGGGGTTCAAGGCCAGGCTGGACGGGGCTTTGGGCAGCCTGGGCTGGTGGGAGGTGTCCCTGCCCAGGGCGGGAGGTTTGGAACGATATGATCTTTAAGGTCCCTTCCAACTCTATCCATTCTATGATTCTATGAAAGGTATTATCCTGGTCCTCTTGCCCTTTTGTCTCTTTTCGGTGCAGCGTTTTGATTTCCCACCAGAAGGCATGCTGTAGTTTGGGCAGTGTACTCCGATGTATTACTTCGATTGTTTTCACATTGCCACATTTTCTGGACTTAGTAAAGACACGCAACATCTGTGTGCCACTGGAGATCGTGAAGGCGAGGGAGATTCAAACCTAATAGTTAAATGGTGACTTGGTCCGTATTGCAACACCCTGACCTCTGTGATACCACAATAGATATTATAAGCAAAAGGATAGTTAAAAAAAATTAATAGCTAAGAAGGCTTTGTTTTCATATTGATTTCTGGTATATCTTGTATATGCATTGCTGAGCCGTTGCTCTCCACTCAGTTTAGGACACTGCTAAAACCTGATCTTTCATTTCCACCAATGCTGCAGACTCTATTTTTCACTGATTTTTGTTTTTCCTGGCAAATCTGTCAATCGCACTAAACATTTTAGGCGTGATCTGTCTTTCTCAAGCTCTCCTTCACACTTAGCTGTCTCCCTGTCTTTTCTTGGTGGGTTGTTGCAGACGGATTTGCTTTCATGCTAGATGGGAGATCAAATTCTTTAGCAGAAACGCTGCCCCTAGTAGCATTGTTTGCAAGTTTTGTTAATTGCTCGTTGATGGTGCCTTGGTTTGCTGTTAGTCTGTTGTTTCCTCTAAAAAGAAGTGTATTTGTAGTACCGAGTAATGTTCATAATTCCCCTCCTACTCTGACAAAATGCTACTTGTGAGAGGCTAAGAGATTGCAAATGTCAAGCATGGTACCCAGGAGGACAATCTACCAGTCAATGCTGAAATGATTTGAACTAGTGAACTCTTGTTAAAACTGTTAATTGCTTTTTTAAAAACACTTAATGGAAATTGCCACATTTAAGTAGTCCATAAAACTGTGATGACACCAGCTTTAATCAGGTGTCATGAAAACACGTACATTATAAGCTACCTGGCCTGATAACTTTGACAGTGGAGATCAGTCATGACAGCACAGTGTTTACAGTCCTGGATCTCTCTGGTGGAGAAGAATTGTGTATTTATTTTACTTATGAGGAGACTCTTCTCTAAAATGCATCTTTATGTGAAATAAAGCTTATTGAAGAGAATGACCCCAGTAAACGCAGCAGTTTGCAGGGTGAGGTTGTGCTGCCTGGTTTTAACTATTTCATACTGGAATATGCTCATTGGGATGGTGACCTTGCTGCAGACTCCGTAAAGCCCCACGGCGAGCTGAATGAAAGCCACAGTGCTGTGGTTTTGCTGGTGTGTTTGGTTGATTCCGAAAGGCAAAATGGGCAGTGAAGTCATACGGATTTGAGAATTATCAGCTACTATAGTTACTCAGGACCACTCAGGATGGGATGCTTATGGGACATATGTTTTTTTAAGTATCAGATGAGTTAACTATAAATCCCTCTGAAAGCTTAGGTGGGCTCTTAAAGTATTTATGAAGATACCGTTGGGGTGTTGATTCATCTCTTCAAGCTGTCTACAGAAGCTGATAGAGAACGGTGTAGGTGGAAATAACCACACTTCTTATCTGGATTGTGACCCATTGGAAAAGATCTTTAGAAAGAAGAAAAGAGTGAGCGTTAGGAGAAGGCGTCCAGTGGGAGAGGAACATGTAGGTTCTGTGTATCCACTTCAAACTCAGCCTCTTGCTGACAGCAGCCTGCTCAGAGGCCTCACTCCAGTTCCGCTGCAAAGGTGTTCCCCCTCTCCCATCTTCTGAAGTAGGTGTCATTAATTGCTGCGCTTATCAGCAGTCCCAAGAGGATCTGAAAATAGAAGTGGCCCGATGAAGTGACATACTTTCTAACCCTTTGGCAATGGACCTTTTTAGGTCACAGCCTCTTAATAGGGCACTGCATTAAATGTTCTTTTGTTCCTGGTGCTGTTTGCTGTCCATCTCCTTGACCTTTCCTGCACATATCCTACTCACATATTTTACTATACGCTCTAAAAAACATGTATCTGTAGTCACTGTCAACTTGTTTTCTCGCTTGACACTGAGAGAGAAGGTGAGCAGAGCTATGCTAGCAGGGGTGTTGCTAGGATTTTAAGTAGGGTGTTGGTGACAAACGTTAGTATAAAAATGCTAGAAATCAGCAAGCCCAGTGTTTCCACCTTTGTGTCATGCAGAGTTTCTGTAGTACTACGACGATGTTTCTTTTTTTTCATGTTAAAGTTTTATACTGGCTCTTACCACAAGTTATTTGAGGAAACTTCAGGATATAACCTTGAATTCCAGTGATCTCCCCGAAAGACTTCACAGAAACTCCTCCATTTCTTTTGGAGTAAAAGTTCACTTTATTAAACCAATTTAATTTACTGACGATACTGATTTTGAGCAGAGCTTTGGAGGCATACGGAGGTGCAGGTGGTCCATCTTTCTAATGATGGGATGTTTTCAAGAAACAAAGCCTTACTGAATTTCCTGAAGTTAGTGTCGACATTCATGGAGTCTCTGGAGGTTTATTTCATAGGGAAGGTTCCTTTGACAGCCAACGCTTTCTCGATTTGAAGTTGTCCTTGGTCAGGGCGCTTAGCTGCTTTTGGATTAATCATGTATCTAGCTTCACACTGAGAAAGGGGACTCCGTTCACGCTTTGAGTTAGCAAAATGTATGAATAAAACTGTAGAAATGTAGAATTTTAAAAAATAAGAAGTATTTTTGCTTCACTTTTTCTCTTCAGTTCAAAATTGTGGTTTTGGAAAACAACATTGGAGAACCTTTCTATTTCCAGAGGACTGAGCACTGTCACTTTGTGAAAGTCTGTGTTTGTCCATCTCCACGAGAAATTATTTTTCATTTCTTACGATTTATTTTTGTTTTGCCTTTTATTCAGGGGATGAAAAAGCACTTCTGGTGCTGGTAGAGCAAAATATTTCATGGGCTGTCAGAGAGAGGTGTGTGCTAAAGTGTCTTCTCCTGAAGCAGGTTTGGATGCGATACGGGTTACCAGTTATTTTTGGTTTTCTCTTTGCTGCCAATATCCTGAACTTTCACAGAGCTGCTGTGCAGCAACTCTTCGCCTCTTTGAAGTTGTGAAGGCACATAAATAAAGGTTAATACGAAATATGAAGTCACAGGTCTTTATTGCACTTATATGATGTTTTTTAAAACCTTATTTACCTGAGATTCTGACATTTTCTACAATTATCATTGCTTTTTAAAATATAAACCCTAAGTAGTGCAGACAGATTACCAGAAGAACTAAAGGTAATTTAAAGCAGAAAATTTACAGTGGAACTTGAAAATCCCCCTTTTTTTGAGGCAGCTGTTCTAAATGGTGTGTTCTTAGTCTTCCTTCTCCAAAGGGAAATTTTGTCTCTTCCAGTCAGGGTAATAAATAAAGGTGAAAGAACCACCATGAAAACATCACTGAATTATTAATTTGACAGAAACACTGTCTCAGAAGAAAAAAAAACTCTTCAGGATAGTATCGGAATGTAAAATACTCATTAGTCACCAAACACATTAGGATCTGCACAGGTAAGTAAGGCAGCTGGGCCCACAAACCTGAGATCAATGGAAGACTTGAACCAGATTTTGAAGACTACTTTTTTTATATATATAAAAGAAAGTAAACTAATGATTTTTAAAAATAAAAAACATCTAGCTCAAGGTATACCTTCATTATATTTCCAATGGGGAATACCTTGAATATCTTACAGTCAAGCTCCTGTAAGGAGTAATGATATAAGTGCTGTAGTTTTGATATCAATGGGAAAAAGTTTCTATTGCAATTCTTGGCCCAAAGGTTTAAGGTTGCGATCAGGAACATAACACAAGCCTTATGAGCCTCAGTCCCTGCTTCGGCAACCACATATCCTTTAACTTGGGGTATCTTTAAAACCTACAGGTACAGAAGAAAGGTGAAATATTAACAGTGGATCGTTTACTGTATCATAACAGTTCAATCATCAGTGCTGGAAAGTCAATATTATATTAACTTCAAAATAGTCTGTAGTTAAGTTCTCCAAAATGATGGAAATTCAGCGGTCCTTGTTTTCCAGCTGTGCATTTGGCTGCTTATGAAACGTCATATAAAAATGATGTTTTGGTAAGAAATCATTACCTCTCTTCTCCCAAAGGCAGCAGTTATATGTTACATCAGGTTTGGCTCAGAATAGAGTTTACTAAAAAATATGTCATATAAGTTAAAATACTATTGACATAAGGCTGTCGGGTAAGAAACAGTGCTTGATGATTGCTATTGGGAATTCTTTGAGTATTTCTCAAATTGAGTACCAGCAATAACTTCTGAATGTCTGCCAACAGATGACTTCCCAGAAGGTGTTTGGTTTTAGTCCTAACCACAGTGGAAGTTCATTACCCGAGATATAGATTATTTTGTCGGTATTCTTCCTGCTGCATCAAGGCTGTCTAATTGGCAGCCATAGAGTGTTTTAACACCTGGATTAACAAAGGCCTTTTTCTACTGTTTATAGCAGATAAAAGAGGATTTGGGCTTTTATAAAGTAAATATATTTTACAGGACAGTACCAGATGAAACGTTACGCTTCCTATTATGTAAAATACAGCCAATTTTCACTAAGAGCTTCAAGGGCTTCCCTCCAGCCCTCATTCCCCTCTGTTAAGCAGCTTGGGCCTTTGCCAAGGGAGCTGGAAAATCTGGGAGAGTTTGATCCCCAAACTGCTGAACCCCAAACCAGTGGAATAATTTTGCAGTACAGTAGCCCACGTGTACCAACACGGCAGATCTGCGCGTGGTGGCTTTGTTGAAGTGCTGCGGGTTTTAGTCTGTGTAGATGTGTGTGATTCCCAATCTGCATTTCTGAGGGCTGGTGTCTTGCTCATCTCTGATTCCAGGATTTGTACAGTTCACAGGAACCCTTCAAGGGCTTATTTGCTCCGTGTTCATCTGGGATGGAGTGAGTGTACCATGTAAAATAATATGTCAGCTCATAAACTGCATGTAGAGCAGTGAGATGCGAGCTCATTTCACTTTTATCACAGGACCTTGAATCAGACTTGTTCTGCTGCCAAGTCCCCAAACGCCTCCTTGCAATGTGCCTGGAATTCACTTCTCTGGAATTGTTTTTTGGTGTATATTTGTGCGTCTTTTCAGCTTCTCCTGCAGGGGACTGATTGCTTCACAAATGAGAGGCAGGAGGGATGCAGCCAGCGCAGATGGGAAGCTTTTGTATCTTGAGTCCTTCCTAGAGAGCTCAGGGCATGACTCAAGGTCCACTGACATAAGCAAAGTACTGTAATCGGTGCTTTTTGGACTGTTCTGGCTTCGTCTGCCCGGTCTCATGGTTCTTGCTGTGTGGCACGTTGATTTTTGTGTATTTCCTTGGCAGCAGGGAGGCCTCAGTCTTCCTCTGTGCCACGTGCAGTGGCGTGATGTGTCCTGTCCTCGCACACCGAGCAGCAGCAGGCTGTGGTGGGACATCGTAGCTGAGCGTGGAGAGGAGAAAAGATGCCAACGGCGTTCCTTCTTTTCCTGCTCAGCTGCTGAGCTCTGCAGGCAGAAGGATGGCTTCTTCCAGCCACTATTTCAGGGAACCGTTTTTAATGAGCGTGAGACACACTGTGCGCCTTTGTGCATGGAGTGGTGATGTCTCAGGAATGTACGTTGAAGAGGTTTAGGAAATTTATGAACTCGACTTACCCACAGTGGACTTAGTGGGATGTGTAATTCCTTTTACCGTTACTGTGCGCAGAATGACTGCTTTAAGTCACAGCATTTTCTTAAACCTCTAAAAGCCGTCTGTTAATGACGTTATCTTGCTGGTAACAGCTGCAATGTTGGACATCACTGCTGCTGCAGACTGGGGGTTTTTTCATCTTCTCTCACCATCTCTCCAATAGCGGATCTGCTGTGACTGGGAAGATTTTTGGACTCTCCCATGCCTCTTGTTTCCTTGGCAGAGTGATACCTCTCTACTCATAGGTTGCTGCTTTGCGAGACGACATGAATCATGCTTTGAAACGAGCTGCTCTGCTGTCTCATGTGCTCTGGAGGAGCTAACTTGTTATTTTACTGCTCTTCATATCCTTATGACAGCTTGTCAGAGAAGAGTAGTTTTGCTTTATTTTCTTTTCCTTTCGGCGTTGTTGACTAATTAGTAGCCAAACAGACAGCATTTGTTTTTGGTATCAAACTGGTAGTAATTTAAGACTTGGATGCAACCCAAAGCTCTGGAACCAAATAATGAACTTTGGGTACAGTCAGATGAAGACGTGACTTGGAGTCCTGGCTGGGTCGGTCCAAAGCAGGACCTGAATGGGAAATTTCCCATCCATGGTGAAGGTTTTTATATTCTGGACTATCGCAAACCAATCAATCGTGATTAGTTTTGAAATGCCGTTTTAGCAGTTCATCATAAACAATTTAAGCTGTCATGCTCTAGAATCAGGGGGGATTGGACCGAGGAGAAATTTTGGACCTGACTCTGGACTCCTTTCTTTGTTCAAACAAGAAGCAATGGGTGAAGCAGACTGCTTTTTGTGTTGATCCAAGCCCTGTGGAAGGGGATCAGAACTGAAGCCCCTCGGCAGAGGTGGTGTCTCCTAAAGATGAATGGTTGTCAGACAGTGCGTTGAAGCTCCACGTGACTTTCTGGGTGAGAGATTAGCTGTGTATTTTGTGTGTTTATTTATACCTGGCTACTAACGGGAATGCCATTCTTGACCAAGGGACGTATTTGTCCAAAGGAGTTAAACAGTCATGTACTGGTGTCATTTGGAGAGTAACTAGCGCCCTGTCTTTTTCAGCCAGTGATTAATTGTGCAGAGCAATAGGTGACATGCAGCCGTTTTTCATACCTAATGTGATTCCGGATGGGAAGACACGTGGCACTCCGCGTCCTGCGACTCCCTGACAAAGCAGCGATGGAGAGCAGACCTTCTCACTGGCAGGTTTCCCAAACCGCCTCGCCTCATGCGAGGAGACTCTATCACCTTCCCACAGTGGGACCAGATGTCCCAACACAGAATGTAATATTGCAAAGAGGAGGAAAAAAATGAGGTAAAAAGCTCTGAGAACTAATCTCTGTTTTGTCGAACAGTTGGAGAGCTTCTGGCCATGATGTCTCAAACCTGACAAAATTACCCCGAAGTCACTGATTTTACATTCCGTTTGGCAGTAGAAAATCTTCCAAAGCATTCATGTTCTGCTTTCCTTCATCAGCTCCGTTGGGAGGTAAAATAAGTCAGAGTAAGGGATTATTGTGTTTCACTCAGGCCTGGGTACAATTAGCCATTTTTCTACAAAATTCCTTTTTTCAAGTTTTTCTGCCTTGCTTCCTCCTGGCTGTGTTTGCACAGCACTGGCACGCGTCTGCTTCTGGTTTGATGAAGACTAACCATCTCTGGGAGGCGTGTTTAGAATCAGACCTTTGCTATATAATTCTCATTAATGTTAAGAGGAAAGTAGTTGGGGATTTCATCTCTGTACATTGAGCTGATTATCCATCCCCGGCTGCTGCCTCGGTGACAAGCTTAGACCCTGCAGCCTTAATGCGCGTGTGTATCAAACACGGCTCTCCCACAAGATAGCAGGCAAAGTGTATGTTTCCTATGCATTATTTATGTAATTGAAAATGCAGTCTCTTAAAAATTATTGTGGACTGTGCACTTCTTCACCATGCAGCTGGAAACGTGGGGATCTCTGACATTTGGAAGGACCGGGGATGGGCACTTGCGCATCCTTACGCCTTACAAAGCCTGTTATAATTCACAGTGAGGGTCCGTGGAGCCCTTTTAGGAGCTTAAGAAAAACAATTAATAGGTTGTGTATTGGTGTTTGAAGTTCAGTGAAGGAAGATTAAAAAATAGCTGTCCAAAAATACATGTACGGTATAGCAGTTCGAGAAAAATGTTTTGTTTTCACAAAAAAATATTATTTGTTTTGTTAGTTATTTCATAATTGGATGTACAAATTGCTCTTGCAGCTGTAATGCTTTGCTAGATAGGGTGTGTTTATCGTGTTCACTGGCCTTTGGTCAGAGGTACAGATTTGCCCCTAAAACTGTGTTGTCTCCACATGGTAACTGGAGCACAGAGGTGGGATCCTGTGCACGGAGGGACTTCCATTGTTGCTGACACCCTTTTTCATAATAGTGTCCATCCACCCTTTATCGTTTGTACACATCAAAAAGCTAAAATCGTGTGGATTTTTTTTTTTTTAAATGAAGTTGTTGCTTATGGAAGCAGTCTGTTGTTTTGTGTGGTTGTACACAACGCTATGCATGGGCAGTCCTCAGCGTCTCCCTCACCGCTCTCAACTGCGCGGAGTTGGGTGAATTATGGTGCCTTACGGTATTCTCTGCAGTGAGGGGCTCTTAATGCTTTGACTCAACTGTTCTTCATTAGTCTGAAGACGTTGAGAGCCAAGCTTTAGACCGTGCAGTGGCTAATGTATGATTAAACTCAACCAAAGACAGATTTATATTTCTATTAGAAAATTTAGGGCCTGTTCCCATGCCTGTTGTAGCTATCAGGAGGAGTTTCAGGTGCTGGTCTACAGGCAAATATGTTTGCTCATTAATGGTATGCATCATCTAGAAGGCAGGAGAATGAATTATATAAATTGCTGGCAATCTCCAGCCAGCATTTCCACATGGGTTTAAAAGTCTTATTTTGCTGGGGGTATTTCATCCCTACCTACTAAGATGCACGCCTGGAGGGTGCTGTGGATAGCCTACATTCAGGTAATGTACACAGTAGGTTTGTTATTGCCAGGTAACAGAGAGGAATGCATCAGCACATTGGAGACATTAAAATGTATGGTTTCTATGTGGCCTTTAATGAGGGTTTGCAGGAGTTCCAGTGCTCTACAAAAAATACCTGGATTTTTCTCCTACTTTCTTGCAGGGTCCAAAGAGAAAGGATGAATTTGCTGGGTGTGTGTTTTGAGGATACCATATTTGGGATAATCACAATTTTTCACTAGTTTCTTGCACACACCCAAACGTGGAGCTCGGTAAGCTGTTTAGCTACGCATCAGTCTTGCGATGGTGCCTGAAAGAGGTTAAAATCCCTGTGCCCGTGCTTAGCAGCTGAAATCAGTCATAGGTGTAGCTTCCGAAGGCAGCAGCTCTGCCTGGGTTTGGTTTGGTTCCCAGGACTGCATAAGCTTGCACAAATGTTCTTTTAGATATGACAGTGAATCAGTCGTTTAGTCGTTTATTTTTCCTTTACGTTTATTACCTATAAATGTACTAGCCGGTAGGTTTTCTGGCTGCAGTTAGCACTGAGATAGGAGGATTGAAAAATGTTTCCAGAAGGAACATTTTGGGTAGGTAATAGTGACTGTTCACCCTGGAAACCTGACCCCGAGATTGTCTTTTCCAGTCAAGGAACAGATACGCTGTGTGACTTATGTCTTACCAAATCCACTAGGTTATCTTATACAATCAAATACTTGGAATGTCACAGCCTAGGAAGTATTCATAGAAAGTATTTAATGGCTAATATCAGGTAATATTCAGTGTCTGCTGTGGTAAAGTCAACAAGAGACTAATGAATTGTTCACAATTTGCAGAAAGAAAAGCGGCTGATGTACCTTAGATATTCCTCACCCATCACTCAGCTCTGGCTATACCTGGAAGCAAGTCTGGGATAGTATTTCCCTTTATTTTCACATTCACAAGGTTGAATGGACAGTGGTGTACACACCTTTACAGTTCCTCTCTCTCATTGATTAGAGTACGACTGTATCTTCCAGCAGCGGTGCGTGGTCAGCCTTTAATCCCCAGAGAAACGGTACCTCTGAGCTGTCCTTTGCATCTCACCTGACTTTCACGTTCCCCTTCTAGTCGCACTCTTTGTTTCGGGACATCTGTTCCCCCATGGGAAGGTGGCAGCAGGTGACAACATGAGATCAGTTAATGATTCTAAGTACGTTCAGGCAATCTGCCAGTCTGAGCGCTCAGCCCTTCTTCTTTTTTTAACTTGTCAGAAATTCAAAGGAAAAAATACTGTAGTGAAGAGGATTCATCTAGAAAAACAGCACGTTAATTATGGAAGGCAGTTTCTTGGCTATCAGTTGCTGTCCTGCACAGAATAACTCTGCGATTTCTATTTTTACCGTAGGAAGACGCCTGAGTCTGGAGCTACTGGCTTTGGTGCTCGTGGTTTGTTATCGCTACAACCACTCAGTGAAATCTCTAACAAAGCATTCTTGGAGGCTACAAACTAGAACCACAGTTTTCTCCTTATTCTTTGTCCATATTGGATAAAGCTTCACTCCATCAAGTCAAATTTTCAAACATTATCAGAGAGTTTTGTGTCCAAGTGTCCAATAGGTTTTGTAAGTAGCTACAAGTGCCAGTGGCTGGAAGCAAGACATCCCTATCATGTGATTGATGTTTTGTAATATATAGCAGGAGAATTGACAGCATTTCAGAAATAAGGCCCACATTTATAGATTATATGCCAAGGTGCATTAAAACTATGCAAATCCACGGAAAAGGAGAATCCAAGAGGTTTAAAAATCAAGCCCTTTGTATAAATTATCGTGGTAGCATTGGATCTGCATTTGCTGAATAAGAGTCTTGGTGTAACCCAGGGCTCAATGCATATAGCATATATCTCAACACTGTAGCATGGTGGTTTTTTTTTTTCAGAAGTTTTATGTACTGAAATTAAGCATGCAAATAGAAACTATGATGGAGAGAGTGGGGGAAAGGGGCTTACCTGATGTTATTTAGGCTTCGGCGTTTACTTACACCATTTTCACTTTGTCTTTTTAAGCCCTGAACTCAAGTCAATCAAAAAAACCCCAAACCCTCCTTCACTGCAAGCCAACCCTTTCCCAGATACTCCAAGTGAAGGGTTTTACCCCGAAAGAGGGAGAGAGACTCTCTAACGGCCCCCAAAATATAGTTGTCTGCTCTCAATTATGCTTGAAAAGAGCTCGGGGATTCCAGTGATGGATGACAGTATACAAATCTCAAGTAGCTTTGTTTAGTGTGTTTTGTGATATGATATAGGAGAGATAATTCTTAGCCAGTGTCTTTTAAAGGAAATCCTGAGGGTGAATCAATTACCTTTCTTTTCTGAATCAATAAAGATGGGATGTATTGCGGTTACTTTATGCTTTAGCGAGTGCTCAAGCACAAAGGATGGCTGTTGATGAGAACCATTGCAAAGAATGCCGTGCCATTTTTCCCCTCTTTCTTCTTTTAAGGACACTACAATCCCCTTAGTTCACACACTTCATCATTCCTAGTCGCAATCTTTTCTCAACAAAGATTCAAGAGCAGGAGGAGGAGGTGAGCTCTCAAAACGAACAAAGTACGCGCTGAAACATGGCTTGTAGTTCTAATGACAGCACTGCCCCTTCCTGAGGCTCTCCAAACCCTCACACTTGTGAATTTTGCCTCAAGAACGATCAGCTTTAGGAGATGGAGTAAGAGGAGATGGGTTATGAGCTGACACGGTGGTGCTAGCTAAGGCTAAATCGAGCAGTAGAGGCTCAGTCAAGGATAAAAAGACAGATTCCCTGTATCTCTGATGCTAAAGCAAATACTTACGCTTTTTGCAAAATGCTTCTGTATATCCCGCCAGGTACACTTTTGTTCAAAAAAAGGTAAAATACTGCTACATGTAAGACCTGGTATTTTAAAATAATATCTGTTAATTTATTGCCTGTATAAACTTCATCATTCTACTCTCAGAAGAGTGTTAACACGTGTATATAATATGATTTAAGCAAGACTCGACCGTAAGAGCTTCCTGAGTGCAAGCCGTATGGTAACCTGAAGGTGGGATGAAGTGATGGTAACACAAAATGAAGCATGGTTTATGGTTTCAGTTTTCCTAAGAGATATCTTAAGACAATTGGGATAGCACTTTCTTTTCTCCCGGTTGGATCCCTCCAAATTTGAATCTCTCCAAATGGGAGATCCAAATATATCTGAGAGGTCTGTATACGTCACTTGACTTACCTGTATTGTCAGACTGATACCTAAAGAATACGGGGAAACAGGAGAGTGGAAACTAGATGAAAAAGGATGGCTTCTTAAGCTCCTACCTTTCTTTCCTGATACCGAGGTCCCAGGAGGGCTAAGGCGGTCTGAGGCGATAGAGAACTGCATTTGGCTTTTCTCGCTGCTTCCCTTGATCAGGATCCGCTTTCCTTTTCAGAAGATGAGGGGAAACTAAAGACACTAAAGACTCAGTGAGGGCTCTGGCCACATACTGGCTCTGTTGGCTGCTGTTTCTTGAAAGGAGGAAGGCTGCAGCTTAATACAGATATTGATTTACTTGTAAGAGAAGGTCCTGCTCGGTTGCAGGCATTTCTTTGTGTTTTGTGGCTTGCCTAGCAAAGGATTGAAAAGGAAAAGGAAGAGAGTTAAAAAAGAAGAAAATTTAAAAATGCCTTTGTCAATGAGAAAGAAATAAAATTGTACAAGTAGATAGGGATAGATTAGAAGCAAGGGAAGAGATTTTGGCATGGCTTCACCTTTGTTTCTCTAGAATAGTTTGCACTGCACCGCCTGAAAACTCAGCAGAAGCAGTACGTGTGAAACAGTATGAAAACGAAGGAGTTAGAGAGGACACCGTACAAAAGTGATGTTCAAATCATTGAAGTGCTGGTTGGGAGGGAAGTCTGGAGGTTTTGAGTCTGACCTCCTGATTGAAGTGGGATGATCACAAACAGTAGCTGGGTCAAGCCAAGTCTTGAAATCCTCAGAGGACAGAGATTTGACAGCCTCTCTTGTAGTGTGTGCCCGTGCTGCTTTCTCAGATGACCACTCTGAACCTTCCGGCCTGAGTTCCTGGCCCTTGCCCCGTGTTGTATTGTCTCCCAAAGCCAATGAGAATTTGGCTCTTCTCTTTGCGTTAGATTTTACAGTAGTTGTGGCGGACACTAGATCCACTCTTAGTTTCCAGATGAACAATTTCAGCTCTCTTGGACTGTCCATGTAGATCAGTTTTGTAGCTCACTGACCCATCTTGCTAGCAGTTTCGTTGTCAGCTTCCAAGCATCTCTCCTGTATGTGGGGGTCTGAAAGTGAACATGATATTCCAGGTGTGGCCTCACTGGTGCCAAGCAGAGGGGAGCAGTAGCTTCTGAGGCTCCTAATGTAGCCCACGCTGTGGTTCCCTTCACTTGTGGTGGATGTCCACTGTTGGTTTCTATTTAATTTACTGCCCACCAAAACCTCCAGGTCTTTTTCAGCAAAGCTGTTCTTCGCCCACCCAGGTGATTCCCAGCCTGTGCGCATCCATGGGATTATCCCGTGGCAACTGCTAAACTTCGCGTTGCTCTTCATTGAGGGTCATGAGGTTTATGTTGACTCCATCTTCAAGTTTATCAAAGCCTTTCTGGATTGAGGCTTTGCTCGTTTTGTTGACCCCTCCCCTTAATTTAGTACCATCCACACATTTGCTGAGGATGCATGTCCAATAATCAGTTTTATGCAGAGATCTTTAATGAGTGGGGCATTGTGAAAGTCGAAGCTTGACATTTAAAATAGCTTCAAGAAATGCCAATGAAGTTTTGTCTGGCAGCCAGAGGTAATACTCCGTCTGTGTAAAGACCCTTTTTCTGCCTTAGAATATAACATTCATCTACAGGTAGTTCGATAATAGAAACAGGTTAACAAATTATGTGGAATTCAGGAAAGAAAGATGATTGTGTCTGAAAGTGAATTTTCTGGGTGAATAACAAAATAGTTTAGATATATTTCATTTTGATTGAAGACCAATCAGCTTAAAAGGGGCGACTAGCAACAAAAATTTTTCAAGGATATTTAAGGTACAGGAAGGGCTTTTTATAAAAGTTACGTACCTGTTAACTACCAAGAGGGATATAAATGAAGCCTGTCTCTAAAAAGCTGGATCCTGGAACTGCTGCAGTATTCTGAGGAAAGTAGCAACAGATACGGCTGCACACAGGGGTATTTTTTGGGTTTGAGATGAACCATGTTTGAATGCCAGTGCAAGCTTCCAAAACCTTGAAGATCACCTTAATCATTTCAGGTAAAAATTAAATCCGTGCTATGACTCTGCCTCCGTGTGCTTTCAGAAGAGGTGGAAAAACTACTGCATTTCTCCCAAGGTACTTCTCTTTTCTCTTTTGCTGGGAGGGATCCCTTTAGAGAGGAGATCCTGCCAGCTTTCTTTTATGTTGCTTTCCACTGAGTTATTCCCCTTGGTTTCTCCTTGCACTCTTGGAGGAGAGAGAAGCAGCTTTTGTACCTTCAGGGTGTAAAATCTGGCTCTGTTGGGGTGAATGGAAATTTTTCTTTGACTTAAAGGCGATCAGAATTTCAGCCTTCGAGTCTGCTTAGGAAAACCAGAGGATTCAATCGGAAGCATGGCACGTTATGATGATCATACATGAAAGAGCAACATTAACCTCAGTGCCACATGCAGAATTATTTCTGAGTGGAAATGAACAAAATTTTAGAGAGTAATATTATTTGCGAGGCCTCCTCAGTAAGAGAAAATATTACAGATGATTAAGAGAAATAAGAATTACAGCTTGAACTATTGAAAACCTTTTTTTGACACTGTCTCTTTAATTAGAAAAAACGAGCCTAACCAAGATGTATATCATCATTGATTTTTATAATAAGCTTTTAAAGCAAACATACGTGGTGTCACCGTGCTATTTTATAACATACACTGCTAACCATTTATTCTGTCGTATAACAGTTCACCAGCAGACGTATTTTATTATTTTTTCTGTGTAATAAAAAAGATAAAATCAATACCTATTATATGGCATACCTTCAAGGTTAAAAAGTACTAAATCTTGATGCTAACATCTTTCCTTGTGTGCATTAATTTAGGAGCAATATAAATTCAATACAAATACGTTTTCTAGCTATATAGTTAAAAGTAGATCCTAAGTATAACAAAGGATTTGGATATTCGGAAAGTACCATCAAGATACTGATGCTGGACAGTGTGTTGACGCAGATTGTTCAACTTTGCAGGAAGTCTAACTATGAAAACCTGAGAAAGCTGGTACATGGGCCAGATATGATTGGAAGGAAAGGTACTGTGGTTTCACATATTTGGATGTAGTTTTTGATCCAACAGAAGCTCATCTGGCCTGACAAACGCATGCCAATTAAATGGATTTATAAGGTCAATACAAAAATGGAGACATTTTCCTTGGCTCTGTTGCTGGTAGTCACTTAACAACAATTACTGAGTACAGTTGATTTAATGATGACAAGCATCAAAACTGAGAAAGTGAAAATGGAAGTGTCAAAGCCATCGGAAGACTTGTCTTTACGAGGTTCTAGCCGAGTTATTTGAACGCCTTAGTGGGAAGCAATATGATAATGTTGCAGCCTATTACCGTGCACTTTGCCAGTGCTTCAAGAAAACATCAAAAAAAAGAAAATCCAACACTTATCTCTGCTTATTATGAATTAGTTCAAGGTCTACTGTGATTGGAGTAGTAGTACATGAAGAAGGACACACTAAATCTCTTTTTTATTAAGCAATTAAAGCTTTTGAATTCGTGATGCTATGATGAGTTTGTGGCAGGTGTGAAGCCAAGTATACTTATTGGTGATGTGACGTGCACAGAGTGTGTGCTTAGTATGTATTTTGTTCAGTGTTAAAGCAGAAATTGTGTCTATTCATTACTGCTTTTTCACCACTCAGCAATTAATTGTGTGTTGAGGTGCTTATGAATATGCAATTACTGTTTCCTGCCTGTGAGCAGTCTTCTCCTGTATGCACGGGAAACAGTTGCATAGAGTTAACTCAGCTGAAACTCCCGCTTTATAATAACATCCTTAACATGCGAAATGCAGATGGTGCTAGAAATGCTAATGACCGGATTCATATTTATGGGACAAAATTCTGCCCTTGGGTTATAACTGCTGGCGGGCAGGAGGTTTACCTGGGTGCCGTCCGGGTGAGGAGCGTCACCCCTTGGGTTGTGATGCTCATGGCGAATGAAGTAAACTCCCAGTGGCGAAGACAAAAAGAACCAGCGAACACTGGATACCTCTTATCCAAGAGTCTTCTGTTCTGGTCTGCATCTGGATATTACACAGTATAAAATTATTAAATGTGGGGTGGTTTTTTCCGCTTGGCTTTAGAGCTGCTCTCAGCAACTTCAAATACCAGCTTACACCTGGAAGCATCCTTTAGTTTACTTTTAGTAACAGCATGAGAAGTTCTTTAACAGACTTCTTTGCATGACTTCTTGTTCAAACTTAACTCTGCTCCCAGCTGACTTGCAGAACCCCTTAGAGCAGAGTAGCCCATGTTTTCCAAAGTATTCCTCAGCTGAAACACGTCTTCCGAGAAGTGTGTCTGGGCTTTTGTCAGTAGGGTGAATTCACTGACGCTCCAGATTTTTTCAGTTTCTTGGACATTGCAGAAGGGTTCTCTGTTGTGGCAGATGAGAAAATCTCTCTGGAAATCTCCATGCCAGTTATCAAATCCTCGCCGATTTCTGGATTTCTTCAAATTATTCACTTACCATTAACTATATCCCTTTCTATTGACAGAATTTGAAGGAAAAATTCAGTGGGCTAATTAATATTTGCACTATTGTTTTTTTTTTTTTTAATGGCAGCAGCTGTTTAGTGAACGAAATAACTCATCACAGGCACCTTCTGTTTTATATGTTATACATTTACTGGCCTTTATTTTTAGGCAAAGGTTTTCTGGATAAAACTTAGCTTTGTTTGGCCTTGGTTTACAACATCTTGAGAAAATTCTGCTTGCTTCTTGCAAAAATTGCAGCAGATGCTAATAATATAATTTATAAAGAAATACATGTGTTTGGGGTTTTTTTTAAATAATTTGGTGAGGAAATAAAAGGCTGGCTGATAGATTAATGTCTTACACGCTCAGTGTAAGTAGGAGAGGCATTTCACTGGCAAGCCGTAAGCTTCTGGATACAGGGGATTATAGGGGAAATGCTCACGCAACCTTAGCAGCGTTAGAAACAGCAGTGCCACAATGAACAGAGCAGCCTCGTAGCAGCGATCTAAAGCCACTGCTGTTTTCTTTAAGGCAAACATTGTTTTTATGCCCTACAGATAAATCCCATTTTAAGCTTTGATCAAAGCAAATACACTCACTTTGAGGCTTTGGGCAGATGTAAATTGCTTTGTTATACACATGCATTTGCATACATTTGCAAGGAGACTAGGTCTACGTGTAATGGTGCCTTTTATTTTTGATGGTGCGCTGAAATTCAAGTAACCAGTGGTTTTCTGCCATTGAGGAGGCAGAAGTTTCTCTGTAAAGGAAATAAATAACGCACGTGAAGCAATGCGGAGGTTGGCACGAAGCTCTATCTTTGCCAGAGCTGTGAGAAGAGGCCACGCAGGGCCCTGACCATCAAGAGTTGGTTTATTTTATTTATTTTACTGTTCATTGTGGTGAACAAATGTAAATGAGATAGTTTTAGAGAGGGGCATTTCTCTTGTTTGGCCACTTCTGGAAAGACTGTGTCAACCGTGTATGAAATGTGCAGATTGCCAAAATATTGGGTATCCGTCTTTGTTATAGACTTCCATTTGTTTTCTTATGTATTTCTCCACTTAGTTTCCTGAATTAAATTGGATTAATGTTCTCTCTCTCCCAATTAATGCTGTTAACAGTAATAACAACCATAATGTGTGAACATCTGGCATTTTAGTACACAGTAAGCTTTTAGAAATACCAGATATGAATCTATTGAAAGCTGTCTCTATAGTGATTTTCCCAGCGTTTTGTGGCTTAAACGATGAATTCTTCTTTCCTCTCTGGTTTCCTTTCATTATCAAGGTTTGTTAATTCTTTAGATGCCAGGGTTAGATAATTAAATACCCCTTTGTAATTACCGTGGTGCCTGTGGGTTTGAGACCTCTAGCTCATTAGGCAGTGTGCCGTCCTTCTAAGATATTTGAGGGAAATACTTTCATACTCATCAAAGATCTCTGTGGCAAATTAAGGTCACAGCTGTCTCTTTGACAGGCTGAAGTTTAAGGCTTTATTTTTTTTTCTCATTAGTTACCACTAGGGCAGTTCATAGCAGAAAAGAGCTTTCTGAATCCAAACATTGAACAGCCAGTTCTTCAAAACTTCTGTGCTTTCAGTGGCAAACATGTTGCTGTTATAAATTACCCATGGCTTCCTCGCTGTGGTGAACAGAGAGATTTTGCGGGGCTGCCTGCACTTTCGCACGCTCTAAGCTGAAGATTGGCTTTACAACATCTTTTATTTCTACTCTGTCGCAGCTCTTGACCATTTTCCAAAGTTGTTTATTATGGCTGAGGAAGGAATTGGAGCAAACTTCCAATTATTCCCCCTTGTAATTTTGAGAAAGTGCTAGCTGTCAACTGCAGGTAAAAAATAGGAAACTCACACTGGGGTTGCCCTTCACTCCATTACGTGTCCCAGAAATTTCTGTTGATTTTCTGTTATCTATTTTGATATTTTTCCATGCCCGTCTTCACTGTGTTCAAGCAGTTCTCGTGAATGCGATGAGGCTGGGTTTGCTAGTGAGGATTTGCACTACAAGATGTGAACTCCTGGTTCAGTTCATCCTTCCACTTTTGTTCAGTAAAACTTTGTATGATTTGGTGTTTCTTCACTAAAACAGGAAGGAAAATACTTCAGTATTATTGAAGGATCGTGAAGCGTCTGCATACTCAAATGGCAAACGATGCAGCATTGCTTGCTTCATGGAAAACAAGCAAAGGAAGCCAATGAACTCTACCATGAAAACCCTGGAAATACACTAAAAAGGAGAAATGGGAGATGGATGTGGCTGATTGAGGAAGTAAACTTGGTTTTAATCTGTAGAATAGTTGGAAAAGAGAAAAAAATCCTTTCCAAACAGAAGGATGGGGTAGTAGTGGTGCAGGTGTAGCAGATGAAATGGGTTAATCAGGTGTCCCCATCCCTAGCCATGGCAGATCATCTCCTCTGCCTGGAAAGAATCAGGAGGGTAGATTGGAAGGTGAGCAGATCTGAGGCATCAAGAGAAAAACATGGGTTGAAGCTTGTTTAAAGACCCTACGGAGGCAAAGTTAATTTTTGTGTGAGGCAGAAGCCAGCTTATGAGCAGCAGAATGCACTCGGAAGGGAGCCCCAAGATGTTTTTCCCCACTGGAAGATTAATAGGGAGTAGCAGGCTGCTCTTCTGCTGGCTCGAGGCAAGTGATGGGAGGAAGGGCATCCCAAAGCCTGCCATCACAAGCCTACCAGCACGTAGAGGGGGGAAGGGTGTCACCACCGATCTGCCAGATGGAGCATGTTAAAGGGCAGCCTGCTGAGCAGAGAAGGCAACAAGCTTGAAAAGCCAAGCACATTGACGAGTGCACCATCTCCCCTAGGAAAAAAACGAAGCTGCAGACAGTGTTTACGATTGCATCACGCTGATTCACAGAGGCAGAGTTGGGGGTGCAGGTACCACTTGGATTTATTGGGTTGTATCAGTAAACAACTGCATTTGATTGTGGCTTCGACCAAAATGCCGGCTCCCCGACGTCAGGGAGTCTGTGCTTGGAGCCTGGACAGTTGAGCTGACGGTAAAATTCCCACCGACTAATGTAGAGCTGAGGCTGGAGTTACTACATTGCAGGAGAGATACCCGATGAGGCAGAGCACTCCAGCACCCAGGAATGAGGGCTACAGAGGTTGAGAAGTACCTGAAGAACAAAGGAAATGCCACTGGGCAAAGCTGCGTCTGACTATAAATCTCATGAAGAACATTATAGTCTCTTCTTTGCGTGGCTCCATGGTTTTTATTTTTTACCACCCATGAATCCCATAACAAGCATCAGATTGAAAGAAAAGCAGCACACTGTCAGCTGTATTCCGAGAGTGCTGTGCCACATGTGGTCATCTCTGGTGCTGGGCATGATCCGTGAACTTTGGTTTCCAAGGATTTTAGCTCTACAGGTATGACGGCTTTTGCTGACATGGAAGTTGAAGGCCATAAATAACACTCTCATTTTTAAAGTTTTCGGTTTATAGTGCTCTAGTGCGTGGAACTATGAAGCGGATTTTCATAAATCTTCTCTTTTTATCTCATCTGATGGTTTCTTTTTAGATCTTACCCTGCCAGCAATTTTCCACTTTGCCGGACAAATGAATGCGTATAGGCAGAACGTCCATGGCAGTTGAAAGGTTAATGGAAGGAAAATGTAGTGACATCAAAGTAAGTTTTATTAAGTGAAGCTTTGATTTTTTTCCATTATTGGCTCTTTTGTATGAACAAACTTAAATTCTGTATAAAGCACACGAGCACAGACTGCTCATGAGCAGAAAGCACGAGAGTACAGGAAAGAATATTAATTTGGTTTTTTTCTCTAGTTCCTTCCAGCTGAAGGTCACAATGAATGCATTACATTTCAAGCGTCTCTACTCTTACGTGTATGTTAAATATTACCAGCTTCTTATTATAAATAAATAAGAGACTGAAGCAGAGAGTTGCATATTTAAAGACCAGAATAAATATCAAAGGCAGCCTTAGGAGAGGATGTTGTATATTTTGGTTCCTAGTTTTGGCCCTTCCCTAAATGAGAATTTTTTTCTTTATAAGGCTGTTTCTGTGCAGATACTGGGCACAGCACTGTCAGCACGAAACAGATAAATAATAATCATCCGACAGATTCACGTTTGCACCTGACATACCAAATTTATTTGAGAAAACTTCTACTGCTGGCAAATACCAGTTCCACGTCTGCATGCCAATGATGGGATAACTACCTTTTATGAAGAAGAGAAAAGCCTATTGTTTTAAGAGGATTTCAGAAAATTATTCACCTGACAGAGGTCACTTTCCATTACGCTTGAACAATTTCAATTATCTTAAAAAAACCCCGCACATAAAAAAGAAAAAAGATCCTATAATTTTCTAAATTGCGAAGAAGAATTCTTCTCTTTCTCGTGTTGGTTCCACCCGGGTTAGCTGCTGTGTTATTAGTGCTACAAGATGTGAAGGCTGTACGATGTAGAGGCAGGTTTCAGTTTTAGGTGAAACTGTAAAGAACTGGCAGCGTTTCTGGTTGGTGTGGTGTGTGGGGTTCGTCTGGGACACCTGTGATGGTGAAGGGTTCTTGGGCAAGTGAAGATGAAGAGCAGAGGAAGGATAAGCAAACACCAGGAAAGGTTTCTAAACGTGACCCCCTTTTTCAAGGACTTGGTGACAGCTTTGAAGAAGTGTTTAAGGTGGGGCGACAGCAGGAACTCTGCGTATGTGACAGATACAGATGTTTTGGGTATTTTTAAAGAAACGCACTTGACCTTTTTTTCAGTAGTTTTATTGAGGGATTTCCTTTTTGACATAGAATAATATGAAAATAAAAAAAAATCGTTATTGACATATACAGTATTTAACAAAAAATATAAGCAGTGTTTTCCATGAGCTCATTCAGTAAACAGTAGATAATACATCAATTTCCAACCCTGATGAAGTAATACTGGATATTATATTTTACACTGTTTTGGGAGGAAAAAACCCAATTTTCCCTTACATGCAGTGACAGCATGTAGTACTTCAACGACGCGGTTCCCCGTAAATGTGGATTTTGTAATGATGGACTGGTCCTTTGTGGGTGAGATTCCTTTCACCCTCTCTGTTGTGGCAACTTCCACTGGGTCAGATCTATAAGTTGGCATATATGGGATTTATACTCACGGCTTATATCTTGTTCTATGTGGAAATCCACTGTGTCAATATAAGCATATTTATAGCTGATTCCATACTAGGGATGTTATTCCACTTTAACTGCACCAGTACCGTTAAAAAATGGTGATGTAGAGACAAAAAAAAGGGGGGGGGGAGACAAACCCACAAGGATCCCAAATCCCGTTGAAAGTCAATAAAGCTTTAGGGTAGGAGTTAGTTACATCCGTTTGTAAATGTTATCCACTTTTTCTGGGTGCAAAGTGCAGAGTCTCAGTGGAAGGCTGGCTGAACACAGAGAGTCTTGAGGGGGAGGATGGGAAGAAGATAACAAGGCCACTGGGGAAGGACACAAGGCAATGGAAATTGTCTCAGGCAGAGCAGAGAAGCGGGTAAAGAGGCTTGAAAAAGGAGGTGCGAGAAGGGTAGGCGCAGAGGAGGGGGGTGGGAAAGAAGAGGGTTCAGGGGGAAAGTAAGAGCCGTCACGCACTTGGGAATGCTGGCTGGAGGGGAGAAGCCTGGCTGCCCTTTGCTGGCAGTGGGGTCTTGGGAATAGGCTGGGTCTTTCTGCTCTCACGGTTCTATTTCCCAGCATTTTCAACTGCGAGATTTTAAGGCGGCTGGTAGCCGCGCTTTCTAACGCTGTCTTGTCCAGCGGTTAGCTGTATGGCATAGTTTCCATTGCGAATGAACCCCAGCCTCGTCAGTCCTTCGGGGGAGGGCTGTCGGGTTGCTCAGGTTGGGGCACAGCACACACTAGGTCGGGGCATCCCTGAACCAAAGGGCCCTGGGGGTGGCAGCTCCGTTGGCCGGGGCTGCGCAGGACCGGCACTCCACCGGCTCCGCCGGCCTTTCTCCCACCTACATTCAGGTGATGTTTTCACGTGGAGGAAGGTGGAATGGGGGAGAAGACAAAATAGAAGTTTGACAAGATATATATATATAGAACTTGGTAAAAATTGCCTGCTAGTCTATTATTTTATTAAAAAGCACTTTTTATATCTATATTTTTTTTAATCTGTCATAGCGAAGAATTCAGCCAGGGGTCTTATTCTTGCATTAAACTCCCCACCATCGTTGAATTTTATTTTACTGTAACATTAATTGTTTTAAGGCTGCACAGAGTTGCATGGTCAAAATGTAAATGAGTTGAAGAAAACGCAGCATAATTAAGAATTTGGCAATTTTACGTATCAGTTCCCTTATGATAATTGGCCTGCAACATGAAATATTTAAAAACACAATCAAACTCTGTCTGTGTACATGCGGATGTGTTTGTGTATCTGTTAGCACTGCGCTATGTATTAGTTGCTTGCAACTAATTAGTTGCTAGCTACTCACAGCATCTGTATTTCAGATCCCGTGGGACTCTAAGGAATGTGACCTTATTTTAATGCTTTTCTGTGCTTTGAGACTCACTCCTTTGTATCTGCTACTAGGACGTGGTTTGTTGCTTTAATAACAATAATGCTTAGCACTCTTTTTAGACTTAGATCCCAAGGACATCTACAAAACTAGACAAACATTATTATAAAATCCAGTCTCCTACTTTAGAGGTGGCCACTTAAAACCAAGTGGGATCTGATTAATTACTGGGTGATGCTTGTGCAGAGGTTACAATAAACTGTGCTGGAAGTGACAAAGATGGGACTCTGCCTTGGGTTCCAACTGTTCAGCTCCAGGGGCTTCCCTTGACTCCTTTCACTCCTCCCGTAGCTTCTCCCCGTGACACTGATGGGGGGATCTGTCCCAACGGGAGCGGGCTGCTTGAGTACGGGAGCGCTGTGCTCCCTCACAAAGCACAATGGGAAAGGAGCTCCTTGGAGTCCATCCACTTACACACTGGGGTGACTTGGGGTAGAGATTGTGGTAACTGTGCAGACAAGGCGAGAGAAGAGAAATAACAGCTCTGCTTCTAAACAGCTTGTGTTTCTAGGGGTGTTTGACTGCACAGCGATCATACAAGATGCGGGTTTTTGCTCTGCCTTCCCTATTATGCTTCTGTCTACAAGGCTGAAGAACTAGAACAGATTTATTTCCACAATATAAAGTCGTATTGATGTTCTTCAGGCCCAGGGAAGTTTGATTAAAGAGGTTTGTCTGGAATTTGGTAGAATGCTTGGTGCATAGTCCTTAAATATGCTGAAGTTTGCCAAATCAGTACTTAGCTTGTATTTTTATGAGAATGTTTGTATTTAGTAGATGATGCAAGGTGCTTTGTATTTTTTTTTTTATTCAGCACTAGAGCCACATTAAAATTGGAGTTTGCTCAGTGGCTATTTTCTCTTTAAAAGGCCATGTTATATAGGATGCACCACTCTGGGATCTTGCCACTTGTATTCATTAAAGATCTCATGGCAACTTCTGGCAGGAACTAGGTGGTTGGACGTCATGTCCTGGCTTGTACTCCAGTTTGCACTGGCCAAAGTCCAGTATGAGTAATTATATTCTGCATACCTTAATACCCCCAGTAATTTCAATTAGAGTTAGTATTGTTCTTTGTGCCTGATCCTGAAATGTTGTGTGGTGTTGCTGTGTGATTAAACTGTTGCGACATCCCATCCCAGAGGTAGGTAAAATGATCTTGGCTTCACACTTTGTAAAGCGTTTCCTTGGAATGAATGGGCAAAATAGGCGTAACAGATTATTACTGTTTATCTGAGACATATTGATGGCAAGGTTTTCTGTTTGCGTGTTAGTTTTTTGGGGGTTTTTTTACACTGAAGCAAGGAGTGTTTGAAACTCAAGACGTGACGGAGAAAGTATAATTAGGCTTGTTGCTCAAGGTGTTTTAAAGGTTTTAAACCAAATGAAGATAATGTGCCTTAATTGCATTTGCATAATGGACATAGTTGAAATCAGGTCCCTTTTTTTAATGTCTGTGACTTCCTCGGCAATGTGTGCCAGAGCCAACTTGCTACCTGTGGCAGAAAGGAAAATGGAAACTAAATCTGGCTGGGGTTTAGTGTGTGAGCAGAGTTCAAATGAAGATGTAGTTGTGCTTAGTGCACAGGGAGGCAGCCGTCCTTATTCAAAGTGGTCACATGTCGGCATTTGGGATTTACCAAGTCCTTGATCTTGGAGATACTGAATGAGCTCATTCCATCCGACTGCACACTCAAATCAAGCCTGAACTGCAGAAGATAAGACCTGCTGCAGAGTGCATACATGGTTTTTTTTCCACCCCACTATTCACCTGGCCCCAAGATGTCACACCTAAGCTGGATTAAAAAAAGCTTTGATGACTAAGAAGCATAAATAATATTACAACAGTCTCCTGGAGTCAGAGGAGTCACGGAACAAGGGCAAATCACATGTATGTTAGTTCCCGAGCGGGGAGCCATCCCTGGGGAGGTGAGAGTACGTCCAAGTTCCCTTCCTGTGCTGTCCCACATCAGCGGAATTGGCGTGCTGCTTTTTAAGCCTACAAACCCAACTCGTTCCTGGAAGTAATGGAGATCCTCAGGGAAAAAAACCAATCTTCCTTGCTCCAGAAATTGTCCTTGGTATCAGATGTCAGTAGCTCCCCCTGAAGCAATCTCGGCAAGGCTGAGACAATCGACAGCCATGCGTGAGCACATTAAAATCCCACGGAAAACACTGTTAACTAAATGAAAATTTGTGGGTGCTGGGTGATATTTTAGAGGAAAAGGTTCCCTTCCTAGGCTGACAGCACAATGGTTCCCTTGAACTGGTGGCTTTCGGGGTGAGGAAGAACCTTTAAGAGCAGTGTTTTGGGCGAGGTTTTTTCTTCTACCTCTCTTATAATTTCAGAAGCTTTGTAAAATGCTCCTGAGCTGCAGTTTCTCAGCTTTAAATAATTCAGGACTGAAAGCCGTGGTCCTTACTGAGGCAAAGCTCTTAATTGAAGCCAGGTTTTTTCTTCAGAGGGTCAGTCTCAACTCTGAAATAAAACCTAGGACTCTTGATGGGAAACAAGCTTTATTTAAAAAAAACCACAACAGTTAAAATACTAGTAACTAGTCTTTTAATAAACAAACAAATGTCCTTCCAACAAGGGCAAAATCACAAGAGCTCATGTAGCGCTTGGGTGTATCTCGTCCTTCAAACGTTTAGTGTGTTTTGAAGATGAGCAGAAGGTGCAAATGTTGTGCTGGTTCCTGCAGGCTGTCCTTGCTTGCAGAAAGCAGGTTCCTTTACTTTAGGTTTTTTTCACTCACTGGGGCAGTAGCTTGGCAGAATTCAACTGTTAGTACCGGTGATCTCCCGTAATTGTCCATGATAACCAAATTATGATGAATGAAGCCTCTTTCCTATTTGGGCAATGTCTGTCAACAGACTAATTTTATTTGTTGTTGTGATTGCCGTATGAAATGTGTTGACCGTAACGGATCAAACTCCTCTAGCATCACCGCGGCATCACCTGCCGTGCCCTTGCTCTGTGCTGGGCTGGAGTTGGGGTGAGGCACCACCTTTCGAACTTCCTCTCCATGGGCTGTGCCTCGCTGCTGGCTTTCACGTACGGGATTTTCTCTTCAGGCATTTCACTGTTCACTCGGTGTTTGTAGAGGGTCGGTAGTTTTCTAGTCCCACGATACTGTTTGTTCACCAAGGCTTAAGTAGGGAGCTATAAATTGGGGGTGAGTCTTTGGAAACCATATGAATGATGGGTTTTAACTTGTCAAAATCAGGACTTATGTGAAGAATTCCCTTTTGACAAAGTCTCAGCTGCACTCTCGAAGTGCAGATGCAGATAGAATGGTAATGTGGATGAACTAAATAGAAGTTCGTTATCACAGCCATGTTTCTCACAGTTGATCTTAGTTAAGAAAAGCCACACTTCAGAACCTGTGCTGCTGAAATACGGTGTATGCTAAGGCAGAAGAGAAATATGCTTGGACCAATGACATTTTTTCTGAACGGTCATATATATCCGTATGAGATTTAAATTCTATTTTACTTGAATTTGTAACTTTTACATCCTGTCTTTATTTGTTTGAAGAGATGTAAAAGCATTTTGGATAAAGGAGGGGTTGGTTTTGTTCCTCCTTTTGATCTTTGGTCTGCTTCTTAGAGCCTTTTTGTATGGTCTTCAGTAAATCACATTGTTTGAGTTCTGCAGTTGCTCTAGTTGTGGTCAAATCATGTGACCCCATGAAAGATTCGCATAAAGCCAATGGGTAGTTGTGACAACTTTATTTTCAGAAGTGACTTACACAGAGGGCAACTGTGATTTGCTGCATGGTAAGTAATCCGCAACATTGATTCTAAAAATGTCTGTATGTTTCTTAAAGAAAATAATCATGACTGTAGTTGAGATCTGTTCATGGGCAATCAGTAGATGCTGAACATGCTCAGGCTCAAGCCCATACATGGAAAATAATATATGATTGTGAATCTATTTCAGAAAGCATCTTTAAAAAAAACCCCACGTTCCTGCATTATTCTTTCAGCTGATGACTATTTCTGGGATGTATCTCATTTGCCTGGTGTAAGCCATCTGTTTTCTTTCCAAGTTTAGTATAATTATATTAGTTACCCATCAGACTTTGGAAGTTTTAAACGTTGCCTTGAAAGTGTGTGGAGAAAGTTGAAGTCATTGTTGTCTTTTGGCTTTGAATTCCACAGCTTCTAAGTATGTCATGTCAAAATAGCTGCTTTAAGGAAAAACACAACTACCACCTTGAAAAGTAAATTGACTTAATAATGGTATAGATAATAATCTAACTTCTGTATGCTGCAGATGTGAATTGTCAGAGGAGAAAGAAGATAAAGCAGTATATCATCAATAGGACTAGATCCTAGATGGGGGTTTTTTGCATAATTTGCATAGTAATGAAATACAATTATACTCTTCGACTTCATTGTAAGCTCATATGAATCACCTTCAAAATAATTTATAGTACATGTATGGAAAGAAAATCTGTTTCAGCTTGGCCGCATCAGCCTGACCTTCGATCACTGTCAATTGTTCCATTCCAACCAATCAATGAGAATATTATTAGTAATAGTAAGTGATTGCGTATGACAGATGAGTGCCGTGCGATTAAATTGTTAGTGCAAATGTACATGATTGCAGCTGTAGGTGCAAGGAAGTGGCCCAACAGCAGGAATACTTAAACCTGCTCCGTAGACTTAGGCATGTCACTATTTCCGGAAATAAATGGGTGGAAAGGGTAGTGAACTGAACACCAGAGCTGAGTAGATGGTTTGTTGAAAAATCTGCATGTGAAACTTAAACGACAAAGCGCAATACCAACGTACGCTTAATCATGGTGGCGTGCTTAATTTCTACTTCAGATTAAATTCAAGTCTGCTTCATGCCATTAGTTGGATGTTCCCACACTGTAATGCAGTTACTTTCACAGAGTAGCTTCCCCGTTTGAATCTCTACTCAAGCTTGGAGCCACCTACTGATGGGAACCTCTCAAAACCGTCATCTGTCCTAGGAGAGGGACAGAGCCTTTGCCTGAGCTGCGAGGAGGACGTGCTGCTGTGCTTTTGCTGGCAGGCTCTCGCCGAAAGGTTTGGGCAAGGCCTGTGTTTCCCAGATAGCTTCTCCTAGCAGTCACCATCCCAAATCCAGATGGAATGGGACAGATGATCCAGCTTGACAGATGCATCTGTGATACACAGTGCTGAATGCAGCCTTGCTATTTTTTCTGGCTTCTAGGAGCTGACAGCAACCACAATGATGACTTCCTCTCTTTCCCCAAAGTATTTCATCTCAGGACCAAAGGGCTTCTGCACTTCCAGGGTGCAGGGAGCATGTTTTTTCTGCTGGGCACATCTGTCTTGTTCACAGGTTTTAGTGTCAAATCCGGTTTCCCTTTAGGACCCTCTATCTTTTCTTTTTAGCTACTACCAAGAGACTTTCTTGTCTCCTCTGCTTGCCGGTGAGTTAGGTCTTCTGCTGCCTGTCAGAAGACCAAGTCACTTGAAGGGCAACGGACTAGTCCAAGCAGCCGTCAGAAAAAGAGATATGCTTTCATCTGCTGACAAAGGAAGACCACATTTAGCAAGTGCTGTGTGCTGCTTCCGTCCTCCTTGGCTGGAAAAGGGTTGCTGAGAAGAGGAGCCAGGGGATCCAGAGGAAAGAGCAAAGGGGAGGAAAGAGAAAGGAGAGCTCTTGGTGTTGGCTTTTGTGCGTGTGTATGGTAGAGAGTAGTAAATGTGGAAAACAAGTGTGTGAGAGGGAAAAATTATTAAAATAGCTGGAAATCTCATTTAAAATAATCTCTTTTTTTTGTTTGTTTGATTGAGCTGTCGTAGGTGGGTCTGGATCCAGTTTAGGATCTATTTTGGTTCCTTGTGAACAAATACTATTTCTGGTGTTCGTCTTGATTAGGATGCGTGCCAGCCCTCCTGCTGCTGAGCTCCTCACACTCCCCTGAGCTATGGAGCATTGCTCATCTCTGGGAAGGGTTATGGGTTGTACTGAACCCTCCTACGCTTGTAAGACAAAGTGCTAGCCACCTTGGTTGCCGTTTTGTTTATTAAGAGCTGAAATAGCGGAAGGCCCCTTCCTAAAACATAGTAGTGCACAGCGCTGCCGTAGCAGAAGCAACGCTCTGCAAAGTGAGGTTTTCCAAGGGACTGATGCACCAAATACAACCATTGAGTCGTTGTTAATCTGGGACAGAGTGGGACTCTGTTTTGGGGACAACCAGATGAAACAGCAACACTAAAAATGTAGGCTCTGTGGAGAGAGAAAAGCCAAGAGTAAATATTTGGGTCACATGCTGGCTGGCTGAAAAGCAATAAAATGATGTCTTATGTTTCTATGCCTATAGAAATAGGGCTTGTAAATAAATAGGATGTATTAAAGGGACTTCGGAGTTCCTCGTGAGATCCTCACACGTTAATGTTAACTCATTTGTCCCAGCAGCACCTCATTTCTCATTCCGCAAGGACCGAGAGATTTCTGTCAGTGGGCTGTACTGTAGTGCCATGGATCCATCTCGAGTTCATGGGCCCTGATTCAAGTCTTCTGCATGCGATTTTCCAGCCTTAGAAAACAGACCCCCCAGTTACACTGCCTGCTCCCTTTCTTCCAGCAGTGTAGGTATCTCACAGAAATGCAGGTGTCCATCCGTGGACAGTATCGGCTTTATTTTCGCGTTCAACTTAATATTAAACTCCATCTCACTCTGCTTGGCTGCTAGTTTGGCAAAAACTGTTGTCACTCCCACACTTCTTTTGTATTTGCCCAGTGCTTTGCGAGCCGTGAGGAGGAGGTACAAAGTTTTAGTATCATTAACTGTTGTTTCTGAGGATTGTGGAAAAGGAAAATCAACAGAAGTACAGTTCATATCAAAGAGATTACCGTTATATGCACTATATATGTTCAAGATGAATCTTTGCAGTAAATTTTGCCACCGTGAGGAAAACAACTAGATTAGAGATGGTGTTGCACACCAGATCAGATCAAGCCAGGAATTAATAAACTGAGACTTGGTATGAACTTGATAGTTACAGCACTGGCCGCTTTATTGAATATAGTCAGACAGGTTAAAATCAGCCCCAAGCTCCCAAATATCATGAAAGTGGATTATTCACTGGGCCTTCTTCACTTCAAGCAGCACGTTGAACGAGTTAGATGTCCGGAGGTGACTTTCTTGTGGCTGCAGCACGCGGGGCGAGCAGAGTGTCTGTCCCAGAGAGGTGGGCCAGCCCGGGGGGGGCAGGGGTCAGCACATCCAGGCTCTGGCCCTGGCGAGGCCATTGATTTGCGGGGTTCTTGAGTGCGACTTTCCCTCTTGCTGTCCCTGCTTTCCTGGCTACGTGGAATAACCTCTGTAAAGAGCTTTGAAGTCTTTACTGACTGTAAGGGCTAATTATTGCATAATAATATAATGATTTATTCCAGTTGTTCCAGCTAATAGATAGCCATGTAAGAATTTGACACAGTATGTCAGTTCTTTTTCCTGATAAAAGAAAAACCTTGAGTTTTTCAGTGTCACCAGCAAACAGTAGCTTAAAACAGGATTGCCAGCTGCCAGCGTGCTTTCCTGGTAGCTATAATATTACCAAGATCTCTAAGCTGAAAAATCAGTTTAAGAGATAAATAGCTTTTTCTTATAAACTTTTTTCAAGTACTGCCTTAGCCCTCCTAATGCAGAATATATTAGTGAAACTGGTGTCTAATCTTCCTCTACCTTTCCCTCCTCTACATCTGATTCCCATCATCCGTGTGCGATTGAGGAGTCTGCCTTCACGTGTTGTTCAAGGGTCTCTCTCCAGAGCAGTTACTCGGTCCAAAGCTGGGGATAACCTTTACTCCCCTGTTTTATGCACTCTCACCGTTATCCAGGCTCCGCTCTGCTTTTTCACAAGTGTTCCTTCCTGACATTAACTTTCCCTTTACTACTTGAAACAAAACAAAACAACCTCCCCTCCCCAAAGCCCCAGGTTTCACCAGCAGGTATCCTTCTCGATTCCCTTTGCTTTGAGGTGGTTCACTTCAATTACACGGCGAATGTGGTGTCCCTTTGAAGTTCCCTGGCTGCTGGGCTCTGTATTGACTGTCCCCCATCGTTGTGTATCATCAGCACATCTGACAAGTTCACAGCTGGTTTCTCGGCTGTAGTTGCTGCTGATTAGAAATAAAAAGGGGCCTTGTTGAACCTTCCCCCTCTGCTTACCTGCTCCTACAGCCCATATTCACGTTGTTTCTTTTGGAGGGGGTCTCTTCCACAGTTTTGACTACTTTACCCCCAAAAACAACTGGGCGAAGAGACATCGAGTGCTCTCTCGAATTACAGCCCAGCAACACAACACAGCCTAACACCCGCACTCCTGCGCCCGGTCAGTTGAGTCGGACAAGAAAATTTCCTGCTAATTTGACAGGTACCCCATCTCCATCCTTCGGTGTGCTGTTAACTACAGACCTGGGGGGCCTGAAAGAAGTAGATGCTGCTGCTGCCTGGTAGAAAGCTAGAGTGAGCAAGGCACCCTGGAGAGAGACAAATGAATACGCTCCTTAAATTTGCTTTGGGAAAAATCAGACTAATTACAGCTCTGTAGGATCTTTGAGGAAGGCGCTTTGTCCTAGCGGAGGTGCCTGCTTGAACCTTCCTCCGCTTGGCAGATAACATTTAGCACGGGCAACAGAAATGCCTTAATCTCTGAAAAGGCTCCCTCTCTCAGGGGGAGAGAATTTATTAATTTTCTGTATTGTTCAGGTTTTAGTTCCTTCGCTGAAAGTGTCCACAAGGGGCCAGTCTACTGATTACTTGGGGATGCAAAGACTTCTCCGCGGGGAGCTAGAGGGAGACCCTCCAAACTCCGGGCGTACCTACGGTATGGCCTCGCAGCCGGTACCAGGAAAAGCATCCGTGCCTTGTCTGAGCTACATTGAGCGCGACACACCAATGCGAAAGATTCTCTAAATTATTTTTTAAAGCCACCAGTCTCCTATACCGTCTAGTCCTTTCCTTATTACGTAGCTACTTTGTGGTTTTAATTAATATTATGATTATCCCGCAGACATGGTTCTGTAGCGTCTGTTGCTGTGGCAGCTAGACACTTTAATTACAGAGATTAAAACACAAATCAAGGACAATACAGAGTTGTTATGATGATAATTATCAGATTTGAATATTTGTAGAAAACTGGCCACTTGAGCCACTGAGGTTAATGTATAAATACGTGCCGGTCGGTCTCTTCTGGAGACCTGCGTTCAGGCACTGGTTGGGACAGGGGAGGGAGCTCGCGGAGGGCACCTTCTTGCTGTCGCCTTCCTGAAGCGTTCAAGCTATTGGGTGAATTGATACTTTTGATACCCAGGAGGTATCAAATTTGTTCATCCAGGATCAAGACTCCTGTCTAGGGCTTCAATTGTTTTCTTCCATTCTTCTTTTCTTCCATTCTCACCAAAATGAAAATGCTGGAGGAAGGTTTTTTTAGTATTTATTTAAAGGAACCTTGAAAATAAAAGAAATATAATGTTTTAAAATCTGAAATATTAATATAAGGGTTTAACTTTTTTAGAACATGAGCTGTTTGGTGGGTTGAAACAGTTTTATGTGTTCAGTTCAAATTTGGGAATATTCTAGTCCTTCTCAATAAACATTTATGATTTCAGAGGGGAAAAAATTGATTGAAATAATTCATCTGGCTTTAAAATCACCATATAATGGTCATGTAGGTCCAGCCCGGAAAGCTTTCATAAGGCTTAAGAATACTTGCAGTCTCAAAATAGAGTATTTGTCTTCAGTTATTTTTATTTTACAGAAAGGAAAATGGGAAATCTGTAGTTTAAGAATCTTTGTGTATTACTCTTGTCAACTTGTAAATGCCTTGTTTCTTGATAGGTGAGAGTATATATTCTTTCCACTAGATTTTCTGCTTGCTTGCTTGCCTGTTCACTTACCCTTTAAATAGAAGGAACAGAATATGATCTCCCCTTAATTATTGGCCCAGAGGTCTGTAACAAATCTGTTGTACTCTGGCAGTTCGTAGCTGTCAGTGTGCTCCTGCAGTGGTCACTGGGAAATGTAAATGCTGCTCCTTTGAATGCAAAGGACCCTGATACTTTGGTCATACGCTCCCTGATTTCGCCACTGCTCATCCTCCTACATCATTGCCAAATCCCACTCGTCTCATGCTGTCGCTCTGGCAGGGAACGGAGAGTCATAATCATATTAGAAACATGGTAGGTTAAACTCGGAAAGGAAAACTAAAAAGGGTCTCTCCAGAAGGATTTCTGACTTGAAAAATGTCCAAGTCATCTACTGCCAGCATTGCTAGACACCGGGGGATTGTCACCTGTGGTGCAGTAAAGGAAAACATTTCTTTTTTGAAAGAATACACCACCATATTCTTCCTTAACTAGGCAGAAATAAGGGGCTACCAGCAGGAGCTAACTATAAACCTACAAAGAGTGACAAATAAACCGAACAGAAGCATTAGAGTGTATGTGGTCGTTTGCTACTTGTCTCCCCGGAGAGCTGTAGAGATGCTGTGTGTGAAGGTGGAAACAGCAGTGTCTGTACGGCCTTCCCTTTCCTGTCACCCTCTTGTGATCTAAAGTAACACTCCCCCTAAACGCACTCGTGATTCGAGAGAAAGCTCAGATGAAGCACAGAAAGTGTTTCCCAACCACAGCCCCGTCCTCTGCCTATTTCCCGTCTGGGGGGGAAGGAAGCCAGATCTCTAATTGTTGCTCTAATGTTGGTCCCCATGGGTGCTCTTAAGGAAACAAGCTGTGTCCTGTGGGGAATTTCCCTGTGTATTTTCAGCAGCAGTGGGTTTTCACTTGCAAGTGAAGGAAGACTTTAAGGGACACGACTGAAATCTGATACTGTGGTCTGTCCAGGGGAGTGGGTACCTGCCTTCCTAGAGCAGGTGAGACAACAGCTCTTCAGGCCATGCAATGCAACTTTATTTTGTACAGGATGTTTTGTTTTGGGGGTATCTCCAACTACGCTGTGGAATTCATAGAATGTGTTGGGTTGGAAGGGACCCTTAAAGGCCATCCAGTCCAACCCCCCTGCAGGGAGCAGAGACATCTTCAACTAGATCAGGTCGCTCAGAGCCCCGTCCAACCTGGCCTTGGATGTCTCCAGGGATGGGTCCTCCAGCCCCTCTCTGGGCAACCTGGGCCAGTGTCTCACCCACCACCTTCATTGTAAAGAACTTCTTCCTCATGTCTCATCTAACCCTGCCGTGCTCTAGTTTAAACCATTGCCCCTCGTCCTATCCCTACGTGCCCTTGCAAACAGTCCCTCTCTCTACACAGCAGAAAGTATGCAGCCTAAATTAGAGAAGAATACAGGCATGGCGTGGTGCATAAATTAAAATCATAAATAACTGAAAGAAAAGCTTGCAAGGTAGGGACAAAGAGAAAACCCACGTTCTCATGCTAGGTTTCATAAACGATGGTACCACTGAGCCAGAGAGATAAAAGGTCATTCGACTATGGCAGTACCTAGAAGGAAACGTTGTCCTATGGGTAGAAGAATGGTGGGAAGCATCATCTGTTTCCCTGTGTCCTTGTTGATGGGGAGTTGATAAAGATGGAGACCACTGAGAGTTTTCCAAAATGTTAAAAAACATTCCCGTGGTTTGGGCTCACACTAATGATCAAGTTACCTCCTGTCAGCTGAGCAGAAATGTCTTTGTACGGCTTTTAGCCTGCAATAAAACCAAAATAATTCAGCTTAGTTTCCATTTGCAGTGAAAAAAGTCCTTGTGCTTCTCAGAGTCTCAGTGCACAGGCATCTGCTCGTCTCTGTGCGCGGTTCTTGCACATTTTCAATGAAGAATTACCTAGCGACTTTTAAATTCTCCCAGTCCAGGACAACGGGATGAAGGGGGATGTACGGTTTTGTTTTAAAAGGGAGATACTTTTGAACCAGGCTGTGTTAAAGAAAGAGGGATGCTGTGGCACAGCCTGATGACTGCGGTGAGGCTGAACTTGGTGAATTGATCGTTTACAGGAGTATCTACATCTATAATCCACAGTGCAAGTAGACCATGGGAACGCCCTGGAACAATAAATCGAAATATCCGACTCAAAACAAGGCTGATGTACAGGCTTTCCAAAATAATGTCCCAGAAATAACGTTTTTTATTTCTTACATGAATTTTCTACAGTGTATTGCCTTCTATATTGGCTACATTGAGCTGTTGGCATCCCAGCATCCTTGGCTCTGGGACTTTTGGAATCCGCCGATGTTTTCTGTTTGCTGAGAGGACGCACAGGAGCTGGTAATAAACAGCTCCCAGGGGACCGTTCCTTAGATTGTCCATGCAGTGTCTTAGTTTCTAAGTGTGATGGATCACTAATCGTCCTGGTGGCATTAAACCAATTAATAGTAGAAAAAGCAATAAAATGCTGCGTTCCTCTGAACGGAATAAAGGCTTTGTCAAATGTGTTAGTAGCGCTGGGATTTCATCTTTATTATCTAAACATTTAAAACATCTGAATTGCAGTTCTAAAGTGTGTTAGTTAAGTGCTTAACTAGTCCAGATATTTAGGGAGGGCAGGTGTGTGTGTGTACGTACACACACTGTGTTCTGCGGATGTGCCCTGGGTCTGTAAATGCATATAGTTACCTGACATGTATATTATGTGTGTATCCACGTCTGCCGGTGTTAGATCCTTTGTTACCTCTCCAGAGTTATTTGTCAGACACCATTGGACAACTTAATTCAGAGCATTAACAGTAGTTTCTTTTCGTTAACAGTCTTGATGGTTTGGGAAGCAGCAGTCATTAGAGTAGAGTGTGAAAACAACAGCATCGTATCTCAAGTGTTGGAGAAGTTCTTGATGTTTTCAGATCCCCAGCTCAGTTTTAACCTGTCCATGCTCCCGTGCCACTGGGCACTGAATATCCACAGCTGGATCTGTCCTTCTGCTCTTATTTTAAAGATAGTGTTAAAAGGGACACCCACCCCCGCCGCCATCCCCGTGAGCTGCTGGAATGCCTCTTCCTGCCTCCTTTCTCTTGGATTGCAGCATACATAAAATCCACTAATTCTGAACCTTATTGGCCTTCAAGGTTTTTTGCATTAGTAAAGCGCAGACTGGCATGTGCTGCTCAGGTTTGACTCCAGAAAGACAACTCTGCTGCTGCTGGAGTGCCCAGGGGAGAAGGAGGGTAAGTCTTGTAGTCCAGGTGTACATCCTGCTTTAGCTGACGTCTGCGCTCTAACGGACACAGCATATGCCTCTATATCATTCAGATCCCCTCAGCCCTTTAACAGTGTGAGTCCTAATTTCGCTAAAAGTATGTCATTTCTTCAGTGTTTTGGGGGTTTGAATCTAGGACAAGAGTATCAGCCGAGAGCAGCAGGTACAAATATTCAGCCTGTATATCTTATCAGATATTCAAGAATGCGGTAGGAAATGTCAGAGAGAGCTTTCTACGAAATATTTAATTAACAGCAACAGCTACAGAAATGAAAAACAACATCCAGGCAATTACAGTGTTCAATAAAGCAGCTCTCAGAGGATGGAGCAGCAACGGATTAGTGACTGACTGGCATTTAAATATGTTATCAACCAGTTAGGGAGACCCGAGTAAATTTGCTCCCCTGGGGATCAAGCTAGTAGAAGTATTATAACTATATTATTGTTTCTCAAGGCGATCAATTGAATTAGATGCTGCAGTAGGCTGGGACATTTGGCTGTTACTCCAGCAGCTGGTTACGTGATGTGTTTCACTGGACATTAATACGATGTACTGGGTGAGATACTTCTCTCAGTTTGCAAACTGTTTTCTTGCTTAAAATCAACAATATATGCATTCCACTTTTGGATCTTAAATGCAGAGTGTGCTGGAAACTCTATAATTTATAGAAGTTGTGGAATATGCTAATCTTTGGACGTTAAAATAGAACACAATAAAGAATTTATGTTATCTTTACCTCCAGGGCCAAATATATGCTGAGAAGGCGTAATTACTCTGCCACTTGTAATGCCTCCTTTTCTTATGATCATGCAAAAGTGTGGAGAGTTTCACTGATTGGGGATTTTTGCTGTTACAGATTTTACATTTAAAAATAAATTAAAAAAAAAGCAGCCCTAGAATAAATACCTGGTTTTAGTAGGATGAATGAGATAAAATTACATGGACTGCAACTATACTTCATTGCAAGGTAGTGCATTCCCGTTGATGATGGAGCTGTACAGGGAAGGCATGCTCCAGTGTACACAGATACACGTGTAGTTGAATTTCTTATTGCATCTGCTGGTTGAGTCCATTGCTTCTCTCTGTCTCTTGGTAGAGTACAGGGATGTGAAGGAACTTGTAGGGAGTTGGCAATTTGCAAAGTTGGACCTAATAAATAGGGTTTGTATTGATTTACGTTTGATGCTGACCAATTTAGCAAGTAAATTAAAATGAATCGGCGTCCCTTCAAGAAAAAACTGGTTGAAACCCCACAGTGTAAGAGCCAAAGGATAGCAAGCCAAAATGATTCAGTAAGAAATCCACATTTCCTTGATACCCTTTATTCTATCTTTGTAGCAGCAAGGTTGCCTAGGATAGCCTGTTGAGCCAGTAGTGTAACGGACTCTTTTTCATAAGGAGACACCAAGCAGCAGAGAACAGCTTGCTGTTTTTTTCTCCCATTTTATTTATATAGATCCATTTTCCCCCACGGCCCCTTTCTTCTCAGTTTCTCTTCCAAAGGTGAGAGCAGCCTTTGCTCTGAGGACACTTGGAGCCAATACATGGTCCAAGACAGAGCAGCTACCAAAAGGGACACCACTGTGAATTATTTCTTTCACTGTAAGTGTATATTATTGATGGTTGGAAGTGAGGAAGAGCCCTGGATAAGTCAACCTGTTGAAAACCTGGGTGTCTAGGAGTCCCCTGGAATAGCTAAACAATTTTCCACTAACGGCATGCTTAACTTTAGAAGAAAAGACTGCCATTAAAAGTAGGAGGCTAAATATCTTCAATACAGTTGAAATCTAGAGATTGTGAACCTCAGAACAATAGAGTCAACAAAATAATACATCAGTATGAACACATTTATGTTCATGAACAGTCACGAGGACAATTGCAGACAAGCATTTCATGCTAGTAAAGCCCACCTTGAGTGGTGACTTGTATAAATCAAGAAGTGTTCCCCATCCAATGCTGATTACGTCCAAAGCTGGGAAAATGGGTCTGATCCAACTGGCAGGAAAGCAGCTAAAGCAGGGTCCTGTTGCTAACCGTGACCCGCTCATCGTGAAGAAGAGAGGGGTGTTGCATTATCGTGCAGATGCCAAGATAATAAAATACATTGCTGAGTAAGAAGTCCTTCACTAAAAATGGACTATGTGCTATATTTTTTTTTGTAGCTGAGAAATGGCTAATCACAAAAAAAATGGGACCAGGTGCCCTGAGATGTTGCTGCTGGAGTGAAATTCTGGATGAGATAAAGTGCAGACTGAAGAAAAGACCTTTTTCATCTCTGTTCCCATTGCACTGAGATGTTTTGGGAGCTCCCGAGCACCTCTCGGCAGGCTCTCATAATTCCAGCCGGCAGCAGGGAGAGCGGGGCAGTGCCCAGGCAGGTGAGAAACTCCTGGAGAAGCTGTTTGTGGGCTGCTCGCCCCGCACAGTCCCCACTGAAAGGGGCAGCGTGGATCTTGGAGAACGTTTGTCAAAGTGGAAGCCATTCTCACTGCAAAAATTATGAAGTGCCCCTCTGAAGTTAAATGTTAAGGATCCAAGGTGCTTACAGCTCACGTGGTTTTTTTTTCCCCGTTACCCCTGTAATGCAGGGAATTGAGGGAAGCAGAACGAGAAAAAGAAAGATTTTCTGCGTACCAGAAGCCTGAAGTTAATTAATGCTCAGAAAGTGGTTTGAAGATGAAAAGCACTACTGCTAAGTGTTATTAATAGCGGAGTAACCCTGCTGTTAATTATAAATAACAATAATGCTACAGAGCACGCTACATGCAAAGACCTCAAAATCCTTTTGAAATACGAGTCGCTGATTTATTCTGATACTCTAAATGGGAAGAATGAGGCGTGGAGGGATGTAACAATTTGTTCGAGTAAGGTGTTAAATAGAGTCGAGGAGTCTACTGTGGAGGAGTCCAAGACCGCAACCCAGATCTCAGACTTGCCTTTGACAGGCTGAACTCCGGCAGCGTTCCCTGGCGCTGCAAACGCTGCGCAGCAGGGCCCAGCCTCTGCCTTCTCTTGAGCTACACAGGAGTGCCTAATCCTGCAGAGCGTTACCGATGAACTGAGAAGATGTGTACCTAGACCCCTGATTTCTCTTCTGTAATGGTAGGAAGTGCAAGGAATCCTTGCGAGGAGTCTGAAGCTGTATAAAACAGACAAAGCAATCCTGCTCCTGTGCAGTAATTCCCCTGACAGCATCCCTGGCATTCCAGTCTTGCTGTGCATGTAGAAATAAAAACATTTGGTGTTGCTCCACTGCTTTGTTTTCCTCATGGAGTGATGCTAGGCTCATCTCTCAAACAGAGGTTTCCAAACTCAAGGCCCGGTACTTATTCCTAGAATTCTCAAAAATGAAGTCTGTAGAAAACAGTGACTCAGTCGGGGCTGAGCGAACACTGACTGAATTTCAATCAGAGATGCTAATCACACCCAAGGACCCTTTTAGTTTTAGGGAATGACAATTTGAAAGTAAAATAAAAAGAACCAGCTCCTGCCATAAAAAGAGCATCTCATCTAGGTCTCGCGCTCTCTCGGTTCTTGTGGCTATTAGACATTCGCTGCCGCATTAGTTTGCCTTTCGGTTTCATCAGACCTTTTTAAATGAGGATTTTTCGTTCTCAAACTAATCTTTTCCTGGGAAGGAGGGTTCATTTGTATGCTGTTATTGTCATTAACAGTGTAATCTTCAGTCTTAATGTTTGTGTGTCTATTTCCTGCTTCCTTAGGGTAGCTGTGAAGTACTTCGCCACTAACCCGTGAGTGCCTCTGTTTTCGCGTGGCACTGAGCACTATTGTGTATTGTCATCATCTGCTAATAGAGGAGATTAGCTGAATCACAGCACTCCCAAGCAAGAGATATGACACTTTTTTTCCCCCTTTTTCCTCTTCAGTTGTTGTTATAAGCTTGTCTTTTTATACTGGGAATAATCACTTTGTGTTGTTCTTTTATTATTGCCATTTCTGCTCTAAGATTCTAACTGCCGAGTCCTAAAGCTCTTCCTTGTTTCATCTTCATGGCCATTCAGTGTGTTTAATGGGCTTAGGAGCGAATCAAGACTTCCATCTTCCTTGAATGGAGCTTTTGTTGGAGTCAATCTGCGTGCACAACTGGGATCACAGGTGTATGCAACCTTTCGAACAGCGGTTTCTTGTGCTCCAGACCAAATCTACCCAGATGTTTTTTCGAGAGCAATCAGAATTATTAACGTACAGTTCAGCAAAATGTTGACAGAATACAAAGCGTAAAACACCTTGCGCTGAAATTCCAAACCCAATTAAATGGGCTAATTCACCTCCTGCTTAATTGGCTGGAAGCCATATGAGTAATTACGCCACTGACATCTTCCAAAATTATATTCTTAATTGTTACATTTATTTGCATCACAATGAAATAACCGCATCTCAGTTCAGCGCAGCTCGGCTCCTCTTCTCTTTCCTCGCCGGCGTGAGGGAAGAAGTGGTTTTACATTTCACAGGGTTGCCTTCCTGAAAACGTCAGCTGGCAAGGCAGCAAAGCCGCTGGGGAGACGGGGCAGGAAAACGCAAAGTTGGTCTGTTTACCCTTGAACATATGTAGCTTGTTATTGTAGTACGCGGTGGCTTTCCTTGTAGCACGCTGCGGAACACTCCTTTCTTTTCTTTTTTCCTCCTCTCTGGTATCGTTCACTAAAATCTATGAAAGTAAGCAGGGTAATGCTGTACTGGTTGTGCTTGCAAACTGCGATATAATAGCACACTACAGAGATGTGGTGTTTCTATTTGCTATCATAGATTTATTTCGTATTTTCTTTCCTTCATAAAACATACCCCTACTTCTTTACACAAATAATGTCATTCCAAGGAAAATGTATGCAGAACCACTTTACAGAAAACCTCTATAAGCACTGTTTGGTCTTGCTGTGTAGATCTACTCTCTAATTGCTTTGAATTTACTTTATTGCAAGGCTGGGGATTGCTTTGAAGTGATTATGAAAGAATAAGCAGGCTTCTGCAAAGGGAATTTAGGAAAGAAAAAGCTTTTAAGAAATCCTATTTTGAAGTTCCAGTTCCAGAGGGTCCCTGGTTACTGCAATGTAATGCCGATGCATTCCCTTCCCTTCGTTCGCTTTAACGGTGCGCTCCTCTTCATTAATAAGTCTTACACTGGCATGAAAATTGTTTCTTGAGATCGTTTTCCAGCCGTGTCATTTTGTTGTAGGGGGCTGCAATATTCCTGTATTTATTGGCTTTTTGAAAGTCCTTTATATGCATTCAGAAATATTTTCATCCATCTCACAAGAGCTTTACCCAATTCTGACCCTCTTCCAAAATACAATAGAGACATGATGGGTTTGCTGGCTGCGTGATGCCTCCTTTCTGAAGTACATGAGTTAGGTACAGAGTTCATCCGAGTGTCTATTTGACCAAAATAAATTGAATACTGAAAATAAGGACTTAGATGGAACAGGTAAATGTTATTTTAAAGAAAATAAATAATGGGATAATAAAAACAGGAAGTGAAGATTTGGACTCAAGGTTTTTATGTTTATGAGCAGTCAGGAGACCCGGGTAAATGCTGCTAAGTCTGATGACTTTCTATGATAGAAAAAAGCGGGGTTGTATTTTCCAATATATCACCAGTCAGAGATGTCTGTAAAAACCCCAAAACAGATCCAGCCATCTTTCTATCCCAGCATGGATGCTAGAGGATGACGAAGAAAGAACAGAAATCAGAGTCATGTTGTGTTCTTCAGACCTTGTAAACAGCGTGGTTCCCAGCCAGCCTTCCCTTTTAGAAACCCTCAGTGTTCATTTATGAATTGTTTATTCATCAACAAACTCAGGCTTTCCATCCATGCATAGAAGACTTGTTGGTTTTCTGACGCAAAGCTAATAACGTCTGCTCTTAATTAAACATTAATTGTAACAAATGGCTGCCTATCAGGGTTTTTTCCACTGTCAATCTGTGCGGGATCTGAACGTCTTCTGGAAGGCGGATTTCTCACCCTGCCCCACTTAGGGTGCCCTGAACCCAGCGCTTACAAAAGCATCACCCCTATAGGTGTGCTCAGGGCTCTCTTTCAGGATGTAACTGATTTGATACTGAATTGGTTCTCCTGTGTTCCAGTGACCTGGCTTTATACTGGGTCAGTGGAACACAACTTTGCATCCTTTTTTCTTCCTTTAGTTGTCTTTAAAATAGATGTTTTGGAAACAGGTATCAGGCAAAAAATGGGTCTGCTAATAAAATGAAAATTAGTAGGCATCACTGACAGTCCCACAACAGATAAATATAGAGAATAAAGCTGCTGACAGAGAAGGAAGTGAAAAATTTTGTAGTATATTAGTTAAGCATTAAATTTGTGATAAGTCATAGTTTCTTTGGTAGAAGCGTGTTCCTGTTCAGACAGCCCATGGAAAAGTTTACATGTGTGGTAAGTGGTTTGTCAGCCCCTGCCGTGGTGGGGGAAATTCGGCATCTCCAGCTCCCAGGTCCGTTTGGGCTGTCGCCTCCCAGATGAACAATTCCGCGCTGGTTCGGTATCGATTTTTTTCCTTGCACAAAGACCAGGCACCTTTTCCCCTTCTCATTTACAGCCCGTCTCCGCAGAAGTCAATCAAATGCTCTTACCTATAATTCACTTCAAACACTTGCTAACTTCAAAAACACCAGTTCAAAGAACTCTGGTTTATTTGCAGTTTTTGCAGTAGTTACAGGCTAAATAATTAGCTAATACCTTTTAAATATGTGTTTTAAAGATTATGGTTTAAATCCCCAAACTGTGCCATCATTTGCAAAAAGTCTCCTTAAAATTGCTGAGCAAGCAGAAATTACAGAAAAGCTCCAGATGGTCCAGTAGTTTGCTGTTTATTTACAGTAAACCGGATCCTTCCCCCCAGCCTTTCATCTCAGAAAATACCGTCAGTTAGCGAAAGGCGAGGGGCTTTCTGTGCGCTCTGTGGGTATCTCAGTCCTTTTACCAACCTGCAAGTGAAAAAGCCACCTTGGCTGATTCTGATGCCCTAAATTGGGTGGGAAAGTCCACGTTCCGTTGAGCCCTGGGCAGTGCTACCGCTACTGTCCCACACAGCTGGCAACATCTGTGTCACCTCCCCCCGAGCCAAGGGAAGAGCTGCCGGGGAGGGGTCTGTTGGTAAGACACCTCTGAATTTTTTATTATTATCTTTTTTTTTTGCCCTCGACTGTTTGTTTAGAGGATCTTGACAACAGCGTTTTATTATTTTACGATCTGTGGCTTTGAAGGTAGGACTACAAAAGAGATTTGACTGAAATATTTGGGATATTTGCAGCTCTCACATCTCTAGCGTGGCTCCGCTCTGCTTTCTAATCTTTCCCAAATAGTGGCAGTTTTTGCCGATCACAGCTGTTGCCCTGAATCAGAAGAAAGCTCTGTTGTCCATCTCTGCCGAGATCTATAGAGAACATCTTTTTGGGTCTCTCGGTACATTTTTTGTCAACTGTGTTTTTCTTGTATGCTTGTTTGTGCTCCAGCTGGGCCTTCTGTGCCTTGTGCAGAGAAGCAAACCCTGCCAGCACGTTACATTATTTATAAGGCAGAGATGCTATCAGATCTCACTCAGGTTGGAAGAGGCTCCGCTTTCAAATAATTATGGAATTTACATTTATGGAGTGCCTCTCAGGGAGACCTTGAAGCGCTGTGTTAAGTGTCAATATGAATCTAGGACTGTTAGTTTGCTGCTGAATAGAAATCAAATCGGTCGGAGGGGGACAGGGCGGCAAATATCCCATCGGTGGATGGCTGCCAGAGGTTGTGAGGAGGGTTTAGGTGGAAGATACAACCATCTAAATTGGAACTGAAGTAAGAGAGCAGGCCTGAAGAAGTGTGTAGAAAGAGTGCTGGACTCATACGTGACCAGTGGGGACAGAATCAGTTTTATTTTCCATCTAAAGAGTTATTAATGGTTGCGGCGTTCTTCATGCAAAGCAAACTGGGACTTTCAGTCCAGTCTGCAAGGGAGGGATGAGCAGCCGTCTGGTTTTGACAGAAAGGAGGGTTTGACATGGCATGGGGTGAATTTGGGGGTACACCCACGAGTTAGTCACAGCTGCTCACATCTGGGCTGTTGCACGTCACGTCTATTCATGTAGTTTTCCAGTTTGAGCCATGACTTGGCACATTTGTGTTTTCTCAGCAGGGACAGGCACAAGCTGCAGTTTCCTCCAAAGTTCATTTTATCAGGACGTTTGTAACATATGCCTGTCTCCAGGAACGTGTTTGTTGGGAGGAGGGTGTTCTGGAAGGATGCAAAAGGTCCATATTTTAAGCGTAAAGCCTAGGGAAGAACTTCATTTCAGTGCATTTGCAAGTGGAAGAAGAGCTCTGCTTGTTCTTGCATTGGCACAATGCAACATGGTAGGTAAGCAGTTTGGAAAAGTAGATTGACTTAGTGGAGAGGTCCCAAGCGACACCCTTTTTTCTCTTTCTTTGGAAAGCTGTTTTTATACAGGAAGGTTTAAAAGAAAGAAAAAAGGTGGGGGAAGGCCCAGGAATGCCTGGAGTGGGATGTGAGGCCAAGCGCTGCCAGGGCCCAGGGTCTGATTTGAGGTCAGCTGGATTCCTGCTGTAAAGGCTATTGCACGGCTCTGAGCAGGGGGCTCTTCGTCTGGCGTGATCAAAGTACATTTGATTACTGCTTTTTGAAGACCCATGTGCTGTGGCCGATATCAAAGGTCCCCATTTAAGAGCACGCAGGACCTCTGTGTTTGGTGCAGCACAAACAAATCCGAGGGAGAGTTCGAGGCGGTACCAGAGTCTGGGAGCTTCTGGCTGAGGAGATTGCAATTTTGAAAGCTGGCTAAATGAGCTATGATATTTTTGTTGATAATTTCTGATCAAATTTGTAACTACTGGCTTTTTAAAGCATAGAGAACTCCCAAACTCAGAAAATTAATATTGTGCTGATGGACCTGCTTGAACAAACATAATAAAAACTGTGCTCTCTGTCACGGCAAGCTGAAAAAGCAGATGGCAGTCGGAAGCTGAACAGCATACAGAAGTTTGAAATTTTAAATTAAATCAATTTGAAGCTTTGTTTGTGCCTAAGGCAAGCTTTCCCCTCAGATGAAGGAGAGTGGCTAGCTGAACTCTTTTACATGGGCTCTGGTTTTGAAAAGGCTGCTGAAAGATTTGAAATCCTCTATGATCTACAGCATTGTATTAGTCTGGGCTAACAGTGGAGCAGAAATACAAAATTCAGGTTGATCCAGATCAGAAAGCCTTCCCAAAAATGTAAACTCCTGTAATGAGATGGATACAGAAGAGGGGCTTCTGCTTTTACACAGCGTGCCATAAATATTCAGATTATGTCATATGTTTCCTGCGCTCTGAAGAGATGTAAAAAAATAACTGAAGAAAGAAAGAAAGAATCCTGAAGCAGACATATGCATTGGGTTGTTCTGCTGCAATAAATCAACTTGCGCCTTGATTTAAACGTGGTGAACTGTCTTGACTTTCCTGTAAGCTCAGAGGAGATCATGGAGTAAAGCAGGGAAGCTACTCCCTGGGCAAAATTTTGTTCTCTGTATGTAAGAGTTCATTAGTAAGATGGGATAGGCTGGACCCTGAGGTCTTTATTTTTACTTACTCAATACTCTCCCGGATTTTAATGAGAGCTTTACCTGAATAAAAACTACGTTTTATCGCAGGCCAGTAAGATTGCTGTCTTCTGCAGAATCGTAAGCCATTTTCTGCTGTCTCCAAGGTTTTTGATAATTGTGCCTTCTTTGTGGTTAACCAGCTTTGTGTAGGCAGCCTGGGAGCCGGTCTCGGGCTTCTGCTTCTTGGCCACTGATTGCTGCGTTCGTTCAGGGGTGAAAAGTTATTTTATTTCAGCCAGTTTGTTTTTTGGCCTCTCCTTTTTTGGAAATCATCCCATCAAATTGCCGCTGTACTCATCTGTTGCCTTGAGCTCTACAAACCTGCTGCTGATACTTTTGTGTTTCCCACCCTGACCAGCAGCGCTAAAATCACAGTCCCAGAGATTTTTTTTATCCCCTGAACCCTCAGACCTGCTTGGAGGTGGTGGGTGTGCGGCTGGTTTTGAAAAGACACATGTAAAGAAGGGAAACATTAATTTTAGCAAAGCACAAGAGTCAAAAGACATTAAAAAAAATCAGTTTAATGGCTTTGAATTTTGCAGAAAGAAAAAATAATATCAGGATTCTCAAAAGATGACTGAATCTCAGCCAGCCTTTTATATAAATGAGTTACTCTGTTCCTTGCTCCTTCTTTAGGGATGCTGGTCAGCTGCTCATCCATTTGGTCAGGATGAGTGGTTTGTGCTGCCATAAGCATTCACCTGGAATCCACTGTCAGTATGAACTATACCTTTATCTGGGAGGGTGTACTATATTGAAATACTGGCCGTAATTACTGCAGTTCTCCCGACCAGAAGGGTAAAGGAGAAGAATGTAATGTCCAAAGCTTCTGCTCCACCATGTTCTGTGGGACAGGCCAGGGTATAAAATGAGGGTGGCTGTGGGGTGAAGAGAAGCGTGGGCTGTGACGGAGGGACCACACGTAGTTCCCCCGGGTTAGGCACGTTGCTGCTTCGCTTCTTGATTACAGGAGCCTGTGGCATTATTTTAGCTGCAGATTGCACCAGGGCAGATCAGCAGCGTCGTGTCACCGAGTGTGTTTGTGGAATCATAGAATCACAGAATGGTCAGAATTGGAGGGGACCTTAAAATCCCATACCTAGTTCCAATACCTTCCACTAGACTAGGAACTGGGACATGTTACATGCTTAGTTTGCCTCTTCCCCACGTTTTTCCTCTCTGTTATCGAATACACCAGGTTCTTCAACAAGTTTTTGCGTAGGCAGGTGGAGCTGCGTGGGGGTGGAGAGGAGCTGTGAGCTTCTGCTCCTGGCACCCTGCTTGTGAATCCTTTCTGAATTCCAGTGGAGTTGGTGGGTTTGGGTGGTAGCGTGCTGCCCGCCCCGTGTTGGTCTCCCGGAGGCTGCGGCAGGACCGCAGCAGTGACCTTGGTGGCTCTGCACGGCGTGTGATTCCCGGCAGTCACACACTGTTGCCTTCTTCAGTGTTGTCTTTGGTGGCACACTGATTTACGCTGAAAGGCTTGCTACAGATGACAGGTCGCCGCTGCTATTAACATTTTTCTAGTGCTTAACCACTCGTTCTTATTTCTGATACGCAGTTTGTTTTGCATCCTGCAGGTCAGATTGCACCATACAAAGGGCAGCGAACCTATTGCTCAGCGTCTCTGGCGTATTCAGTACATGCTTCCCTGACCACTGATTATTATCCTTGCTAATGCCCAGGGCTCCGCTGTAGCGAAGCGCTTGGCATCGCTGCCAGCTGCACTAGCTACCAACCAGCCGGCAAAGGACAGGGGAAGGGAACTGAGAAAGGGAGAGGGTCCACACTAGGGAAAAATGATATTGTAGACCCAAATACATTTCTTTTTGATGGTACAGCTCCAGAGAGATCAGTGTGGCTTTTTCGTAATAATAAATAAATTCAGCTCATGGACAAAGCGGAGACGGGGTTTGACTTGCCCTTCATTGATAAATTCCAGTGGCTCCATTTGGCTTTAATGGTCTTACTCTTTTTGAAGACTTTCTGTAGAAATGACAGTTAACAATGGGCAGAGGAAGAAAAATTGTCCTTTTGCTGGTTTTCTTCTGCTCTCTTTCAATCCGCTTTGCAGTCGGAAGAGCTGCTGTATGCTGGCGAGTGTTATAGGCCCAGTACAGCTCTGTGGTACCCTGAGCTGGTGGAGACTGGGGATGCCACAGCCCAGGGACCTGCTTCCCTTTTGGGAATTTCTTCTGCTGTTCCAGCTTTTTGACCAATGTCAACATATTTTCTTTCTGTAGTCCCAGATGCTTTTTACAAATTTTCCTAAAAAATCCTTCCAGGCTTTTTCCTGCCTGGAAGACAATGGAAGGAAGAAGCTGGACGAAATAGTCCTGATGTTTCCGGTGTTGGACATCTTGATAAGGGTTTGGACCGAGAGGCATGTCCTGAACTAGTGGGATTTGCTCTTCTTGCGTGGAATGTTGTAAGCCTAAGGCCTAAGTGTGAAGCAGATATATGGGATGCAGAATCCAAATACTCACCAAAAAATGTATGTAAAGTCATGAACTCCTGGAGCCAGTGTTCTGGGTCTGCCTTCCCAGTGTAAACTGGGAAGTTTATAAGGAGATATCAGGGGTATCCTCCCAGATACCACTTTCCAATATGGACTTTTCTTGGCTTCTCTCCTTTTCTCACCTTCTCTCCTTTTCTCTGATAGGCAGCTACCACCAGGTGCCCATCCAGCTGGGAGGCCACTGGTGTAGTCTAGCAGAGCGATACCTGGGTTATCGATTGTGCGTGTACAGTCCGAATTCCAGTGAGAGGGAGACCAGCTGGTGTAAAATTATCCCTTGACTCCAGGGGAGCTATATATCTCACCGCAGCTGAAGATCTATGCCATTTAATAGTGGCTCTGGCTTCTCCAAAGGGTCTTACACACATCTTGGATTTAGGTCTATGTGCAGATCTTTCATTTAGGTGTGTCCTGAATATAAAGAATCAGAAACTAGCCGTGCCATTAAGTTGGGTGTTAGGATGCCACTGCTGCTGGGCATTTGTGTGATGAATTGACATAGCATCGGGCGCAGGCCCCTCTGCAGTGCTGTCTTACAGGCTTTATAGATATAAATACACTTATAAATGTAGCAGCCCAACTGCATAAATCTTCAGGCGTGTTTGCATCTGGCTACCCTTGGATATCCAGATTTAATTATCTTCAGATAATTAAAAATAATATATCAATACACTGCAAGAAGAATAAAAAGGACGGGGGTTTGGGAAGCCTCAGACACCTCTATTGTGTCTTGATAGATGCACGTGCCGCGTGCTTCCGTGTGTGCTCTGAGCGAGCTCTGCGTCCTGGGCAATGATGTACCAAGTTTCCCACGTAGCAACTCCCCTGCCCCCAAAATGGTAGCTATTTCTTCTTTCTTTTGTGTGTCAGGAATATGTGATTTTGTTGTCAGCACATTTTTTGTAATGAAAAGCAAATGGTATCCAATATGTCTTGGAGAAAACGTGCAAACAACAGCAAAATTATATGTTGTTAAAAAAAAAAAAAAGATATGCAACTTGTTTGCTGTCAATACAGCTCTTAATGACAGAGTGGAAGGAAAATGTACCCTATGTTCACTGCATGTGTGCAGTGATATGTGTAGGATTGGAATATATATGTGTATTTTAAAAACTCCACCATGAGGAATTAAGTTGCAAATATTGAAAACACATCTGCAGCATTTCAGAGAGCTGAGAGCGTATGTGGACTTTGTGAATAAGGACTTGGTTCTGTAAAAGATGTGTGAACTGAAAATTCCCGGCTGGTCTCTTCGGAGAGAAAACCCAGAGAGCTCACCAGAATTACTGCTCTGCAATTTACTGTAATTTTAAGTTCAGACATGGAGGGTAATGTCCTAAATCACAAATCTGAACAAGGAAAAAGCCAAACCAAAAAAAATCAGTGTATTTGTGTGTGTGCTTATGCGCACACATACATGTGGAGGAGTAGGATAGGTATGGGAAGAGCCTTCCCTGTTTTTTTGCGGTATCCCATTAACTTTGTCCAAGCAAGTAGCCGCTATATAGAATTTGTCCTCAAACTGGAGCTGATTTTAAGTCCCTGTGTTATTCAGTGTAACTTGGGAAATGGATTTTTTTTTTTTCAAAATATCTCATTCTAAGAAAGATTATGATTTGCTATTCCTATTGCCAGCGGAATGGATTGTTCTTGCTTTGAAATCACCTAGAAGACGTCTAGGGGTAAAATCTCTGGGTTTGAAAACCAGCAAAATTCCCATGGACTTCACAAATGTCAGATTCTCCTCAAATACGAAAACTTCCTGCTTGCAACCAATATACATATTTTACACGAAGATCTAGTCATGCTAAACCTCGCTCATGCAGTGAATTCTTGCAAGTGAATAAAAAGGAGAATGAATACTTGAAAGGAAGCTCGTGGGCCTTGATTGAATGACTGCCCATAAATATTTGATGCCAGTATTTGTCCTGCTCTTGCAGAGACTCTTAAAGAGCTTTTCCTCTGTGATCTTCGCTTGACTATTCTTTTCTCCTTTCTTCTCCCCGTCTGTTGGATGGCTCATTTCTGTTCCAGTTGTGAAAATGTACATCTCTGGAGTGGAACGTCTCTTAAAAATGATAATAGTTCAAAAAAAAAAAAAGAATCTCTAGGCTGTTCCTAGGAGCATGTTTTTAATAAAAAGCTGTTAAACTCTCTACATCTGCCCTCTACAACCTTATTTATATGCTACCAATAATACTTCTCAGTAGGGCCAAGTTTCAGATAATTACCCCCAAAACTGTCCACGTGTTTCACACACATCTACATGTTCCTTGGGGTTGTATTTGATTCCTTGCTTATAAAAACATGGAGGGTACGAAGATTTCTCTCCTCATCCCTGCTGGAAGCCAACATATCGCCCCCATGGTAAATTCACCCCGGAGGGTGCAGTCCAGCTCCTCTGCGCGTTCGCTTGGGATCTGCTGCTTTGAGTGTAACCTCTATTGCGGATCATCCCTACATAAAGCGAGGCCCTGCAGCTCTCAGAGGGTTCCCCAGGCACTTTGAACAGTGGTGTACAATCCCCCAAAGCAGTATAATAAGGATATCTGTAGTAAGCAATTAAAAACTGCCTAAGAGTTTATTTGAAAATAATTTTTATAAATCTAATTTTCAGGCATAACATTCAGCCCAGGCAAGCCAGAGAGTCCGGCTGCTGCTGCTGCTGGTTTACACTGCTGTAACCCATTAACTTCAATAACGGCAGTCTTCATTTACACACTCGTGGTGTGCAGCAAACTGCCTGGAAGCTGTATTCCAGCCATCGTTGCTGCTGGAATAAACCACGGAAAGAGACGGCGCTGAAAAAATCAGCACAAAGGTGGAGACCATCAGCGAGGAACAACCTTGCTGGCTTTCGCTTCTGTGCTCTATAGTGTTTTGCTTCGTTATCTCTCCTGGGATTTTACGTGCGCTATTATGTTGAGTGGCGAAAAATAGGAAATGAACAATTGCCTAATTGTAGTTAATATTTTTTTGCAGCTGTAGAACCACAGCAAAGGAGGAACAACTGGGATGTAGTTGTAGCAAGTATTGGCCTCCCAGCTCCCATTAAGCTAACAAGAGATGCACACCTAGCAGTCCTTACCCCATAATTAGTAAGATGCAAGGGGGAATTTGGACCCAGAGTATTTTTTTAAATTTTTATTTATTTGAATTATTTTTCTGACATCTGAGGCTTGCTCTTGCAAATATTTCAGGGGAGCCAGGGCTTCCTGGTGAGGGTAGCTCACATGAAACATTGAAGTGTTTAATGTTTTCAGCAAGATGTTGTTACAGTTGGTGGCCTTCCCAATCAAGAATGACATTAACGAGGAAACTGGTCTTAAGGATGCATGCCATTTCCCAGTGAACTGAATGATTTCTACACACATAGTCATTTGAAATGTACAAATGCAAAAATGTGAAAATTAATTCAGAGTATCTTTGTGATCATTTTAAAATTATTAAAAACCCTGGTGTGGGCCCTTTCATTTCTTGATTCAACCACTAGGACCACTTTTTTTTCCATGGTAAATTGTATAGCAACCTTAATCTGTGATACTGAAAGAATAGAGTTTTAAATCAAAATAAGCGTAAGGGAGGAAAAAGAAAAAGGAGCATATTAATTTGCTCCTTCTTCCTACACAGTTTTTTTCATTCTCTTTCCTTCAGGCATTCCTTGCATAAAAATATCCATTCACCAACTGTTCACCAACTGTTCCTCCGCTCATTGCCCTACCTTGGATTTCATTTTAAGACACCAACGAATATTTGCTCTTCAGCCTCACAGTCTTTGAAGTTTCCTTCGGGTTCGTAAAGGTAGCAATTTGAGGATATACCAAACAGCGAGTTAATGAGTGCTTTCTGCAAGGGGCTTAGGTGTTATTAAACTTACGCTTTTATGAAACTGTTACTAGAAACATCGTGCAGATTAACCGAACTGCCGGCAGCGTACTCCTCACTTCTGCATCCCTCAGTGGTTTAATTCCTCTTGCTCCTATCCTTTGACTTTCGGCACTTTTCCAGCCGCATCCTTCATCATCATAAGATCAAGCGGTGTCTTTTTAGGCTTGGAATTTGGTTTTGAGAGGGGAGGTGTGGGCGAGACGGGAGGAGAGAAGATCATACTTTGACACCATTGCAGTGGCACATTCACCTCTTGATGTTTGTTTTGTCCGCGGGGAAGGGACAGAAGAGGGGGTCCGTGGGCTCTGCGTGGGGCTGCGTCTGCGGCTGGTCTCCGGGGGCAGCTGGAGCTGGAGCCCAGCGGTGGTCATCGCGGGCAGCCGCGTCTGCTCCCTCCGCTTGAGGCAGGAGTGGGACGGGGCACAATGCAGTGCCCAGGGGTGGAAGGGCCCTTCCAAGATGCCTGTAGAGCTTTCGGTGGGAACGAACTCCAAATCCCGCCCTGTGCCCTGTTATTTATATCCTGGTTTTCCTATAGCTATTTGCATTGTTTTCCCCTTTGGAAATAGAGAAGCAGATTGAAAACACAGACTGTATCTATAACCATTAAAGCCGATGTTCAGCCTATAACAATGAACTCCTGCAACTACCTACTAAATTATGCACAAACACACCAATTCCTTGAAGACTCTGGACAAGTGTAATAAATATCCTCAGTTACCAGCCAGGGGGGTTGACTGTGCAGTTTCTTTCCTCGTTTCCACGTGATGGGCCAGGAAACCTTTTCCTGGAAGGTGGCTGAGATGAACAAGGCGTTTGGGAGGCAGCATCAGTTATTTTTTCAGAGCTTTCTATTGAACTCTTAGGGGAAAAGGTTAGGAGAAATGAAACACACTGTACACAAACCTGTTTCTTTTTCCTGGGAATGGGGTTGGAGCCCCAGCCTGAAGAGCTATGAAGCCATGCAAAGTCTTACCTCTGTGCTTGGAAAAGGAGGGCAGGAGGAGCAGATGTTGACTGAACTGCCTGCTGCATCATGCCTTTTTTCCTGCCCTTTCATTTTTAGGGGCTGCATCATCATTTAGATACCTGTGACAACTTCTCTTCTAATAATAATATAGGCACAGGAATTGAGTGAGACCTAAGGTCCGTCTCTTCCAGTATCTTGTCTCTGACAATATTCGTTACAGCCTGCGGGAGGACAAGTGTAAGAGCTGCGCAGGAGGGAGATAGAGAATAATGGGATTCCCTGCATGGTCTCCTTTGGATCTGTAATACTTAGAGACTGACCTAACCCCTGGGGCACAGGGGTTTATGTCCCTTCATGGTTTTTTGCTGTCATTAATTATGACAGCGCTGGACATACGAGTGGACGTGTTTGTTGTTTCTGTGGATTTTCTCCTCTCTCCCTCTCTTGAGACCTGTGATCTTGCATCTTGTTTGTCTGAGCGAAGCAGGACGTGCTCCTTACAAACCTGTGAATTATTGGGGCACGAAGGGACTTTGCAAAAGGACTAATGTGCCCCCTCCTCATTATTCTTTATGTCTAAATAAACTTAGTTTTATGGTGGAGCCCAGACGAATTTGCAGAGCAAGTATTGGAACATTTTGTTGTGTCTTTTAGCTCTGTGGATTAGTTTGGCCAATTTCAGTATATTTCCTTATCTCTCTAACATAGGGGCTTTTACAGAGTCCCTCAAAGGAACATTAATATGCTCCACACCGAGATTATTTTATGTGCGGATTGAAATCCCTTGCACCTCTACTTTTTCATCCATTGTTTTTAAAGCCCCATTGTACACTGGTAATTTTGGAAAGCTCTTAAAAGCATAGGTGGGATTTGCTCATAACTCAGCTGTGCTTTGATCTGGCGGTTTGCTTCCTTAAGGCGCTTTAAAAGTTGATAATATTTCACTGTTTTTTATTTTCCCCAGCATCCCACTTTCACGAGTGATACAGGTGTGTAAGAATTACCAGGTTTTATTAAGCTCAGATTTCTCTTCCAGTGTTTTCTTTCACCTCTTGATTAGCAACACTTTGATGTGTCTGTGTTGAGGTTTTGGATGCACCCCATTACTGAACCATGTTCTCTCATAATGACTTACTACAGTCACTTAAGTTCTCCGTGCTTAAATGTCTAAGTAGCAAATGTAGACTCTGCAATGAAATAGAGAAAATGTTGCTGTAATATTTGAGCTGCTTCAATTTAGAGAGCAGAGCAGATGGGGTATGGGATTTTGGTTTTATTTATTGTATTGCTCTCTGTGCTTGTTCCGTGAGTCTGGTAACAATATACTGTATCGTGCCACTTTGATTTAGAAGAAGCTTTACTTCGGGAGTGTAATTATCCTTTCTTTAGCATTACTTCATTCTCGGCACATGGGGAACTCTTCCCGTATTTCTTCTTTTGTCCTTGTTAGTACTTTCTTATGTGACATTCTCTCCGTTCCTATGATCTCTGACCCCAGTGATGCGCGAGACGCTTCTGAGTGAAACTACAGATGAAACCTGCTCAGAACAGCTGCAAAAAAATATCCTTTACTTCAGGAACTGTTTGATGCCATGCTCCCTGGGGAGAGATGTTTGTTTCCCAAAACAAGAAAAAAATCCTACTGCGAACAAAAGAGATAAAATATTAAGCATCATTTTACCACTGACAAAGAATAAAAATAATTTAAGTCTGGCCGTGAATGACTTCTAGCAGAGCATAGATTATTTTTCAGGTTGAGTGTGCGCTCTGCAATGAAAAACACAGTTGAATATTCAGACTTTTTTTATTATTCATCGTTTCAAAATGCATCAAATGTATTTAGTTGGGTTTTTTTTTAACCAAAAAACATGTTTAACGGTACATTTTCTAAGGCTGTTGTTGGCTTCTAATGGTGAGTCAGTTTGTCCTTTATCAGAATGGCAACACATGGCTAAACTAACATAAACTCCTTCGACTGTTTTCTGCACGTGGTTGGTCCACTAGCGTTTGTGTGGAATTGCAGAGAGGTGATAAGGACGCAGCAACCGTTTCATCCAGGTTTCCATTATGGAGCTGGATTTCAGTAACATCCCCCCTTGCCTGCACTATTCCCTTGTAACCTGAAAGTAAAAAAAAAATAACGTGTTTCAACTCTGTCTGGCTGGATCCTCACTGGCAAGGAGTATCCTTTCAGATAACCTCGGCAAAACCGAACAGGTTCTTTGGAGATATAAAGCCTCCACATTGGTTCTTTAATTGTTCCTTTTCACGTGTTATTTAATTCTTCTGTATCCCCTTCTTGCTGCCCATCCAGTTACTGAGTTACATCACGTACGAATCACAAACAGATGATGGGTCCTGCCATTCCCGTGGCATCTTCCAGGTCTAGATGCAGACTCAGTGCGAACATCCCCCCAGGGAACGTAAGATGCTCCTGATTCATCATGGAGCTCTGGGATGCCATCTGCAGTTCCCAACACTCCCTGCCCTTTCAGGGCAGCCGCACTTCCAGCATGGAAAGTTAATCATATCTGTCTCAAACTTTTCTTTCCAAACTCAGTAATTCGTTACCGTGGCCCGCAGAGTTCAGCGTTTTGGCGGGGAGCTGTTTTGATAAGTTCGTTGCGGTCTTTATTCAGTAGTTGTTTGAAAAGTAAGAAAGTTTTGTGCCAAACGGGGAGAAGATTTCAGTGCAGATACGTGACAAGATGCATGAGGACCTAATGCAAATAGGGATTATGCTTTCTTTGGCTGTCGACAGCGCCTTGAAATTGTGATTCTTCCTGATTTTTTAATTGTTTGTAGAGGCTGCCATTGATGCGAAATTCTCTTGATTAAATCTGACTGCAGCTTGCGTGTTTTGAAAGTTTTATTAGGAGCCACCGCTGCCTGGATGTGTGGAAGGCCTGTCGAGTTACCTGCTGTCGTCTGCTTTCTGGCCAGTCCGGAGAGAGAAGTACGAGGTCACCACCTCAATTTATTTACAGGGGTAGGGCATCATTTTAGCTACTTTCTGTATTTCCTCCTAATTCCTCCGCCCCCTCACCCCCCCGAATACTGTTTTAATATTCACTTTCATTAATGCGATACAAAAACAGACAATCATCTCAGGGCTTCTTTTGTCATCTTAATGAAAACGTACCTATAATAGTGATACGCTTCCAGTGCAAGGTGATTTGACTGCGGCAGGGTAGGCAATTACTATTGCATTAACATATCCAGGTTACATTAATGACTGAGTGCCACACTTGCTATCAGGAGGCAATGGTTTACTTTTGTCCTGCGTGCAGAAAGGGATCATTAGAGTTCCGTGAACAACAGAAATCAGGGAAGTAAAAAAAATCTATTAGGGTATTTTATCTATCTTCCTGCCAATATATAATTCCTTTTTTTCAGTACCTGTTTTACAGTTGTGTTTCTTTTTCCTGACAAAATGTCTGCGTTAAAATTCCTGAATAACTCTCTGTGGGAAATGTGATCCAAGAGCCTGTTGGGATCAGTGGCAGGACTCCCGCTGATTTCAGCAGCGGTTGAATCAGGACTGTAAAAACTTGAACACGTCTTGGTAGGTAGCTTCTTCCAAGCAGGTTTTTAATCTATAAATCAGTAGGAGACGTACAGGGTCTCTCCCCTCACAAACTGGAGCTATAGAGCATTTGCGGGACTGAGGTGCTGGATTTAGGCAGCTGGAAGGCCGATGGGATGCAAGTGGTTCCACCCACGTTGCCTATTGATAATTCGTTATTCTTTCACCTTCAGAAAATATTTTCAGATCTATTCTGGTAAGAAAGGCACCAAATATTTATTTTGAAGTGTCTTTCTGCACGGGTTACAGCTTTACTCTACAGCTGCTGTTTTGTTTTTTGCTTAAGAAGACAAGGCATCATGGAGAGAAGAGGACCCGAGACGCGGACACCCTTCCCATGGGCTGCTCCTCCGTCAATTGTGCAAAAGTATCATCATTTCCGGAATATTCAGGGAAAAAAATTCTGAAAGCAGGATGATTCTTATTTTTCATCTATGAAACCTCCGGGGGAAACCGCGTGTGTTTTTGTCATTAGTCTTGCTCTTTGGAGCCGCTGATTTCGCTTACCAACATGAGGCCCCTTTACACAACGTTGCCGATACCCTTGTAAAATGCCTGTGTCTTATTGTCCTCCGTATTTTCCATCATCTGCTGAGCAAGAGCTGTGCCATTCCTTGCGTTTTCCTAACAGGGAAAGTCTGTGCGTGCCCATTTTCAGGGTGTTTGAGGGGTCCTGAGAACTGGCAGTGCTTCCTGCACGCTTGAAGGTGAAATCCCAGGTAGAACTTAATTCCGCCCATGTTTCACATTCCTGGCTTACCTGATACTGTACACTTGTTAGGTCAGGATGCAGAGAACGGTACAGAAAGCGGCAGCTTTCAGATAGCTCAATGAATAATAGAATGAATAAGAACGTTTCACACCAGAAAAACCTGTTAACTGCAGGGGACAACATTGGGCTGTCCATCCTGCATGGAAAAAGCCACCTACGAATGCTAAAATATGCAAGAACTGCAGCAGATGTCTGTGATTTAGAGATTTGAATCACTCTTATACTTGCCAATAGCTCTTATGTACAGGGATTATCCACCCTCTTAGATAAAAATACGGTTTATAAAATGTGGAATATAGGAAAGATCGAGTAACCTTGAGCAGTGCTAAAGCTCCCGAGGCAGGGGACAATAGATGGTTCCTTTGGTTGACTGTCCAACACTCTTATTAGGGCTGCGCTCACCTTCAAAATTTCTTGAAGTCTGGCGTAGCAGCCTGACTGCAAATCAGCCTCGGTAAAGAAAACTGCCTCTGACTGTGAAATTAATCCATGGGCTGGGTGGTTTCAGGTTTTGCCATCCCACGTGGCAATTTTCCCCCCGCAAGGTGAAGGGCTGGCGTGGGGTGTGGTTGTGTGGGTAGGAGTTTGTACTGAGGTGATGAATAATTGATAGATGCACAACCAGGATTTTTACGCTGTCAGATGTAGCACATCACGGGCTATAATATTGCTGTTAGGCTTTTTGGCTGAGATCAAGTGCGGTGTCAGCTTTGGTTTATGTATCTTCCAAAGCAGCCTCGCAACAGACTCAGAGGTTGTGAAAACATGCCCCTGTGATTTTTTTACTTTGTTCTTTTAATGATTTTATCAGAAAATATAATTATTTAAGTAATTATAGGAGTTTATCCTTCATATGCTAATAAATTGACATTTACAAACAAGAAACATATATGTCAGTAACCAGATCAGTAACTGTAAAATAATTTCTATTTATCTCATCTACTAATATCACTCAAAGAAGGCCTCGGGCTTCCAGACAGCAATAACATAAATACCAATTTAAGAGGTCTAGTCAATAAAGTGCACTGCACACACACTCCAAATGTAATTAGGTACTCTGTTCTGTTCCCACTGCGTTGCCTATGGATTACGGCTATGGATTAGGCCTTCCAGAAATGTTTCTCTCCTGCTCTTTTTCCCTCGCTGTCAATCAGGGAGGTCGGGGGGTGGCTCCCACCTTTGGGTGGGAATTGTTTGCTTGTGAATGTACCTTCTCCATCGGGCACTGCCATCCCTGGCCTGGGGAATTTTCCCCAGGGAAATCTGAAAGGCATTTTAGTACACGTTAGTACTTATTTGAGCACCCAGGGGAGGGATGTGGATATCCAATTAGGATAACATACAAAAATTGGAGTCATAGCGAGATTACTTTGAAACTCTTCCTCCATTTAAAAAATGCAAGAACCGATTTCTAATTATGTTTCTTGTAAGGCAGAGCTACAGGTTTTCCGCCGTCAAACGGAGAGCGCGGCAGCGTGAGGCTGCCTGCCTGTCTTTGTAGTTTGCTGATGGAGAATGTTAACCTCCTCCTTCTCCAGCGCTTTCAAACTTGAGGCTAATTATCAACAGGGGTCCTTGTTGCGTTTCTTTCTAAAGCAGATTTCAAGGCCATGAAATCCAACGTAGTAAGTAGCTGAACCTTAAAAGGGAGGGGGGGGGTTGGAGATGAAAAGAGTCGGTAGCAGAAGTTTGATTTAGCAAAAACAGAGCTTTCAAGTTTTGTTTGCTTACCTTAGCAGACACGTATGAGCCAAAGATACACAGCGGACTGCAAAAATAATGAGCTGGAAAACAATGCGCCGTTGAGGGGAATGAATAGTTAGAACGGGAGTGAAAAAGTCTCCCTTTTCTGAACTTGTATACCCTGGTATACTGCTATTCTGCGTAAGTTTAATCTTTGGAGCTGGAAAACTGTGAAACTTGTGTTGGTGTACTAGCCCATATCGTGTAGGCCATATTAATTCATTTTCAAGTAAATTTAATTGCAGAAACTTTGACAAACCATACCCTGTTGAGACCTGCGCTTGTGTTAAAATGGAAATATTTTGTGAAATTGGTTGCATCTGCCAGTATTTAATTTAAGAGAAATCTAGGGAAAGATGTTACGGTGTCTAAATATCTCATTTCAAAGATTTTGGAACAGAATGACTTGATTTTTAATTTGCAATCATGCTTTCATTTAGAATAGTTTTCTATGTTATGAAAGCGGACAACTCAGCTATGGAGCATTTTGCTGGTTGCATGAAACACTCTTTCCTACAGAATTTTCACACATTGAAAATTTCAAAATTAGGGCAGATTCTCTGTTAACTGGCCTGAAGCTGGATGTCAAAATTTTAAATTTTGTTGGTATATTAGAACATGGAACTGTTGCAGAACTGAGTTTGTAATGTAAAAAAAACCACCAGAAAACAATAAATATACCTCACTGTGTTGTTAGTCACAGCCAGGTAGAATTTTAATGGACTAAAAATCCTGAGAAGGTAGGATTTATTTCCCTGTAGGTCAGAGGAGCGGGTAGGGGAGAGGCAGCACATCTGCTCTGCCGGCGTGTTCTGAATGGACCGAGGAGCAGCAGAGTTTGTACACCCTGCAGAAGAGAAGCCCATGCACTTGTACTGACGGTGCCATAAACCCAAGGAAATTCGTTATAGAAGTAACATACGAAATCATCTGCTGTGCTGCTTGCTCACTCTGTCTGCTCTCGTCCCCTCAGCTTTGTCCACCCACTCTTTAAATGCCTGGAGCTTGAAGACTTCCACTTGATTCTTTTTTTAGGCTCTTTCTTAAACCAAATAGCTGCGTAACTGAGCAATTAGTCCTGGCATTATTGAAATGCCTCTGCTTGCTTGCTTTCATTTTGCCTACATGTCACCCTAAATATTAGGATAGTTTACAGGCTGGTTTGCAAAACACTATGAGAGACTGTAAGATGATAATTTTTTAATTGGTGTGAAGCACCTCATGATTCTGCCTAGAGAGAAGATGCTTAGGAGGGGATCTGCGATGGATGGTATAATTCCAGATGGCGGAAATAGCTTCCAAAGAGTCGAAAAATAGTATGGAAACGTTGGCCTTTTACAGGGAATGATTTCTCATGCAGACCAGTGCTCCAGCAGTAATTCTACAACGCATGGGGAATATATTTCCATCCTCAGCTTTATATATTCCTTCTGCGAAGCGTTTGAGCCCTCAAATCCAGGAGGCCTTTGCACGACTGGCCTGCTCTACCTAAACCTGCATGAAGGCTCCTCTATTTTATATTCCTTTAAGGGCAGCTTTTCCCCTCTACGACCTTCCTAGACATCCTTCCATTCCCCAGCAGGTTTTAAAAAGTTAATCAGTGCCTTGTACTGCTCTCAGTGGTAGAAAGTGCTACAACATAGGCTATTTGTTCCTAAATCTACACTTGATATAAGAAGCAGCAAGCAATATATATCCTCATATATACACGCGCACAGACGCTCACACCTCCTTTGGCTGACCTGGTTATTCCTGTGTTCCCATTAGCCTGCTGGGCTGTTCAGTTTAACCAGCTGCACGCACTAAATAATAGAAACATTTAATGTTTTGCCGCTTGAATGGTCCCCAACAACAGTTTGGAACAATCGCGTCCCAGCGGATTGTGATTGCGGAGCGGCTGGATGACAGCCCTGCTTCCTTCCAGCCATGTGCGGGGCTCTGGCGCTGCGGCGAGGTGGGAGCGAGGGAGGGAACATGTGCTATTTTCTGAACACCCTGGATGCAAACAGGAGCGGGGTGTGGATGTGTGCGCCGGCGTGTTGACACTTCATGCAAATTCGGATGTTCCTCTAGCAGCACAAACCTCTTGCTGCTGCTGGAGGAGCTCTCAGAAGTTGTTTTCCTCTGTTGTTAAATTTTATTTCGATGTTTTACTGTGTCACAGAATGTGTTCTCTGCCTTCCTGCCGGGGAAGACCTTCCCGTGCAGCGCTGGCTGGCTGCAGGCATCCCAGGATGAAAGAGGAGCTGCAAATCAGCCCTGTATCTTCTGACAGATTTTATGAAGAGCGTGCAAGTCTCCGTCCCTCCATCCCCCTCTCTCTCCTTCCCCTCTCCTTGGACAAGGCACTTTCTTTGCAGACAGAAATGCTTTCCCTTGATTTATCCCTGAGCCTGAAAGCCCACGTGGTCAAGTTCTTAAAAAAACCTGAAATATCCAATGGCAGGACTTGGCAAACCAGCAGGATCAGTGCAGCCGGAGGCTGGTGCCTGCGCTGGGTCCTGCCTGTGGTCAGGGAGCTGAATCCTGGAGAGTCCAGCCTTGCGGAGAAGGTTCGTTTAATGCACAGATGAACCCTTCTCCGACAGAGCCAGCCCCACGGAAAGTAATTCAGGGTAGCTCAGGTGTGCTGAAGGGCTCTGCGGGGCAGGGGGCCCCTCTGTAATCTGCTGAGACCCCGTAACACTGGAACTTTGCTGGGAAGGGGGTTAGCAACCCTGCAGAGGGGTTGGTGGCCTCGGCTTGTCCGCAGGAAGGCTGGGAGCTGCCACTTGCTGTGGGACGGGTCGTGCAGGGTTTGGAGAGGCTACAGGAGGCGGAATTGTTGATCGCTGCGGGTGAAAAAACGTGTCCGGCAGAAGGACGTGGGAGCAGGATGCTCCCAAATGGCTCTCGGAACAAAGTGCCGCCGCCAAATGAAGCTCACGGCTGATGTGTGTCAGCTGGGACCGATGGATGAAATACCCCAACTCAGCTGGCGCTCCCTCCAAATGAAGTGTTTTCTTCTCTTTGTCCAGACAGAAAATTGGAAAATGTCAGCTTTGTTTTCTGATGAAAATTCATTGTCTGCCAGCTTTCCTGAAAGCCATTGGTAATGCCTAGCCCCAGCCTTCATCGACGGGACTCCTAAAATACAGCTAGTGGCAAAGAGAAGTGGTAAAAACCTAGGCTACTCGCTTCTGGTAGGTGCTATTACTCTTCCCGCCCCCCCAGTGGGTGCCTTGTGTGAGTTTGGCAGCTTCTATTGATAAAGAAAGCTGTTTCTCCCAAAAGAAGAGGAATTTATTATTTTTGCTACATGAGGAACCTGTCGTCTGACAGGTATTTCCCTCTCCCAACCTCTGTTCTCCTTTTCTGTACATAAATATGGTGCTTGAGCCCTTCCAAATGCCCCGGTGTTTCTGAAAAACCCGGTGTTGTATACATCAAATTGGCCCATGCATTTTTAATGCAGTCTTATTGACTGGATTCGGGAAACATAAGGATAAAACAAATCACTATACTACGAAGGAAAAAGCCATTTGGCCAAGTGCATCTGCTCACCTTTGATTTATTTCAGCAACTTTCTCCTATATTTTCCCTCCCCTTAAAAATAATCTATTAGTCTTCTAGTATTTTGGCATTTGCATCTGCAGTCTGCTTCTCAGGCTATTCCATATTCACATTCCTTTGATATATACGTATGAAATAATGACCCAGAGCTGAAATACTAGCTAAACCTGGTTTCTCATACAATCCCCGTGGTATTTAATTTTGCTTTCTTAGGCATCTGAAATGGTGGCCTGTGTGATTGGTATCTAAATGTATAGCAGTGTATCTTCCAGGAGTTACACATTGTGCTGGAGCCGGGAGCGTGGAACCTAGCTGCGCAAAGCCCCTCCGGATAAGTGAGCTGCTGCTCGGCTGGTGGGGATAACCTGAGCCTTGGATAAATGCTGCGGAGGGAATGGAGAAATCTGCATTTCAAACCCGCCCGAAGCCATCCAGGCTGTTCCTTCAGCCACCAGCTTTGGGCGTGCAGCCTTTCGGGTGGGCTGTGGGACGTGCTGGGAAAAAGGAAATTTCAAAAAGGGGTTTTGGGTGTTTGTGTCATTTCGGAATTACTGGGTTTTTCAACAAAAGGAAGTATGTCTCCTCTGCCATCTTCAGACAGGACATTCGTTAGGATGTGATGGAGTATGGTCCTGGGACCAGCAGTGTGAAGGTACCAAACCCAAGGAGCTTCTGGATGAGCTTAAATTTCTAGGATGCCTTTTGAGACATGGACTCTTGCGTCAGCTTTCCGCACGTTCCTGTTCCACGCTGGGTAGCTGCTCCACGTCTTCTAGCAGCAAAAGTAGCTCCACTGTAATGGAGCAACGATCAGATAAAGCCCAGCTTTCTGCTGGCTGCCTGACAGCCAGCCCGACCTGTCAGACTGATGCCGATTGTGGGGGGAGATGAGAGGGGCTGTGCTTGCAGCCAGCCCGCGGGGAGTGGCTCGGGCAGGGCCTGATAAATTCACGGTACTTCAACAGCTAGAAACACTTTTTTTCCAAGCAAACCAAGGCGGATCTTGATCTTCTTGCTTCTCTTTTCCTTTCCTTTCTTTACTGCGGAGCCTTAGGCACCTGCGTGAATCTTAAACCCTGGAGTAAGAAGCACTTGTCTTGATGAGCCAGCTCTCCGTGCGAAGGAAAATGTGTAAAACAGACGAATTCCAGTAACACTCATACACTGATTTAGGGGTCCAGGTGGCTGCGTGGCCACACCAGCAACCTGTGTGCCTGCTAGCGTTTTGTGTGAGTTAATGCTGTAATTGCAAATGTCGGTGCTCATTACGGAAGTGCCTGTAAGGTCCATCGGAAAACGGGACCCTCACTGTGCTGATCACTCAACCACTGCGGGTGAGACGGACAAAGATGAGACAAGAAGGAGAAAGATGAGAGAAGGGTACGATCTCACACAACTCAAAGCGCCCTGACAGCGGTTGGATCCTGGTCTTTTCGGTCCCATCCCCATCCACTGTCCCAGGACCACATGGTTTTTTCCAGGAACAAACCCAAGCTTCATGTCTGTCTCCTCTCTAAATATTCACACTGACTCATGCTCTCCTGTGTTGTGTTGCTGCCACGAGTCTGTGAGGCTGGTGTGCCACATACAGATATAAATTACTATCAGCAGCATAATAAAGAGCGATACTCACAGCCACGTCAGCCCTTCTCACTCTCCAAGCTTTTATGTTGGTTGTTTAAATCCACCAACCATATTGCTGCAACTTCACAAGATACTGGTGCTTTTTAGTCTAATGGGAATGACACGGTTGGTTTTCAGCTGCCTTTGGGAGCAAATACCAGTGCTGTGGGATTGGAAAACACTCTGTCAGCATCAGGAGGATGGTGCTGACCTGGGGACTTGGAGCAGGTCCTTCAGCAGGAACAGTCCGGCAGGCCGGAGCACTGGGGCAGGACTGTCGGTGAAAGTGACCTAAAAATCGTTGTAGAGGCAGAGTATCATTGTGCGTTTGCAGTTTACAGCCTTTTACTAGTGTGGGAAAGGATAGCGTGTGAAAAAAAATATTATAAATTCAGTGGAATGTAAATCCTTCTACATTAGGATGCATTTTCCCTAAAGCATCCCTTTACCAAATGGGCTGTGAGCTTCTCTTTGTCTCACGTGGTATTTTAGCCATTCTGATTTTAAGTGATGGATGTATAATTCTGTGACACGTCCTTAAAGAAACATATTGTGTCTGTGTTCAGTGTTGACCCAAAGCCAAAAGTGAGAAAGGTTTTTGCAGATTTTTGTATCCAGTAACTTCAGGGAATAATGCTCTTTAAAATATTTCTTTTAATAAGCTTAAGTGGAGAAAATTGAAAAACATCATTCACACTTTGATGTCCTAAAGTATGAAATCTGAATAGCTTACTAGTGACTAAATTCTATCCCTTGACCGTGGAAAGAGGCGAGATTTAGGGACATCTTAAGATCAAATAAAATAGGGTCAGCTTTGTGAGGCAGTGGCTCTGCGATTCGGGGGCGTATGGGAGTCCCGAGTTCAGGCTCTGAGCTCAGTAGTTCTCTTACAAACTGACATTCCCCCAGAGAGCTGCAGGGCTAGTATTTTAAACACAATCCTGGAAAAAGGCTCCGGACCAGCTGCATGGGGAGGCCAGGAGTTATACAACTTCTCTGGGACATGGGACACCTCAGTATGAACCCGTGAAACTACAGCTTTCTCTGCGATTTTTGGCTAAGGTAGCTTCTGCAAAACAAAAATAAAAGCACTTTAGTGTCTCGGGAAGGTGTTTGGAGCATTAAAGACACCCCAGACCGGAGTTTAAAAGGTGTTTAGATGCCTGAAGATTCAGTTAAGCAGTTTTGAAAATCGCGCAGGGTTCCCAGGTGCCTGACGCGTTGCCTTCGCTGAGGGTTTCATAAGCTGCTCAGCCAGTATTGACTGATGCTCCCAGATAAGTGAACCTGGAGAGATTTTCGCTTCATGGTGTGATTTTTAGAGGTAGCTTTAAAGACTCTTCATCTGCTGCGGGAAATGTAACATTTGGGAAGTAGCTGTAAAACATGGTTACACCCCTACTGCAGTTTATTAGTATTCTTTATGTAAATCCATGTGGAAAAATCGCTCTGAAGATACCTGCTTAGAAATCTAAATACTGACAGGCCTGCCACAGACTGCAGCAAATTGGACACACAAATCTCTGGCCTGACCTTTGAATAACCCCGATACTGAAATATTCAGTTTGTTGTACACGGTCTGCTTTAATTCACGTTAGAAGGAAAATGGTGTACCCCAGAGCAAGGAAGCTGGCCAGGTGGGAAGGGCTCCAGCTGATGAGTGTCATCACCTCCGTAGATGAGCTCCAACAGTCTGTAATCGCATGTGAACTTCAGCATCTTCTTTCCGAAACCAACTGATGGAGAAGTTGGCTGTGAAGCGTTTGAGATTATGTATGTTTGTATGTATGCATTTAACAGGAAGCTTTTTAGAAATCAGACGGAACTGGGATGGTAGCAAGGATGCTCTAAGCCGTATGGATGTGGATGATTTGGCCACAGCTTTACGATGATACTGCTACTAATATATGTGCTACCTTATGCTGAGAAAATGTATTCATCTTTTACCAGCATGAATACGTTAACATTTATGGCACATTATGTTTGCCTTCAGCTTCTGTAGGAGGGTGAAAAGGAATCTTATTTTGGTAACTGGGCTTTGATAAAGAGTCTTCATGCCTTGCTGGTTATTGACTATCAGCAATGATCTTGCCTTCATTTATACCCGAGTTCCTCAAAGTCTTGCTTGCCCTCCCTCTCCAAAAATATTTGGAGGAAGACAGCACAGCTCTCTTCTTGGGGAGGAAAGAGGTGGATCCACCCCATAACTGAATGCCTCACCTGCCCAGGACACGTAAGGTAGGGGTAGGCTTGGCCAAATTCCACCTATAGTTTATGAAGAGGAATAGACGCCCCTGGGGATTTGTTGGATGGATTACTGCTTTTCCTGCTTTGAGTGAGGACAACTGAGCTTCCACCTTTTCATTCTAGCGCATGAGGTCAGGAGGCACAAACCCAGGACACAGATGTGGAGGGAACAATCGTTTTTTGACGGTGCATCAGGAGACCCGCCTGTGCTGCCTTAATTGACTTAGCTGGGGTGGCTGTGGCAGTAACGGCATGGCCCATCAGGCTTTACCGCAGACCGTAAAGGCATTTCCAGCATCCCCAGATGCATTTTTATGTACTTTAATAAGCCCATGTACCTGTGTTTTTGTTGCTGCCGGATTCTCTTTTTAGAACAACGCTTTACTTGTGCTTTTATGCATCACCCATCACATCTGCTCTATGATGAGACAAACCTACAGAGATGTGTGAGAACACAGTACTGAACCTCTCCCCCAGGTTCTTGGGTGAGAACATAGGCAGTGGACCATCCCTCTCCTTACTCACACTTGTATTATCTTACTGTTCTTCTTTAAATTGTAAAAATGGCTGCAGAGGAGATAAGTGACTTATCTGGTTCCTCTCTGAAGCTGGATAAGAACTTGCTGGCCTGTTCAGTAACCTGTAGCCATCCCTCCTCAGAGCCTACAGAGTTCAGAAATATTGATGCATCCTCTTTTTTTATGGCTTTAATTATTATGTGCACTGGCTATGATGATAAATGGATATCTTTACGTTAAGCGGCTAATTAATGTTTGGAACTTAGGCTTTTGTTTATTGTATAGTTTTTCATGAAACTATTCTCAGCTGTAATGGAGTTCATGAAATATGTACTGTAGGTTTAAAATGTTAGAGGCAAAAAGATGAGGTGCTGCTAAGGGCCATCAATGCACGTTGACTTCTTTTGGTCCTACATACATCAAAAAAATGAAGTGAAACCCGTTGCTGGAGGACTGATTGCAGCTGAAGTACCTTGTTTAATCTCACGCATTCAGGATGCCTTGTGAGCCAGGAAGGCTATCAAGATACAGTTTTAATTAACATTTGCTTTTTAGATAATGTGCACAGTTTATTTTGGCAAGAGTTCATTGAATATGAAATTTCCATAATTAAGATACTTAAACCTGCAATATTTTGTTTTCTGCAGTATTTTTTCCAAAATGGCATAAATTCTGCAGCGTTTATTACCCAGTAGACAACTGCTACAAGAAATAGCAATTTCTCCCCCTGCTTTTTTTTATTTTACTCTTGGTTTTGGTGCCTTGTTAGACAGCATCTTCTTTTCACAAATGTGTTTGAGTAATGACAGAATAAAAATAAAGGAGAGAAAGTATAAATATAAGTACCTTTTCCTAAGATAATTAAATACAAATCTTCTATTAATTTGGTTTAATATGCACATCTGAATGAACTCTATATCATCTGAACACTCCACAAAACTATGTAAATCAGTGAGTCATCACAGATCCGATATTTCTCTTCTGTCTTTCAGAAGGAGCCAGACTCTTAAAACAATATGTTTTACATATTTAGAGATATTAAATGCTCCTTTCAGAGATATTATCGGCCTACTGCTGTAAAAGGAACAAGGAAAATAGTATGAGAAGCCTTGCGTGGCATAGATGGTGAGCTGAAAGAATTAATGATTCTTGGATGTTCCCCTTATTTTTAACAGTGCCTGAAAAGGATTCTGTCATGGGTTCTTAAGATAAGGCTAGAAGCTCTAAAACCAAACAGAAAAGGCTGATGAGCAGTGAAACCTCATCTCTTAGCTTTGTCTTGTCAACAGGTTCTCACAAGAAGCAACGTTATTAAACAATGTCAAATTAAAAGGGAAAAAACTGCTTCCGTTCTGGTTGAGTTGGGAGGGGTTTGTAGAGAAGAGAAGGATAAAATCGCTGTTCAGAGTGATTGCTGGAAAAAATGAGATTCTTCAGACTGCTCGATGTCATTGGTAGGGGAGGAACGCGCAGACCCATTGTACACTGGGACTTTGCTATTTATTGAGGGCCTTCCAGGTGAGCGAAGGAGGAGTGTAAAATTGAAGAACAAATTAAGGGTAAAAGGTTGTTTGTGTTCTGGCTACATCCTCTTTCTTTTGGATGTTGTCAGTAACTCAGTTTTTAGCTGTGCAATGGCCGACCCTGAGAATCCGCTGGGAATCCAGTGCACGAGGTTTGAGGGGTCCCACCGCCTCCCCACCTGCTCGGCGCATGTGTGCTGATGTAAGGGTTTACAGACCGGGAGAACAGCTCGCTCATAAGAATACAGATTTTTTATGAACTGCTCAGGTTATTTCTCTGTTGTCCAAAGACTAAATATGAGGAGAATTGAAGTCAGGCCAGCCTCCCTGCACGTGCTACGAAAGCGATAGCTTAAATCGGAACTGCCGGGTACCCTCTGCTTCCCCTGGGCTGTGAAATACATCTAGCTCTTGGTCCCTGGAAGGAATTCATCTGCACACAGTGTCTGCATCCAAAATTTCGCGTGGGTATGACTTGTTTTCACAGCTTACCCTTACATTTAGCCGTGAGATAGGTAAATGTGGTCAGTTCAGCAGTACCTATCGGAGTGTTAGCTTCTGCCGAAATACCCGAAGGTCCTGGACCAGGTTACGGCTTGGGGGAAGGTCCATGTAGGACCTCGGTTCTCACCTGAGCTGTTCCCAGCTGCAGTCAAGAGTAATTTTGCGATAAAACACAAGTTTGCTCAGCAGAGGTGCTGGCTGGTGCTGGCTCCATTGATTGCGTCCTCAGTATCTCAGAGGGCGTAAATGCTAATTAGCATCAGTGTGAGCTAGAGGGGAGGATGGTGCCCGTTGGACTCGGAGGGGTGTAGCTTGCCCTTTCTAAGCAATGAATCTATATTGGTTAAACTGCCTGTGTCGGAGTGTTCGTGGAATCAAAAACAGCGTCTGCACATTTGTGTGAAGTTAATAGTCTGCGTTAGCCATCATCACAGAGGTGGGCGACCCCGCTCAAGCAGATATTCTAGATATTAAAACAGTGTTGGGAAGCTGGAATTACGTGCTTTGAGCCAGGAGGGGAGGCGATGGAGAACAGGCCTTACCGACGGACCCAAAGCACTGCAGGGAACTGTCAGAAGAAAGAAGGCTGTGAGTTTATTCAGACTAATGCCAATATTTGCCTGAGGGTCCACAAATGTAAATTTAAGCTGCTCACCAAAAGAATATGAGAATTACTTCTCTGCTGTCAGAATGACAGCTAACAGGACTTTAACCAGCCAGAGAATATACGTGTGTTTAAATGACCATCATGTATTATCTTCCGAAAATAATGTAGTCTCTTCACAGCTTCCATATCCCTAAAGTATGTGCTTGTCATTCGGTGTTACGATGTACATAACCGTCCTTTCATTTTGAGGTCTTCTCTTCGTTCATTTTCTTCATTGTTCATTAGAGAAGATATAAAACTACACGCTGTTTTATTCCAAACAAAGAATGCTACTAAAAATAAAAGAAAATCTAACATTTTATATGCTGCTTAGGAAAACTGTTAATACAAATTCTTGGTGCCTTGGCCAGGTACTTCTGTAATTCTAGCCTTTGCACTCCTGCTTTACCCCTGTCTTCACATTCTCACTCAGTTCTTTTTAATCTGTAGTATTAAACATGTTTACATTTAATTCCATTAAAGGCTCTTAATTGGTTTGATGGGGCTTTCCACACTCTGTGAAGAAAGCTAGGTGTGCCATACACTGCATCCCATTTATCCATGGAAAAGTGGGTGGACCAGGCAGGCAGGACTGGGAAGGAGAAGGTGGATTGGTTGTAAGCTAATGGGTTAATAATGACTGCGGCCGGTGCTATGTCTCTATCAAGTTCGGCGCCTTTGTAGATACGGCTGGGAAATTGTACAAGATGGGTTTGCTCAACCACAAACACAATCGCACAATAGAGACGAAAATGAAAACCAGAGATAAAAGGAGCAATACGTTAGCTTCACAGAAAGCTGCAATACAGAGGTTTCAGGAGTCCATATTTTGAAGAATTAAGAAAGTTTTAGGAGGTAAAGTGGGATGGCTGGAAGGGATATATGGAACAATCGGCAATTAGCTGTGCCTTAAAGAGGGAATTCTCAGAGACTGTGGCTGAAAGTGTGTGTTGAAACAGCTGAAGTAGTGAAAGAGGAACACAGAGCTGAGTTAAATGCGAAAGGACAAAGATAAGCTGGAGTTAAGAGTCAGCAAAAAGAAGAAAAAGAAGCTCCCTTAGAAATGGTCTGTAAAGGAGAAGGAAGTTCTAGGACGAGAGCAGGCCTATAATAAATGAAGAGCAGGGTTTATTTAAATAGTAATTCAAATGGCTAAGGTGATAAAATAAGTTTCAAGCATTTCTGTACTGAAGAGAAGGATTAGTTTCTGGCTCCAGGGAATTAGTATCGGTAGCCATTCGTTTTTTGATGGGGCAATATTTTGCCCAGTAGTCGTGAAGAGGTATTACGTATGTTATCTCTGGCATCCCGGAATGTGCGAGGAAGGCTATAGGTGATAAATGTGGGTGTAAGTGATGAAGGAGGAGCTCGGTGAGAGCCCTCGAACCTTTGCCGCTCAGGAAGGCCAGATGCTGGGGAGCTACAGGGCCCAAGGAGTTAAGCTGGCGAGTGGGCAGCGGAGCAGCAGTGGAGGAGCTGGTGGGCCTGTCTAACATTTAGAGGTGCAATGTTACGAGCCTTGATCTAATTAGCACCTTCCGAAGCAGTAGCCAGGGCAAGCCAACGGGATGTCTGCGTGTCTGAAGTAAGCTAGAGAGTCCAGGGGGGTGCTAAAAGTGTGACAATATGTCTAAATTGATATTAATTGGGATTTTCAACTGAGGGCTGTAAGATAACAGCCTTGGGTTGGGTGCCCGGTTTGGCGGGACACGTGCCTACGGCTGCCCTCCACCCTCGACTGACTACGCTTGCTCTTTTCCCCCTTGTTTCTTCTTTTCTTTAATGTATAAAGAAATCCTTTTCTCCCATTTGAAATGAGACTTGAAAGACAGACGCACTTCTGTTGGTCTTCTGCAGAGGAATGAACTTCACCTGCAGGGATTTAATTAGCAGTCACTGTGTAAACAAAACGGGCAAATTATAGTAAAGTGGAGCTGATAAAACGGGAGGAATCATGGGTTACCTGGTGAAAAGCTAATAGACTATCAGTTTGAAAACAGTATGTAAAGTGATTCTGGCAGTTCCATTTGAAAAATATCTTCTATCATCAGTGAAATAAATGGAGCTAAAATCACTGGTGTTAGAAAGCTAATGAAACTAAGTGCGATAAAGAATACAAGTTTATAAAGAGTAAATCCCACTAAGAAAGCGCACTGTGATTTAAAACAGAATCACGCCTCTTTTGGCAGCAGATAATGCAATTAATGTCATAAATTTGGATTTTTCCAAAGCATTTGATATCGCATTTCAAGAAATCTATTCGACAAATTAGTGTAGTGAGGCTTGCAATGTGAAGCACGGCCAAGAGCCTGCGCGACGGAAGCGGAATGATGGATAGCCAAGTATTGCAGTCAGGAGAGGTTCCTAATGGGGTTTTCTGGGAAAGGTGTTAGGTCCAGTTTTATTTAACCTCTTCATTAATGAGCTGGGAGAGGGAGTAAGTGTGGGAATTAATGATCTTGGTTTGAGAAGTTTTGCAGATAAAAAAGAACAGAGAAATAAGGCACGTGGGCAAAAAGATAACAAAATGCCTTCACCTTGAAAATATGAATGCAGGTGTATATATACCTTAGGAGAACTAGTTGGAAACACACAGCTGGCACTGAAATAATAGTCCGAGAGGGCAATAGAAGGAAACAAATTAGCCATAAGTTTGCAATGAAGTGTGCCAATATGAAAAATAAATACAAATTTGAGGTGGATTTGACAGCGTTTCATCAGAGTGCAGAGGATGTGACAGTATGAATCACATCTCTTAGGACATTGGCTAGTCAGATGGGAGGAAGTATTAAAATATACACTGTGAAAACTAATCTTATATTGGCAGGTGGATGGTGAAAATGATATACCAGTCTTTTACCTATGCCCCGTATTTCTCAAAAGTCGAGAAACAAGTAGTTTTAGCCTGGATTTGTTATGCCATAAAGCTACACGAAATACAAAGCGGGAGATAAATCACAGCAATGACAAAAGGGATGAGAAGGAAGAGGAAGAAGTGCAAAGCCTGATGCTTAGCACATGCAGTTTCCAGCTCTTGTGACTGAATTTTTCGCCTCACAAGAGAGTTTATTCATACGTGATCTGTATTTTCTGTGGTGCTTCCCAGCTGATGAGTGATGTGACATCTGAAGGATTTGTGACTATGGAAGGAAAAAAAAAACCCCAAACAACAGGGGAAAACCCACTTAAATTTAAGAAAAACAGAGATCAAATGCAGGGTAACAATAATATTTTGGGGTTATTTCAATCAGGTTGCAAAACCTCTTTGTATGATTGGAAAAGGGTGCTGGATTTTCTGTGGAACAGGTGCCTCATTAAATTAGGCTTATGTTAGGGAAGGCTTGAGACCGAATTTTTTTTGGAGGGGGTAGGGATAAATTGAAATAACAGTTCTGGGCAATTGTTAGTTCAGAGTGACCATCAAAGCCCCAGAAATGTTATTTTTAGTTGTAGGTGGCTGAAGAGAGAGAAGCAAGTGAACTCCCCTTGTTCTTTGCTGGGGGGCCGGGGGCTAATGAACACAGCGGTTTTGCAGGATGGAGAACCAACAGCTCACACTCACCAAGCTTTGTACTTCCCCAGCTCTTCTCAGCAGCAGGTTGCGAGTATTTATCCAGATTCTTCGTTAAGTGGAACGATCTGTCGAGCAACGAGAGACCGTGCAATTCAGGTATTATCTTTGATAAGAACACAGACAAACCAAGAAAAATGAATGCCACTGGAGGTTTTTTGACCACAGGGGTGAAGACTAACAAATTCAACCGGGGTTTTCTCTGGGAAGATTGGTAATTGCTCTGAGAGACTTGCTATAATTTAAGGTTACCCCTGTTTTCCTTTAAAGTTACACAGCTTCGTATGTAAACTATCCTTATTGCTTTTAGTCCAACACATGCAGCTTAGACCTGGTTTTGAGAATGCCATAAATTTGGCAAACAAGGTAGGTCTGCTTTGTCTGTAAGTGCTGGTGAATTGTTCCCTCTTCTTAATTTATGATGTGCAAGTGGCTCCTTAATACTCCTGGCATTGCTCCTGTTCCCTCCTTGGAGGGCTGGGGTTTTTCCTGAGTTTGAGTGGCTTTTTGGAGGCAGGATAGTAGCAGGCAGTAATTTCCAAGCGATTTGAGGCGTTTCTCACTGACCCAGGCTTGTCACAAGTGCACTTTGCAGGTTTTATTTGCTGTTCCTCTGTGTTAGTCTCCACCATGTCGTGGATGTTTTCCCATAAGAAGGAAACTGTTGAACTCATGTAGTTATAGGAAGAGTTCATGCTGGTGGAAGGTAGAGCTGATGATGGTTTGGACTGGTCCTCTGCTCCCCTTGCAGTAACTCCTGTCTCCATTCTGCTGCGGCCGCTTCTTCCTGGGGGACAAGAGCGAAACACTGCTGCATCTTCAGGCTGCGCCTCCGCCGTGCTCCTCCATGACCCGCACCATGGGCTCTCCCGTTTCCCCAAAGAAATAGCATCAATAATAGGGTGCATTCTGGTAGGACCTTCATCAGTTACCTACCATCATGGTTCTCCTAGTTTCACTGTCTTCTTACAAAGCAGGAGAAGTCCTTTCAAAATGTGATGGAGGGAAATAGTGATGGCACCAGTGAAGGAGAGCATTTTGGAATACCTCTTTGGAAGAGGACAAAGTGAAGTCATGGGAGGATATACTATACTTGCTTTCTCTGCAGTATTTTTATGGCTGCTATGGGGAAATTTGCAAAACATGCTGTTTTCCAGCGTGTGGCTGTAACTGTATGGCTGTAAGGGAGACTGCTGAGCTGCATTTTCTCTATCTCGTGTTTCATCTTTCTTGTTTCCAAGTCCAACCTGCTACTGCATTCACTTACCATAAGCGAGTATCGTGTACCCATTCACATACGCTGGTTTTGTCTTGCCATTTGTATACCTGCAGCCCTCTGTATAGGCATCATTAATGTCTGAATGCAGCTCTTATATGATGCATTGTGATTAGGTTCAAGTGTACAGTGTGTGATAAACCTGCTGTATCCAGGAGATGCATTAGAGAACTCTTTGTTGCACATGAATCACCTGCCTGATCAACTGATGCAAAATATTTTTTCTGTTAAAGAACAGGAATGAAACAGTGCCCTTTTCCATGAATAATATTCTGTTTTGTACATGCGTGCTACTGAGCTGGAAACCAAAGGAAATATTTATGAATGATAGTAATAGTTAATTTTTTTACAAACAATCCAAGTCCGTGTGCTCTAGGTCACGTGGCAAGGCTCAGTTGACATAAAATCAGAAGAATCAGTCTTTTATGGACAAGATATTCCGTAAAAGTCAGGGGGTTTGTGCATCTTCTGTAGTGTCTGATCCTGTCCGTGTATGGATGGGCGGCTGTCCCGTTGTGGCAAGGCAATTCCTGACTCCTGATTGTGTCGGTGCCTCACTATGCACTTGCATTTCTATTTAGTAAAGATCATAAAGTGTTGGTGTTTTGTTTTTCATGGTCTATTGCATCTTCCTTTCAGCTGAGCGCATTGTGTGTGGGGGACAAGTGGCTCCTCTGTTCAAACCAGTGTCACACAGGCAAACCCGGTCCCGCTGCGGAGCTGCCTGGAGACCTATATGCCATTTGCCTATTCGTGATGGGAAATCAGAGATGCCCCGGCCCAGGGAGCTGTGATCCTTTTGCAGTTGGATACGCTTTGTATTACTAAACTGAAGATTGTGTGAAATCAATTGGGAGGAGAGGGAAAAAAAAAAATCAATGCCTGGTTTTTCAGGATGAAAAGGCAAGATAGCCACACAATTAAGCACTGGAACACATTTTCCACACTCTTCCTGTCATGTTCTCCTGATTCCGTGTCTTGGCTGTTCATCAGAAATAATTAAACTCTCTCCCATGGGCAACAATTACTTGCTTAAAATATTTGAGTGAAAATAATGCATTTATAATTACCTACCCTTTTTGAAGGTGAAAATGGAGATTATCTCTTGATGAAAGAAATCTATGTGGGGAGGCTTCCCGACTGCCAGAGCATCGCCCCCCGCGGCGGTATGAACGGCGGTCAGCGGCAGAGGTGATACTGCCGCGGCGTGTCGCCAGCCCTCCGGCACGGGTTAGCCCTGCAGAACCGGTGACAAAGTTTTGATTGCATAGTTAGGCCCAAGTCTCAGCCCCTGCACATTCAGTCAGAGATGTTTATTCTGGCAAATCTACATATGGACTTGACGTTTTTAAGCAGCAGGAATGAAGCAGGAAACATAGCCAATTTGTACCTATCAGATATCACCCTTTTATTTAGTCATACCGCGTCTTCCATTTTCATGCTAGGAGTTGTCTTTGTTCTTTTTGACTCTTACTCCCAAAGGAGTTTGAGCTTTGAAAGTGTTTCATGTTTCAGAGCAGCCTTTTTTCCCCCCTCAGATTTGTTTACTGACCCATCCTTGGTGAGACCTTTTAGTGAATGTGATAGGAAGGTTATTAAAAATAAAATATTCATCAGGAAGTCAGCCATAAACATGTGGGCTGGTTAAAATTCAATTCCTAATTCTTTCAACCTTGACATCATTTTACTTTTTGCTTAATATCTCTGTATACAAATTTCTGAGCTAATTTATTTTATCAACTTACACTTATTTCAGTTGTTCATACAACTCGCTCTTGTCGGCTTAATAGCATCAAATAACATGACAATGGTAAAAATGACAATGACAAACGGAGGATTGTGACAGATTGGCTGAATTTGAATGTCTCTGACTGAGAAAAATGTTTCAGGAGTGCCGTTAATTGCTTTCACAGCAGTGAGTTATGTTTGTGCATCCTGTCTGTCACTTGGTGCCTATTCCTGCTCTTCCCGTGCCGAGGGGTGCCGGCTTCTTCCCCTCAGTTGCCTGGGACAATGATGCAGGGCAGCTGGGGCAGGGAGTGCAGGGAAAGGTACGGGAGGGGAAGCAGAGAAAGTTGATCCTGGGCAGAGGTGGGAGCTGGATTTATCTGGGTTATTAAACGCATGTGGGGATGGAAGGTTTAAGGGTTTATGGAAGGGATGGAAGGGATTAAGGGTGGCAGAGCCCTGGCCCAGGCTGCCCAGGGAGGTGGTGGAGTCTCCGTCTCTGGAGACATCCCAAACCCACCTGGAGGCGTTCCTGTGCAACCTGCTCTAAGGTGGCCCTGCTCTGGCAGGGGGGTTGGACTGGGGGATCTCCAGAGGGCCCTGCCAACCCTGTGATTCTGTGATGGAAGATCATTGATATGAGCCGACCGTCTCTGAGAGGCCGCAGAGCACGGTGGTGGTGAGCGGCTTCCACCCGGTAGCTCTGGTGGGTCACACCACTTCCCCTGCACGACGCCCAGAGAGGCTCGTTCTGCTGGTTGTGTTCTTCATTTGCTGGAAGGATGGTTCAGTTCTCTTACTTCCTCCCACTGGCTCTTCCTCAACACCTTTTCTCTTTTCAGCATCCCTATGTTTTCTCCCACCGCTCTTCCTGCTGGGGCGCTGGGTGTTTTGCTGGGATGCGGTCGTTCCCTCAGACCTTCCATCCTATCATGGGGGAGAATTAAAATTACTCTGTTCACCGTTTCCCCCCTGGGTTCAGGTGTGTTGGCTGCCAGGCAGGATAGACCCTTGCTCCATCTGCTCTTTGAAGTATGGGCTGGAAGAGCCATCCCTGTCCCCTGTACAGGCAGATGGACTGAATTTCGGTCTAGCCTTCTGTACTTTTTTACGGTTACTCCTGCCTGTCACATTGGGGTTCAGTAGAGTACTGCTTTCTTTGTCAGCTCCAGTTTTAGGTGATTTAGGCTTGGATTTTAGCCTTTTTTTAATTAGAGAAAAACACGCTTCAATCCTTTGGACATCTTGCTTTGCAAATCAGCGACTGCGGCCAACAGTTGCCTGTCAGCTCGCAGTATGTGTGATAATTGTAAAGGTCAAGTGGGAACCTGCGTCATCAGAGAGCTACCAGCCTTCAGCACGTCCGCGAAGACTACGTGCTGCTGGCAGGCCGGCGGGAGGGACACGCGACGGCTCGGTGGGGTAAACCAGGGCTTGAGCAGGACCTGTTGGAGACCACCACCGCCGCCGTGCTCCCCCGCCGCTCGCCCGGCAAGGCTGTGCCTCTGTTGGCTGTGCCGGGGCGTCCCCGTGGGCTTCACTGCTGGAGGTGGGGAGGAAAAGGGCCACCACTGAAATCATCATGCCGACGAGCACTGCGAGCAGAGGAATGATCTAGGCATTTAATTTGCAGTTTCATTTTCAGAGCGGTTCAGACCACTTCCTCGGGGTGACCAACATATTTTGGAGCCTGAGGGAACGCTTTTAATCTTGGTAATGTTTATTTTATTAAAAAAGAAATAAAAGATGACTCTGAAAGAGCTGGAGGTGCACACGAGGTGTTCATTTCTGAGCCTCTCCTGAAGCACTTTTCTTCAGAAACAAGAATTTGCTGATTTGGTTTCTGACCCATGCATGTCCCTTAGCCTTCTGCGAGGGTTTGGTGTGCCGGGGAATAAGAAAAATAATTATTTCTTATTGCATGCAGGTTTTCTCTGACTTCTTTCCTTCAATTCTCCAGGTTAAATAATCAGGAGATATCAAAGGGCAGGTTTTGAAATACATGCACTCGATTGCTCAGCCGTCTGTCTTAGTTGAAATCATGATTATGCTTTAGAGCAGAGATTGATTTTCTTCCTTGACCGCATTGTCTTTCGCAAGCGGAGAAGGTGCTCGCCAAGCCTGCGTAAACTCTTGCTCTCACCTTCGGTAGAGGTGAACATTTTTTAAGTGCCACAGGTACTTAAAGGCCTTGTAGGGTCAGGGAAATCTATTCGGAAGCCTAAAGAGCTAAGTAAAAGAGCTTGGAGTAAAATATCTTTTTTGATAAATCCACCTCTCCTTCTGTCCTTTCCTCCAAAAGGTCAAAGCTAATGTTTTCCCGTATGGATGACACAATGGAAAATACAGTGCGGAGAATCCGAGTTTGTTTACCACTACTTTGTATATCAATATGAGGAAAAAGCATAGATAGTTTTCCTTGCAGGCGGGTGCCTGGGGAATAGAAATCAGGGAGCAATTTGCTAGTCCTAGTGTATTTGTGAATGTGCATTTCTGCCTGATGGCAAATGTTAAATCAGCCTTGGAGTCAGTCACCCGCCATAAACTTTCTCCATCCTAATATACACAGAAATGTATTTGTGTCCCGGTAGAGGACGGATTTTGAATTAGCTTTAACCAGGCGGTGTCTTGGTTTAGCTCATGATCTGCAAAAGGATAGGGAACAGCTAGGAAGTGCATATTATGAAATTTGATAGACAATGAGTGATTGAAACGTGAAGCTGGTAATATATTTGCTTTCCCACTTATCTGTAATAGAAGTACGGGGAAAGCAAAGGTTTTCTTGTTCCTTTTTACTTAAATGGGGCCACTTCTCATTTATCTTTTCTTGCTCTAGAAAATTGGCTTTTTTCCATTAAAATATAAATGTATGTTTCTCCTTTTCAGATGCTTCCTTCTGAAACAGGTTGTTTTAAAACATAATAATTCAGGGATGGAATATGTTAACAGCTGACATTATTTTTTCTGATTTGTAGGTGTTTTTTTTCCCATCAAAACTGTTTTTGTTGCCAGTTGGGGGCAGATTCTAAATCAGTCACTGGCAAAATTCTTAACAATCGAGTGTTTTGACTGATGTGAATGAGGTTACCCATGGGAGGAGGATTTGCGGCATCTGGACCTTGCAAAATGTACGGACAGGGGATGTTTGTCTGTTAAAAGAGTGAAGCCACTTTTTGGCTGAAAAAAAAAATCAGGGCTTGCCTTCTGATACAGAAGAAGGTTGTCTTTGTTTCTCAGATCAAAGTGTGATCCTGTAGTTGAGCCTGTAAAATGCCCGGTGCCTCCCCCTCCTCCCCTGGATCCTGTAATGCATTGATTCATCAAAATCAATCGCACTTTCATGAATTAGTCATTCGGTTCCTTGCTGCATCTGGACAAATTATGTACTTCTTCCTGCGCGGCGATATCTCGGCTCTGGTCTCTGAAGCAAATGCCGCTGACTGGCTTGTTAGCGGGCCAGGCTGACAGCAAATAAACAGTTATTTTGCAGGATTTTGTTTGATCACCTGCAAGAATCACCCCAAACGTCTGTGATGAAGGGACCCATTGCCTTCCAGTAGCGATGGCAGAGAGAGGAGTTTTCAAAGGCATAAAGCCCCGTTGCTATTTAAGGATGGATTAAATGCTGCGTTATCACCAGCAGCTTCATCACGGTGGAAAGCACAAAGACATGCCTGTCGGTGTGGCAGGTTGCCCGCGGGCCAGTCCAGGAGCCATGTCCCTGCAAGGGACAGTGCAAACCCTCCTGCTTCTTGGGTACTTCTCGCTCCGAAGGATTTGAAGCACGGCTGATGACGAGCTACGTCTAACGACTGGCTTGCTGTATCAATATTTTTATGACCTGTAGGCCGTGCTGGAAGAGGGTTCAAAAGCAGCGGCGTATGGCAGGAGTGCAGGATGCATCCCGTGGAGCAGAGCACAGGAGTGACAGGGCTTGGTTGGCATGGGGTGGGAGTCTGAAGCAGGGTTTCTGCATCCCTCCCCCCTCACCCTCAATCTCTTACAGTGCCACGAGCCCCAAAACATCAGACCATTTTCTGTGTTGGGAAAATGAGATGTTGCTGATAGCGGAGCATTCTTGAACATGTTGATTTGTGGCCGTAAACTAAATTTTCCTCATGGAGGCCAGCGCTCGTCTCTGCGCAGGACGTACCCGCAGCTACAGGTAACTCAGCTCGCCAAGGAGCGCAGCGTGGGGTGTGGGCATCCTTCCGGGCTGCTCGTTTCGTGCTTCGAAGCATGAAATGTAATCGTCATTACCTTATTGCTCTCTTACCTCCCTTGGGTGCTGTGCCCTCCACCCCATCCCTCGGCACAGAAATCCTTGCTCACAAAAATCCTCTTGCCTCTTTAAAATCTGGCTGGAGCATTTGACTTGATGGCTTTCCGCGATAGGAAATTCTTCAGGCTGGCTGTTTGGAACAAATATTTCCTTTTATTCGTTCCAAATTTACTGGCGATTATCGACTGACCCTTTTGCTCTTGTGTTATGGGATGGTATGGAAAGAGAGGGATTGATCAATCTTCAGTATACTGCCCTGCAGAGTTAACGATATTTTATTTTCTTGTATTATGGGAGAGAGAGAGAGATCCTTTTTCATTACAAGTCTGATCAATTCCTAAGTTTTTCAGGGCATTCAAGTTCCTGAACTTTACAGGTAGTAAAGAATAAGATGAGAAGGCGTAGAGTTGTTCTTGAAATAAATCGTTGAAGGAGACGAAGAAAAATCAACGGTTGTTCATTTATGTGTATTGCTTTGTGCCTAAATAAATGAGAATCAAAATTGTCCAGCGAAGGAAATGCAGGTCTCGGCTGTCTCCGCTGCGTAAGATCTTCAGGCAACATTTATGGAGTTTGAAAATAATGTTTCTGGTAATAAATGGCAGAAATATTCTGTTTTCTGCATCAGCAGATATGAGGATTAAAGGATTTGACCATATTAAACAATTTTGCACAGCTTTGGCTCCCAGGGCTTGCAGGCTGCATTATCAGAGTTCATCTCACGGCATTTCCAGACCTGATTTAAGAAGAGAATATGTTCCTGCTTTGCAAGTTGTCACTCCCTAATTTAGGCCATCTTTGACAGAATTAAAAAACCCAAAGATAACGAGATTATTTTTCTTCTCTTGAAAGTAGGATGGCTTCCTAAGGCTCCCCCCTACCCCAATCAGCCATTTGAAATGATGGAGATAATTGAATTGTATTGTTTCTCCATACTCCCCCGAGCTCTGCTTACGCTGGACTATCACATTGCTATGGAAACTTGAAAATGATAGTGGCTGATCTTTGTTTGGGTGAACAAGGAGGTTTCCTCTGCCATTTATCATCATAATCAAGCCAGACCTGGGGTATAACAGCCTGCCCCCCAGTCTCTCCGAAGGAGGTATCTCCCACTCTTATTTTTTTATTTTTTATTTTCTGAATTTAAAAGCATGGAATAGTTTGTTGTCAGCCACAGCACAGGTACCAAAGTAAGAGTGAGATGCCTTTGAGGTAACTAGGTGTGAAATAGATGCTACCTTCAGGCTTTGTATCGGAGCGAGGAAGTTCGTCCCCACTGTGCTCCGAAAGCCGGTGTTCCTCCTTTCCTCTGCCAAGAACGGGATGGGGCAGGTGCGTGTTTAACTCCGTTAACTAAGTATATTTTCTTAAAACTGCTCTGAAGACAAGTGCTAACAGCAAACCTTGATGCAGGAAGCTGGCCTGATTTGTGACCTCAGTTAAGCCCATGCCGCCTGCCTTCCTGCCTTTCCAGCAGTGCTGTTGGCAGCGGCCACTCACCTGCTGTGAGGGCAACCACCTTCTCCTGCTTTTGAAGAGTCATTGCTTCGACACCATCCGTATGGATGTTTGACTTCCTTTACACGGCTTCCAGCTGCCTGTGCCGCTTTGGGCCCGTGTATCGGACACACCACCGTAATACATCATCACCCGCTCGTATCGCATGTGTGTACTCAGGAGTTATTTTTATGATCCAAAGAGCAAGATTTTACATGTTATCGCTTTCACTTAATGTTTCGTGTATCCAATAACCATCTAATAGACTCCTGAGAGCCCCAGAGACTGATTTTATTTTAGAATTGTTTTTTGCATTGAAGAATCGTTAAATTTTAGGTGAGAAATTATGTAGATACCCGTTAAGCAACGCTTGGGTCATCCTACCAACTCTGTTTTGGCTCGTTCTTCCTCATCTTCTAGTTTCCTTTTCTAGACCAAAAGTTCTCAGTCATACAAGCCCTTTTTTTTTTTTTAATGTCTTGCAAACTGTAGCGTCTACTGCAGCGTTAAAATTCTCTGCCAGTGCTGCATGTCACGAACCATATTTTACAAAGCTTCTTTATCTTTATCGAAGAAAACTCTTAGAACTTTGTAAGTCCTGAATGCAGGTACCTGCACAGGTTTACTCTTGCTGTCTGCACAGGATTAATCAAGGCTGTCACACATCTAGCTGTAAAGCCTTTAATATATTTAAAAGGTTTCAAGCTGCTGTATTTATTGAATGAATCAGGGAAAAGAAACTGTTAAACTGCTGTATCAGTAGGAAATAGTTTTGGTCGTTGCAAAGTGAGGCGGAGATGGGCCCCAGATGCTAGCCAGCTAGAACAAAAACCCCTCTAGATATTAGAGTGAGATGCTGCTCTTTGAATCTTTTGCAAATATTTCCTCTCACATACAGACGTATGCAAATCACCCTGTATTTGGTGGAATTTGCACATGGAGGCTGGTGAAAACATTAATCAGTTCCTCTAAATAGGCAATAAAAAGGGTAGCGTGCCCTTTCCTCTGCTGGTAAATACCTCATTTCTGCAGAAATCCCATTGTTGACTTTGTCACTACAAGACATTTATTTTGACACACAGCTTCGGATATTATGCACCTACCATCAGAAGCGGACTGGGGTGTTTGTAGCGGCCTGTGTCTAACGCAAGCATAATGCAAAAGTTTGTAATTTTGATTTATTTTAATACTTTTCTGGAGTAGCCACCTTTTGGAAAGTGTCTATGAGATTTCAGCCCAGAGGTGGAAATACTATCAGAATTTTTGCATTTGAGTAATCACAAACCAGCAAACAGTGGTGATGGTTTCTCAAACCTAATTTGAAATTCTTGAGTCTACAAAGCTAAATTGGAAGTGCCACCAAGACAGATGTTGCTTTTCCCTTAATCCTACGTTTCGGCTTTTAGCTTTGCTGGAGATTTGAACAAAAGAGAAATGGTGGGGAAGAAATAAAAGTTAATGGCTCCTTTTCATCTTTGAAACAATTTGATTATGGAGAAAGTTTAGGTAAGTTTACTTCTCCTTGAATATATTCCCTCTGTCCACACATTATGTTATGTATGTGCTTAGAAATGTGTAACGCACAGTAGGATACGGCGCAAGTGAAATGGTGGTTATACACAACCATTGATTATCTGTCCAGAGGATAACCATGCTGCAATCACGTATGGATCTGAATGGCCGTTATCGGATACACTGATCCCTGCCCAAACACGCTCATGCCAGAACAAATTGGGCTTTGTTCTGTTCAGCTTAAGATGTTTGGGAGGACACAGGCAGGATCTAACCAAGGAAAAGCGTGTGTGTGGGCCGTACCAGCTTGTTCCAAATCTCCGAGAGGAATTATAGTCATGCTGGTGTGAACGGCGAGATGTGCGCACTAATATTGAGCAATGGCCTGTACTTTGATGTCCTTTTATGAAACCGTAGTGATTTTCAGTGTCGGGTGAGTTGTGAGATCCTGAGAGGTGTTCAGCATCCCCTGAGAGCTGCTGAAAGATTGAATTCCTTACGGCTGCTGTCGGAGCCGAGGGTGTTACGCGCCGTGTAAGATGAGCACCTACCCGATTATGCACGGCGGCAACACTTACTTCTCAGTTCTCCCATATGCCTTTCTTACAATTGAAGCATTGCAAAGGCTAAATTATCATAAAGGTGTCCAAATAATGACGGCAATTACATGATTAATTAGGCATGGAAGTGCAGTTGCTTAAAAATTTTCAACAGTTGGTACTTAATAGCAAAGAAACCATTGTGCAACTAAATAAACCCCCAGAAATGATCAGGTGGATCTGGGGGCAGGTAAGTCCGTTTAAGTATGGAATTGCAGAGTCAGTGTAATTAGTTACCTAATTGGGTGCCCAAACTTGTTTGATGCTCTTAGTGTGCATGTATAATTAATGATGATTTATTGAAAAGCACTCTTACTGTAAAGGCTTTCCTTATCATTTCCTAAAAATCAAATTGCTGAGGGAAAGATTAGAATCTGATTTAATATATATGGATGGAATTAGGATTTTTTTCTTGTGTTTTTTACTAGCTTAAACCAGATAAGATGAGAAATTATCTGCATACAAACTGCTGTATAGGAATGGACCCAATACACTCAAGTTCAATCGGTTGCACTAATACTAAATATCCCAATATTTTTCAATTTATTTTTTTTTCCAAATATTTTTCTCAGTTCATACAGGGAAGAAACGGTGGAAATTTTTTGCAGGTAGCACAGAAGCGTGAACAGTGTGTCTCCTTTCGTGCTTTACCTTCTCTCCCGAAGCTCCCTACCTTGCACGGCCCTGTGCATCTGAGTAGAAGCTGAGCTGGGCACGACCTCCCTTTCTAGGTGCATACGTTAATGTCGGGTTATGGCAGCTTTAACTCCGTTACTGGGTTTCAGTGCGTCCCTAGATGATGCAGCCAAGTGAGGGGGGGGTGTTCAGAACCTCTCAGAAGCCAGGAGGCTTGCAAAGCTTTCTCAGCCTGCCATGGCATTGGTGTTTGAGCTGTTTCTAGAAGGCTGGGTTTTAGAAGAAGGCAGGAGAGGAGAAGGAATTGTGGTGTGTTTTTCCCTGGTCAGCTGGGGCCCTTGGCGTGCGCCCAAGCGGGTTGTTGGACTTGCTTCTAATGGAGCCTCAAAAGCAGGGGAGGACCCTGAACTGAACTTTGTGTGTGGAATCCTATTTCCTTGTCCAAAATAAAGGCTTTGGGTGAGGAGGGCCATGGACAGCAGGTTACATGGCAGCCTTGGGAACGAGGGCTGCTCCTGCTCCCAGGGCAACAGTCCAGCTGTGCTCTGCCCTCTCGGTGGTGCTCCCCCGGTCCAAAGAGGTATCCAAGCGCATCCCTGTTCCAGCAGCAGCTGCAGCACGTACTCCTGCTACTCATGTTCCTTCTTTCCAGTGTTTCCTTCTTCTGTGATGGGCGAATCTCATTTCTTGGACATTTCAGATGGGTTTGAGAGCCAAGCGATGGAAGAAAATTCATCATTGATTTTTTCAGGTTTCCTAATAATCTTTGCAGTATTACCTCTTTCCTTCTTATTTTTTACTTAACACAGCAGAGATCTGTCATTGCTCCTTTTTCATCTTATTATTTTCAGGCTTTGGTTTCCTGCTTTGCTTTGCTTGATGGGCTCAGCACTGCTTCCCCTGATCCTCTCTTCATCTGTGTTTTCCCTGACACGCACAGATCCTGTATTCGTTCTGGCATTCAGATCTTTCCTCATTTCCTTTCTAGCTTTTAACAGTCTTCTCTCATCTCTTCAGATATGACTTCCAAGCTGTCTGGCGGCTTCTTCTCCTAAGTACCACGTAGTACAAGGAAAAGGAATGTGTACCGCGCGGCAGGTCCAGTGGGGGAAAGCAGAGCAGATTTATGTACGGTAGACATTGCTTGATTTTTTGGTTTTCAAATACTGGTTTAGATGAAAATTGGTTTCATTGCTTGCAGATACACACAATCAAAGAAATACTTAGATCATCTGACAAATACAATTCTATTATATGAATATAAATTAAATTATATCGTGTGCAGGCTATTTACTGCGTATTATTCTAATATTCTAATTCAATTTTCTGTCTCTTATTCCTCCCAAATTTTTTTCGATGTTATTTTTAAAGCAGATTTCATAGATAAAAATTATAGAAACAAAATCAAAGTGTAAATTATTACAAGGACTCTGGAAAATGACTGAGGTTTTAATTTTCCATCCTATAATAGGTATTTCCATCCCATATTAGGGAAAACAGATCAAGAACCTCATTGATTTCAGAATGGCTTTGTGCAGAAAGACACACGTAGCAGGATTTGTGCTTTAATCACCACTAGAATCAAAATCAGTCCGAAAAAGTAAGAATCAATTAATCATCTCCTTTTTTCTTAATCTTTGCTTAAATTGGCTACACCAGGACAAGCTGGGATAACTCTTTCCTTTTAGCACAGCTAGGGTTCTTCTGCAGACCGCGGTGGTACGCAGGCAGTAGGATGACGGGGAACATAAAAATTAGTGCAAAACATATCAGCAGTAATGCTTCACATCTTCAAAGCACTTTACGGACATTAACTAATGAATTGTCACAGAAACCGTATAACATAGACAAGTGTCGTTATCCTCATTATAGAGATGGAGAAAGTAAGGTAGCAAGGATAAATCACTTGTCCTGGGTCCCAGACAGCAGGGAAGGATTTGTAAGGGAGGAATTTCCGGCCAAACGTGCAGGAAGGCTGAGATTTCGCTTTCCTCGATGACTATCTCTCGTACAGAAAATTGCCAAAGGTGGGTAAATACCATCCCTTTCCCCCATCCTTTTCCTTCCTTTGGCAAGTTTTATTGCCTTTTGCTCTCATAGATGTTTCTAAAAGGTCTGTGTACAAGAAGTTGGGGGAGAGTGTAAAGGTCAAAAATTGTATCTTGGAAAATGGTATTTTTTTGAATCTCCCAGTCTGATGAGTCATTCATTGCTATGACATATCGTGTCTGCTTTTGTTAGTCATGTCATATTAGACTCGGTGAGCGAGAATGATCCTGCCTATTCCAGGCTGGCTGATTTCATGAAAAAACTTAAATTGAGAGTGACACTGAAGTGCAAAAGAGTAATCTGGGGGAATGCAGTTAGTTTGCTTCAGATCTTACTTCTTCTGTACGTTGGACTGACATGAATGTTTTTCTTCATAACCTGCAGTTCACAACCATCTGAGTTCTCTAAGATTGTGCACTTTACAAAAGTGACACTATGTTATTGAATTAAGTAAACAATTTGTCACTGCTGAAACTCGCTGTTAGTAATTTATTACAAATTACATCATTATTTTACAATACAGGACAAGTGAGTCAGATGAAATGCAGCTAGCTAATTCTGAATTTCAGGATAATCGATGAAGCCTTTCTTAGATTAAAACATGATGTATTATCTAAAGCCATTTAGCTGGGCCTGGGATAAAATTTAAATATTTCTATAACAACCTAACTCTTAATGTCAAAAACAAGCACATGTTTCCATTAGTACTTTCAGTGCGTGTGTGTCATCATTTCTGATGGCAAAATCCGTGGAGAACGTGCTTTAGTCTGTGCTATTCATCACTGGGTGTCCAGCAGGAGAAGAAGTGGTGCCAGTTGTGCACACAGACATCCCTTTCCCTCCCTGACTGACCCTTTGAAAGTCGTGTGCTTTGGTGACATCCCTCTGACAGATAACGTTTTCCATCAAATTGTTGAGTTTGTACCTAGGAGGCACTGAACTCAGCTTCGGCTGTTGAGTGCTCTGACGCTGAGAGGGAGACCTTGGATGGGATTCGGGGTCTCGTGGGACGTGTGGCAGAGCAGATGGCCAAGGTCTTCCCGCACATTGTGTGCCCAGCACATCTGCTGCCGTGCTCTCCTCCAGCTCGCTCGGGGCTGATGGCTTCTTTTGTGGGTAGGGTGGTATTACCACAATCCCGACGGGAGACTTGACGGAAGTCGAGTCACCCCCTGCGAGGCTGTAGTCCTTTACCTCTGCCTTAGGCTCCAGGAGTACCTAATCCGGGACAGCTCCCAAATTGCTCTCTGAGATGACTAAAGTCAGGTCTACCATTACAAAAAAATTGGCATCAGTGTGGCTATAAACTTCTACCTGTGACCATAACCTCTGCCTTGCTGCAATCGCCTGTCATTCCTGCTGTTTCCCTGCTTCCCACCCCTGAGATCTTTATTTTTGCTAAAACAATGGGATGCTTTAGATTAGTGCTTATCCATGGTGAGAGGGCCTAGACCTGCCTTAAGTGAAGCACAGCACGTTCCTTCTCACTGTAGTGAAATTTGCATTTAAAGTTTCAAAATCAGAAAACTGTAAGATCTTAGTGAGATAGGAAATAATTTTTTCCAACCACAGGAAAAAGTAGGAATTTTGAAAATGCTGCCAGGTGGTCAAAAAGCTGAAGCCTGGAGTTATTTTCATTAACTGAAAAGGAAAATAACATTTTAGAAAGAAAGAAGTCAACTGCATGAAAGATTTCCTTTCAAGCTATTGTAATAATAATGTGTATGTATGTCTAAATGGTAGGTATATTGAAATCAGAGGTAGCGATTTTTTTATCAGTCAGTATTAAGTGACTATTATTATTTCCAAAACTGGTTGATAAATTAATTGAAAATTATTTTTCCTTCAAAAGCGATGTTTTAACAAATCTCTTATTTTCTGATTTCAATAATTTGCATTCTGAATTTCCCAAGATTCCTTTTTTTCCCCCAGGATTTTTTGCCGTATATTTTTCTGGGTCAGTACAGCCTTACCGCCACCTGTTAGGAGAGAAAGACGAGCTGGCCGACAGTTGTAGGCCATTTGCACAATCGAACCCAAGCTTGGAAGCGTAGGGGGGAGAAGAACTCTTGTAAATCAGAGTGAAAACTTTCAATTATAAGGTCTATTTCTGAGGCTGTGGCTCCTGCTGACTTCCTAAGGGGAAGGCGCTCTTTTTTATGAAGAGGATTTTTCCTCCCTCCCTTTAAGCCGCTGGCAGTAGGAGTTGGATTTCTTCCTGTCAGAAAGTCCGCTCTTGGCAGTGGATGTGCTTGGGACACTTAGGTGATTAATGACCCTAGTTAAGGGCCTGTTACCAAGGGAGAGTTCAATTCATCTCACTTCACTGGAGCATTATACACCACGTATTGTCATCGGTAAAGATACGGCCTTTTGCAATTACGGTGGGTAAATTCTGTCTTTGAGCATACAGGCGATGAGTCCCCCTTTAGCTTTCTTCAAAGGTCGGGGGGGTGAAATAACCACAGCTTGTGCTGTTTAAGAAATATTCCCCCTAGGTTTTGTTCTGCTGCTGTATGTGGCTTTTGGGGCGAAGCAAGGATTGCGTTACCTTGTGTTGAGGGTTTTGAGGTACAAGATGAAGGTTTATGCAGTTGCTGTGGAAGACTTGAGGGAGAAAACCAAGAAAAGTTGCAACCCCGCCTTTATATCTCAGTTTCCGTCCTGTCCCTTTATGTCTGTATTAGATTATGGTTTTCCATGTGTGCTGTCTCCCTACAGCACGTTGAAATAAATAAAAGAACGGCAGCATTTCAGCTACATTTCTTGTTGGAGGAAAATGGACATCCCTGAGTACTAGAAGTCATTCCCGGAGCAGTTTATTTAATATCCCCATGAGATATTAAATGCAAGGAAATGCAAACTGGAATGGAGAAAGAAAATGAAGTTTAGTGTGAAGTACCCTATGTCTGCTGGTGGAAGGGGAGCTCCGTTCTGCAGGTGAGGTCCCGCTGCCACCGCCGTTAGTGCCTGGCTTCGGGGGGCTTCAGCGCCCTTTCTTCAGCCTGAGAGTCTGAAAGAGAAGCCGTCGGAAGAGGATATTTGTAGGCTGTTTATGTCTCATGGATGGGTATAGGTCACTTCTCTGTCCCTGACTGGTCCAGGGACCCACGAGGTGGGAATACAGGTGAGGAAAGAAATGGCAAAAGCCATTTGCTGGTGGCAGAGACGTGGCATTCACGTGGCTTTTCGCCTGGGGGCTGCTGTTCCTCAGCCCCCTGCCCGTGCATCGCTGCCTTCTGCTCACGGTGGGAGCGGGGAGAAGCTCAAATATACATGCTGGGTTAGGCACTAGATGGGTTGATAACTCTTCCAAGGTAACTTTCCCAGCAGCTGTAGAGTTTTGCTGCAGCCCAGGTGCAGAATTAACAACTTCCTGAACCAGGGCATAGAAGTAACGAGAATTAATTTGCAGCTCCTCTTTCTGCAGCGTCGCAGAAAGGGCTGTTCAAGGGAGTACCGGCTTGGTGAGGAGTTTGTGCATCACATTAGCAAATAATCTGAGATGCTTTTGCCAAGATGGCTTATGGGCTGCATGGCTTCATGATGGAGTTGCCTGGCACGGTTTTTGTCACACGATAGACACGAATGACATCCTGTCACAGCATGTCCCAGTCCTGGTCACTTTTAGGTTTCTGCACCTTGTAGTTCAACTATCAGCATGAGCTCCGGCTCAAGAAAAACAATTCATGAACTGTTTTATTTGAGATATTGCATAAAGTTGCTTTTGAAAATGGTTGTTAGTCACCTCTGTCACTTTGGTGCTTTTCAAAATTGTATTTCCTGTCCAATTTCTCACTTTGTCAGACAGCAGTAATTAAGGTTCAGCGTGCAGAATTTAAGCTAGAAAGGACTTGCTGTGCAAAAGATGTATGTGGTCACTGGGGAGTAAATTTAGCAGCCTTCTAGTTGTAAATATTTTATCCCTTTATCTGTGAGATTATGACCATGATACCCACTGGGAGTTGGAGATGTGACTGAAGATGAAAACGTGGCTGTCTGCTGAGGGTGTTTGGGCACTGAAATGCAGCGGTAGCACTATTGAGCCTAGCTGGCCACTGGGTGAATTTATATTCACCAACCCCTGAATCTGGGAAATGAAGGGAAAGTTGTAATCGTTCAGTAGTTAAGGTAAGAAGATTCTCTTTGAAAAGCCCCAGCACTGGTCCCAGCATAGCTTCTTCCTGGTTCTCTCTCCCTTTTCTAAGTCTTAGGTCCTCAAGTAAGAAAAGATGCCTCGGTTTGCAACATGCAGGAAGGAGGAGTCACTGGGTTTGCAATGGCTTTGGGAAATTGTGTTGAAGGCTGAGGATGAGTACAAGGCAGCCAACCCTTCGTCCCTCGTCTGGTCTGTCGCCTCTTTATTCTGTGTGTGTTGTCAGGAGCAGATCCAACTGAACAGCAATTAAGAAATAACTCTCTGAAAGTCATTTTTTTCTGAAAATGAGACAAGGAGCAGATGCAGAAATTGTCCTCCAGACCTGGGCTCACACAAGGCATCGATGCTGTAGGTTGTTTCGATCCGGTGCCTGATTTGTCTTACGTCCCAGGAGAGGAATCACTGCTTACCAACGCCCGTGCTGTACTTAGGGTGCAAAATCTCTGCCAGGTAACCCCAGCGTTATAAAAGAGGAGGATAAAAGCAAAGGATTATGAATCTGGATTCCAACTTGCTTGTAGTTGGAGCTTTACTTCTGATAAATCTCTTATTAAAGCCAAAGGATAAAAGCGCTGCTTCAGTAAGGTATTACGCTGTTATTGCTGTTACTTGTTCGGTTCCATGAGAGAAATGATAGATTGAGCTACCGAATGGTTTATACTTATGGCATATGGGTTGTTTGTTTTTTGCAGCTGAGCGGAGCGACAGCTCTGGGCTTGCCACTGTGCTGAGTGTTATAGATTGCATTTGGGATTCCTCCATCATTCCCTATTTGCATGGACGTTTCAGTGCCTCTGGACCTTTGCACAATTATCTCCTGGGGTTATTAATCAAGTCCCAAAACATTAACACGTCCAATCAAGTTAATTGAAAGAGATAGGTTTTATTAAAAAGAAATCCTAGCAAGGCCTGTAGCCTATATAATAAGACTTTTCTATGTAATCTCTACATCTAATGCCAAAGAAAAACCTCTAATGTACGATACAAAGCAACTACAGCAAAAAGAGCTGCTAGAGCTGCGATCCTGCTGTGTTTGGCTAACCTGTGGCTGTACAGCACATAGCAAGGAATGTCTTGAATAGTTTAATTTTCCCCTCATTTACAACATAAGCTCTGTGTACAATACAGCGTTACGTAAAGCCATCCACAGGGCATGTTCCTAGCAGTTTTGGGGGAGCTTCGCTTTTAATTTATGCAGTTTGTGTGTCTACAACGTGAATGGGTCTTTGCAGTAGGTGCAGTAATGAAACGCAACATCTATCTCGGCGAGTCAGTGAAAGCCGGTAAATGTATTCCCCCTAGATTTGCTCGCTGAAGTGTAGGTAATGCAGCTACGTCTACGCTGGCTTTGGCTGGAGCAGTGGGTTGGCTGTGAGGCCAGTCCTCTTGTTGTCCCCGCTGATGGTGTGCTGATGCAGTTCACAGCTGGGTGTGCTGCGCGCGCACCGCCCCGGGCAGTGCATCCCTACCTCTAATGGAGATCAAGGTCAGAAACGGTGACAAGTTTTGAACCACATGCACGGTGGGCATGGTTGGCTGGGGGGAGCAGATTAAATCTAGTCCCCAGTGAATGCCTGAACTACATACAGCGTAGACATAGATTGAATCTAAGGATTTACTTCTGCTGGGTGAAATGACTTGCTAATGTAGATATAGAAGTGAGATCATGATGAGGAAACAGTTTCAAGTTGGTGGCTCTGGATGTAGTAACTATACCACTGTCACCTGAAATTTCCCGGCACGTCTACCATTGTGTATTGGAATGACCCAGTGAATCCTGCGCTCATCACATGCTCTGCCTGTGTATCCCATTTCCTTTCTTGAAGTCTTACCAAAGATACCCTAGGACTGAACCTGGACCAAATTGTGCGTTCAATATATGTTACTGTAGAAGTCAAGATCAGTGTAAAGGCTGAGACTTGGTTCACCACCACCTCAGCACCACCAGCTACTGCCTACAGTCCTCAAGTGTTCTTCTTGCCTGTAGAATGGTAATAGGAATTGTCCTCTGTCAAGGTTTGTTTTCACCAATGTCTTAAAGAAAATGAGGTTGTAGATATGTTGAGCACCTAAATTAGTGGAGACAAAGAAAATGCAGCAACTGGGAATCTTAACATGATCTGATTGGGGTAGGGATGTATTTGATGAGGCTGTCAAGGTTTGTTTTCACCAATATCTTAAAGAGAATGACGTTATAGATACGTTGAGGACTTAAATTAGCAGAGACAAACAAAATGAGGCAACTGGGAATCTTAACATGACCTAATTGGGGTAGGGATGTATTGGATGAGGTTTCGGCGATTGGAAAATCTAAGTCTGAAGCTTCCCATGAACTCCAGCTCTTTAGAACCCTCGCTGTTCTGATGCCGTATCAGATGAGAACACTCATTGCCTTAGAAGAAAGAGACCTGTCTTAACCTCTCAGATACGACACATTTTCTTGTATTTACTGCATCTTTCCAAAATATATCATAAACTAATTTTCAGTCCTCAGGGGTTGCACTAGCTTGTCCGTACGTGTTTAAGACGTGATGCCTTCCAGTAATGGCTGAAAGACAAACTGGTGGTTGTAGTTCCTGTAGCAGTTCCTTTATCTCAGCTGTGTGACATTTCTGCTCTCGGACACATGTTCAGGGCCGGGATTTTAGTCCTGACTGCTCTGTGTGTGCATGCTCATATACGTCATTAACTGTGGGTTTTGTTAATAAGTCCGTGTGGTTACAGTATCTTACAGGTGACTGATAAGGGTTTGATAGAACCAGCTTGTTGATGCAATGCCAGTGACCAACACAATTGTGTGGTAGATAGAGTAAAGCAGAGAAAAGGTGTATTACTGCTGTAGACTTGTCACTACGTTCTAGCCAAGAGACACTGAGCAGACCCCAACCAAAACCTGTCATGTTACAAAAATACTGTAAGATACATAAAAAGGTGGGAAGCACCAACACAGGAAACACCCTTACCTCTTTGTGCACCGTCTTGCTTTACTAATGCTGAAAAGATTTTACAAGATGGCTTTCTTTTTTACCGCTTGTTCTGTTTACTGTTTGTCTTTAAGCCTTATTACTTAATTCACTGATTTCACATCCCATGTTTCATCTATTAATGCTCTGCTGCAGTGGCTTGGCTGTCCAACAGAGGAGGGAAATATTACATCTAGAATTTTATTTTTCTCATTTTGAACACTTATTTCTGACCATTCCTTTACTTTTTAAAACTCACACAAATCTAAGTTTTGGACACAATGACTTGGAACTGTACCTTTAAAAAAAAAAGAAGCAAGCCCAAAACCTTTATTAAGTTACCCCGATGTTGCTGTGTCAGCATCAGTGTGATTAACCTGCCATACAAATGTGGGTGCTGTAAAATGAACTTGCTCCAAGGCAGCTTTGATTTGCATTCTCAACACTTTCCAAGTGTTGCATTCATAAATCAGGAGGTTTTTGTGTGTGTCTGTTCTGCGTGTTTTTCCTTCATTCTCCCCTCCATCCTGCAGCCCAACGCGTGTATCATGGACCATAGGAGACCTGCCCAGCATGTACATTTAGATACACTGATTTTATTTCTTGCGTACAAGAGAAGACCTATTGCCTGATCTTTCTAAAATAAATACATAAAACATTAAAAACTTGTGGAAAAAAGTAATAAAGGAAAAAAAAAAAACCAGGAGCAAGTGACCTGATAGAGCATTAGTGGGAAATGAGGTGTTACAGAAGGATTGTGTTTCTGCCCATTGCAGCATACAGCATGCAATGCAGCATGTGGCGTGAACATCTGAGATCATGCAAGCAGAGCCACCAGCAGAATACATCTAAATTCCCTTCTATTTGAAATTTTGCATTTCTTCCAGGGGAGCTGAGCTGTTGCCGTTTCAAACAAACACGGTCCAAAGTCTTCCACTTCCAGATCATGCTGTTTTCGGGGGAGCGCCCCGCTTGGGTGCTGCGTTTCTTAGCAAACAGCCCTGGTTGTTTGTGGTGGGGAGTATGGCTGGCTCTGCCCAAACATTATCGATGCCAAGTTCATTTAAATTGCATGAAGATAATTGACTCATTGTTGTGGAATGGGATTTCATTCTTCCCTTATCACAGTGCAATGTCCTCATTTGATGATACTGATTAATAGATTTTCTATTCTTGCAGATAAACTTTCTGAGCAGAGTAGTGGCATTTTAGGAAGTGGAAGAGGTTATTTTGGGAGAGGTGGAAGGCTAATCTGAAGTGATAGTGTGTTTTCCCATAGTTTATCCATAAGACCATAGCATCCCTAAGAACAGGCAGTACCTTCTGACTCAGCATCTCTGCTGGTAACTTAACAGTAGTATATCTGCGTAAGATCTGAAGATTTATTCCTTTTCACTGTCTTTCACCTAAAAAACCTCATTTTTGTGACTCTTTTATCTTTGCCTTCTTACCATTTTGTTGTTCAGAGACAACCCACAGTAACTCCATCTGCAAATGTAGGAAGAAGAGTATGGGAATACTGTTGAATATTGTTGACTTGAATAGTTTTTGAGTACTATTGAATACTTGTTGACTTGTTTTCACCACCTGATGACATCTCATGGAAGATCTCTCTGGGTGACAGTAACCTGGGTTCAGATTTCTCATTAGAGATTGTTAGGCTGACAAGATGGGGCATAACTAGGTTTGATTTAAGCGAGTAGATAGGATGAAGGCGACAGAACAACAACAAAAAAGCTAGGAAGGATTTTAAATTGTTCTGAAATAAGCAAAATTAGACTGGGACACACCAAAGTTACAGCAGTCTTTTATGTTGGAGATTACAGTTTTGTATCTTAAAAAAAAAAAAAAAAGAGAAAAAGCTGAAAAATATATTATGAACCCAAACTGATATTTAGCTCAAGAAGTTCCAGATCAAAGGATCTGGAAGACGGTATTTTGTGGGCTTTGTGTCCTGCACAGGCAGACCCCAAACTTTAAGAGTAGCTTTCAATTTAAGAAATTTGAATGAGGATTTTCCCTCTAGCCCCTTAACTACCTAAAGCTGAGCTTTGGGAATTGATTGGCATTTGATCCTAAGCCACAAGTCTAATTTTCTTCAGGCTCTTCTGAACGGGAGAGGACAGGAAATGTACCACGCGGTGTACAACTGATGAAGTAGTTGATGATATTTTAATATGTAGAATTTATTTTTAGATGCAAGTACGGATTATGTATAACATATTTAAACCATTTCTGTTTGAATTCCCTCTGCAGCTGACAAGGTGTGTAATTAAAAAGAGAAGCTGGTTATGGCCAACTAGAGCTGGCTGATGCCGTGTGGTCGGCTTGTGAAGAGAAAATTACATTAAGGAAAGATGGGTGTTAGATCTAATGTCAACTGATTAGAGCAAGGGTGGCTAAGTGCAGTGTTTACCAGAGTAAATCAGCAAAAGGTTAAGGAAGGAAAACAGGGCAAGAGATGAGATAAGAGGTTTCAAAGCCCTCGTGTTCCTCACTTACATCCTAGGAGAAGATCCCAGCGAGTCCATCAAGATGAATGTGGTGCGTGGTACTGAGCTGCGTGTCCACCAGGGACCAGGCATGGAAACTTTCTGTGCATCAGATATGGGAAAGATAACAACAATAATAATAATAGTAATTTTCATTTCAAAGGGCTTTCAATATTGTATATTGAAATATTTATTCTCTCATTTACAGCATTGTTTCAGAGCCAGAAGAGAAACTAGATAACGTGGCATAATCAGGCTTGAAACAGAATGAGCAGAACATGCTTTTTTTTGTTTTTGATATTTCAAAGAAGTTTTTCTTTGACTTTGCTGCTTTTGCTACCTTATTTCTTTTTCACAACAAATGTTGCACCAGAGGATCTGCAATTCTGCGTATCAATACAGAAAGCACTACGTGGGAAACAGTCAAGTAGTGCCAGTATTTATTACACCAAAGATATGGATTTGCTTTGTTGGTTTTTTCTTTTTTTTGGTTGTTCTTCTAATATTACTCTCTTGTCTCCAGGCAAGAAAGCAATTCTCCCTTTGCCTCAGAAACATGTGGTATAACCTCATGTCTCGCTGGCAGGGGATTTAAAACAACCACTATAATTTACATGATAATTGTGTCGTATTTTTTGCTTCCCATACAAGTTCCTCCTCGTTTGAAATTGTTCTGTCCTTTAGCAAATAGCGCACTTACCTTTGGCTCTGCGGGGAGCTCTTGGCAATCTTGAGTAAGGAATATAATGGAAAAATGGCTCACCTGATGATTTCAAGGGGATTATAGATTTAGGGGAAATAATCTGGTGGATGGGAAAAGGAGGAGAATTCCACCAGGCTCTACTGGAGCAGAGCAAATATTGAATTCTGTCATCATCAGTTTGCCCAGCTTTCAGCACATCTGTTTTTTTTGCAGAAGGCAGCCGAAGGGATGCTTGGGATGCGCCTGGTGCACATGCAGTGAAGGTGCACGCGGGAACCCGAGTATCTTCTCTGTGCTCAACAGGCTGTTGAGTTCAGTTGTTGCATCACAAGCCCATCTTGCTCTCTCTTTTAAGGGGGACTGTCAGGCTAAAGGGAGCATTACAGACTTGTCCCGACATTTTTTCCACGTTCAGACCTGAGCATATGCTGCAGGAATGACGGCTGTTCCGTGTTTATGCCGCAGAAACGCAAACTTCGCATAGAGCTGCAGCACTTGTCCTGGTTGCAGAGGAGATCGATCATTCTGGCCTTTGCACAGCTCCGCTCGGCACCATTCGGCTTGTCCTGTTTGAAATACAAATGATAGAAATTAGTATATTAGCAGGAGACTGCAGGATGTAATTGTATGTTGACTGAAATGTTTCTGATGGATGGATGTGGTGAGATGACATCTCTTATTTATGGAGAGGAGAGCACAGGTAGTTGATAGATTTGACAAGAGCACAGTGGCAAAACAAAATAACACTAAGGCGGAATGAGAATGTATTTCCTAATGGCCTCCCTCGCAGCTGTATACACTGATTTAATCTCTCCAAAGCACGCCGTTGTTTATGAGGCCTGTGGGTACAATTTTATGCCTGACTGAAGAGGTTGCTAATAGCTGCCATATTTGTGTTTAAGGACCTGCGAAAGATTAAACTAAGTATTTTAAAGCAATGAGCCATAATAAAGTAATAATATATTGAAAATAATAAACAGCTTTTTATTCAATAATTGGCTGCAAAACTGGTGAACTTTAAATGACAAAACTACTAATTATAAATGCAGTTGCTAATCATATATTCATTGGGGAATGCAAATGAAAACCGTGGCATAAAGTCTCTATATGTGCCAGAGACAACAAGTCACAGCGCAGGATGGTAGGCTCCTTTAAAAAAACACAAAACCCACAAAAAACCCATAAGGGAAAACAAAATACTCCTGTAGGAACAAGTTGTGGTGATTACCCAGGATTGCTTTGTCAGGGATAAAGCTGTTGCATGAGTGGAGAAGTATCCAGTGCCAAGGGGTGATGTCCCATGTTGGGGCATTTTGGGTGTCAGGCAGAATGAAATAATCTCCCACCCACAATAAGTTGTGGAGCGCCGGTGGGTCTCCGTTTCCCATTTTTGAAGAATGATATTCTTCCATCTCAGTAAACTGATTCTCTTGCTTTCTCTAGGAACTACATTTCTTGTCATTCCCATCCTTCAAAGCACAGCATCATGATCAAGGTTTCCTCTCTTCTTGAATGGCTTTTTTAACAGAGCAGGTCTGGTAGAGACGATCTGAATAGATGATAAGAGGAGGAGATTCCTGAAAGCCTCATTGATGGGATATTTTGTGCTTTCCTTACCAAAACGTGTGTGTTTGGACCTTACCAAGGTCTGGACCACGTAGACTCACTGACTGCTTCCTACCTCAGTATGGGGCAAGATTGCAGACTAGAAGGCACTGTAGGGGATCGCTTTAGAGACAGCCAAATTCTGGGTGCGAATGGGTATCATGGTTACAGAATAGCGTCCTTCTACCTCAATCAAGCATAGTTCTGTCTCCACACAGACGGAGATGTAGGCGCAGAAGCTGTGAGAGAGGCTGTATCCCAGCAGAGAGCCTGCTGAAGGGTATAGAACATTCCTGGAGCCGAGACAGACGACTCGTGGACTATCTGCAAAAGTGCAAATGTAATAAATATTTCACACAGCCTATTGATGAAGTAAACGTAGTCTGAACCTACCCTTCAGTATTGGGATGTAGTTTGAGTTTCACAGGCCAGGAAGTGACTTTAAGATCCGTGAACCAAGAAGTCATGAAGGTGCTGAGGATAACCCATCATCAGCATCTGCGTGTTCAAGGGCAGGAGCCTTTCTCAGGCCGCTTCTAAGCCAAAAGCCATCGTCTCTGTTCTGTGCCATCTCCCCATCCACAGCTTGGTAAAGGACAGTGGCTGATACTATTGATTGCAGTTCAGCGTTGTGCATGAGATTAGTTTGCTGGCCCCAAATTACACTGTTTGGGAAAATCCTGCCGCTTGCTAAATGGCCATTTCCATGTAGTCGCAGCAGTTGCTGCTGGTTGCGTGGCTTTGGTGCAGGGAGTCTCACTGTGGTCCTAGATGGTCCTAAAAGGAGACAGAGCAGACTCTGCTGCTGCTGTTCCTCACTGAAGGCTGCGCTGGCTCGGTCGCACCTGAAATCCCTGCCGGATTCTTGTGGGACTTGGAGAGTTGAAGGTGTTGCAGGGCTGTAACACCTCCTGTCTGACAGGATGGAAAGTGCGGAGGCGCGGTTGGATCTGAGGCTCCACTGGTAATATTTTTTGTCTCTGCTTCCAGCAGAAGCTGTATACATGGCTGCACAGGCACATTTCATTTCTTGATGAATACATAAAATATATATGTCTATTAATTTGCTCTTAGGAGCCTTCAGGTTTCCATTAATGACTTGTGTCCCTCAAGGACCTTGCAATACCAAGTTGATAAAGAGATGCAAGTGTAATTGCCTAAAGGACAAGCAGCACATCCCATGGTTTGTGCCCTCCAGGAATTCACGTGGAAGGGTAGCAACAGTCCAAACGTCTTGGCAGGTCACCGAGTCAGCAGTGGCTCCTCCTGTGCAGCCTCAAGAGCAGCTTCTCCCAGTTTAGCAGCCAAGGAAGACACATCAACCTGCAGTGAGAGCACTGACCCCCTGTTGGTGGTGTGAGCTGGCTGTGTTGAGCTCCCTGGAAAAATGGAATAGGTACTTCGACACTTGTATACAAATTTCAGGTCTTTACCTTAAATACCCATGTTAGAAATCCTTCAGAGGAAAGAAAAAACTTTTTCCAGGCAAGACGTGGTTGGTAATGATATTTTTTATTTTGTTTCCTATAGATTCTAGGTTGATTTTATTTTCTTATTTCCCTGGTGTCACCAGGCTGGGTTACATATGCCTTTGTAGCCAAAAAGTTGAACAGTTGAACAGTTTCCGTACAGGTTTGTTGGAAACTCCATCTCTTTTAAATATCACTACTGAGGTTGGACAACCTTCTGGAAAAAAATACAGTCAGAATCAGGCTTGATGCAGAAGCTACCAGGTAAGTTTTTGTCACAATTTATTGCAGGAGATTATATGAGATGATGGTGGAAATCTGTCTTCCAACTGGAGGATGTTTCCAGGGTGGGCCCCGTGTATCTATAGTAGATGAGCGACAGCAGGACTGTGTGGTGCGGAGCTGCTGGATCATCCTGGTCCTCCTCGGGGGGAGGAAGGGAGCCAGATGGAGCTGCTGAGGCTGGCAGCCAGCAGCCCAGAGTCAGAGTTGCAGAAAGTTAATTTTTCAGTGACCACAAGAGAAACCTGATTTCTCTTTATTTAGCGTTACAGTGTAGCCTTCAGAGAATCAGAACAGGAGCACGTGATTTGTTTGGCTACAAAGCTCATCAGCGTAGCTTGACTACACTAAATTACTTGTGAAGAATTTTCAGACCAAAAAAAGGGCAAGTTAATAAAAAGAAACAATAAATCTATAAACATTGTAACTCATTAAAGGACAATTTATGGACAGTGAAGAGGCTGAAGTTGTTGAATAAATTATTATCACTGAAATTATTCAACCCTGTTTAAATTATGGAAGATGTTACCAGGTTGTTGTCTCAAGTCGTCTTGCATACTTTATATCCAGCGCTCTTCTGAGCCCTTCTGAGGTCTCCTACATCAAGCTAAACCTTCAGTTGAATCTTTGTTAATGTTTTTGGTCCTTCCACAAAACCCACCATTTTTACTGCAGCTTCTGAGAAGGGGCCATCACAAAGTAACATAGCATGAAGGCATCAGGGCTGGTTTTGGTGGCCCTGACTCAGCCGGGCTCTCCAGACTAGCTGGAGGAGCAGGTCTCTGTGTAGGGGACACTGCTCTTGGGCAGAGGTTGGGCTTTCCTGGGGGCTGCTTTGGGGCTGAGAAGTGATTTCCTGCAGGGATACAGCAATTGTCAGTTTTCCCTCTCACCAGTGTCAAGTGTAGGTGTCACTCCTTCAGCTCACCTGACACAGAAGCATCCTGCAGCCAACGTGCACATAAAAATGCTGTAAATGCAGAAGAGATGTGTTTCTGAGCTGCCCCTGGTCATAATGTTCGGTCGCGGCAGGGGATGGGTCAGGATGGGGTTGGTCTCCTTTGGGCTCTGCACAAGAATAAGACCAAGGACGAGTCTTGTTCTCCAAGAAAAAACATTGCTCCGTCTGTACAGCCAACTAAAAAGGGAGATTTCTCTTGGATTCCAGCTACTCAAAGATGTTTGGGAGGGCTCAGACGTTTCCTTAAAAAAAAAAAAAATCCCACTGAGTTACAAAGAAGGACCAGACCTGTTTCCATCATCACCACCTGGGATTGCAGCTCGGGGGATTGTTTGTTGGTTGAAGTGGTAACAGGTTTGGGTAAGGATACAGGTGACAGCAATGATGCGTTGTTTGCAAGCAGAGCCACTGAGCCATGTGCATGGAATAGCCATCAGCTGCGTGACTCCTTGTGGGGGCTGAAATTCAGCTTGTGGCTGGTGCAAGCCCTTGGCCACACCTGGGCGGCCCCTGCTCCTTCTGGGGGGCTCAGTTGGGAGGAAGGACCCCGTGTGAAGAGGAAGGGCTTTCCCAGCTTCCCCCCCCTCAGTAAATGCCGGCTGGGAGCAGCTTGCTGTGGGGTGTGTGAGGCAGGAGAAAAAACTGATTTGCTGCTATGAAATATTTGGAGTGGCAGTTGTCTTTTTGTTTTATCCTCTCCAACTAAATTAGTGAAGAGTTTGGATGCTGAGAGTGGGAGCAACTCTGCCATGTGAAAAGGTACTCTTTTGAAATGATGTATTTTCTTGGGATATAACTATATAGAAACACAAATGTCCTGTAAAACAAGGGCAGGTGTGTAATTCTGTTGATCTGGGGGAATTGTGGAAGTGTTTGCGTGCAGGCTTGTGTGACTCAGCTCTGTGACAAAAGTATTTATGTAAGCAGCAGTTCAGCTACTTTCTGGATTTTAAGAGGTAAATTACTGACATATTTAATAACTTTCTCCCCACTGCCGCTAGGGCTGGGACTGGTGGTGAACTGGGGGTAACTTCTTTGTGCTGTAATGCTCAGAAATGCGCTTACCCACAGTGGTGGGGAGAGCCGAGAGTTGAAGATCAAAGTTCTGAAAGTAAGGATTAAAGGTGCTTTGGCTTTTTGTAGTCCGTACAGCTCTGCTGTTTTCTGAGTCCCAGATTATTCTGTGTTTTGTCTGTGTTAGGTCTTGCATTGTGCATTTTCTAGGGAGACTGTGTTCATCACGTAACAGGCTTTGGGGGTCGGTGGGGGCAGTTTCTCTCCAGAGTGCTGGTTGTTTTTTTGCTGCTGCTTTTGTTTTGCATTAACTCCCGGTGGTGGTTTGGTGTTGCTGAGAAAGTGGATGCGGATGTCACCAAACCATTCCTCTGCTCCTCAGCAGTGCCATTTAATTTTGCCACAGTTGTTTTAGTGATGCGTTAACAAATTTGCAGACAAAGGTGGTGGGAGTGTCACAGAAAAGATGGGTTTAATAACCACTTGTAGAGCACACAAAAGCAAATCCAGTGACAGCCCTGGCAATTCCCACCTTCGTTATTGCTGACAGACGGCACAAGAACAAAACCAAGCTGGTTTACATGCGCTGACACTAATACACAACCAATGGTGCTGTCCCCAAGGAAATATCACCAATTAGCAGGAAAGCTGTTGTAGTTATCAACTTAGACAAGATTTGGCCATGGAAAGTACAAGGTTTAAAGCTGAACCTATGACTCCTTCTCCCAAATGCTTTCCTGTCTAAACGCGTGTGGAGATTTTGTAAGACAGCTCCAGTGAACTTCTCGGTAGGCTCTTGTGGTCTGGTGAAGCTGTTTCCTACAGAGTTGTCTTGTTTCCAGTGCCTGTAGCCTCTGGGAATGAGGGAGCACAGTGTTAGGGTGAAAACAAATACACTTTTATATGTATAAAGGTGTGAAATTATGTGATTGTGTGACACAGTTCAACACTGGAAAAGTATTTAAAAATGAACTGGGATGCATGTTATGGAGATGGAGGATAGCAAGGGAAGGGTTTGGGTTCCTTCACTTTGCATAAGCCCCTCGATACCCCGTGTCTAATCTGAAACTGGACAGGAAAAAATAAAAGGGGGGAAACTGCCACACCATCTGTAAAAACTGCCAGGACAATTTATGCTGCATTAAAAACCTTTCCCTGAAGCTGTGCTTTAATAAGATTCCTAGTCAGAAGTCAAACTCTGCCTAGTAATTCATTCTAAACTCTCATATTGCATTTATTAATGTGGAAACGGCAGAAGTGAAGTGACCGCATCTGAGGTCTGTATTCAAAATTAGCAAAGTGTGATGTCATTCTGAGTTAAAAAAGAAGGAAAATGGGAACTGTAACATGCAGTGAGTGATTTCTCTTGCGTTAGCAGGCAGCTAAATGAGCATTGTTTGAAATAACATTTTATTAGGATTCCTTAAAGTGGATACTCAGTGTGATAGAATCTTTTTTTTCCTCTCGGATAAAATTATTGAAATGAGAAATGTTCCATTATAAAGGAATTCCTTGAAAGACAGGGACACACTTTTATCATATTATAGTTCTTGCATCGTATTAAATGCTACTTACGTGTTTTATTGAAATCCAGACCTCTTGCTTAGTGTTTCTTTTCCAACAATACAAAAGGTTATGATTCACAACCTCTTACATAATAGATATATTAATGACTTTCTGCATATTTTATTGCTTTGTATTATTCTAAAAGCCATTAATCTATTTGTCTTGATTATCAGTTATGGCAAAAACACTGTCATTTTTCTCTGTATTTCATTGCTGCCAACCAGGTTCAGGACTTTTGGAACTAATTTCCTTAGTGACTTGTAGGATTCATTAAAGCTAATTGTGTTGTTATTCCTTTTTCCTGTTGAAAATTGTACCCAGCCACAGACCCAGTGTATTTTTATCTGAAAACAGGAGGTTAAATTCTGCTTTGGGGTACTTGCCTGTTTTTTCATTCAAGTAGATTAGAGTTGTGCGTATGAATCTCGGGCCCTAATTATGATTCTAATAATAGCCATTTCTTGCTATAAATACATGACTCGCTGTATGTTTAGGCTGCAGACGTGACTTCTGCATATTCATTAACCTCCCAGTTCTCCACTTGAGAGCTGGAAATGAATGATGATTAGCAGAGGACCTGGTAGGAGGACTTGGGGAGGGAGGGTGCTTGCCACCTCGAGTAGGGGGGTTAAAGCCAAACTAACAAATTATGGGAGTAAATGGTAGCAGCTTCAAGTGGTTCTTGTGTCCTCTCTGTCACGGACCTGTTTGGGGTGGAGGGGAGCCCCCTGTAACTTCAGTCTGGAGAGACTTTCAGACCTGGGGCCACTTCATGCAGTGCAGTTTTGACTCTAATGTGGCACTTCATGCTTTATCTTTTCTCATATTTTCTTTAGTTTGAAATGATTCATTTGCTGAAGGGGTAAAAAAAACCCCTATATATAGGTTTGTGTTTCAACTGATTTTTCTGTTTGCTGTAACTCATGTAAGGGAGATGTTTAAGTTACCTGGTTTCTAATTCATTTCTTGATAAAATTCAGGTTTCACAGGTATCTATGTGGTTCGTAGGCACGTAATGAGTAGTTTTGTGCACATATTGCAGCCTGCTGTTAGTCCCAAGAACTGTTTTTTCCGAGGATCACTGCCTGCGCTGGTCTGAACACTGGTTTGTGTAAGAATAGGAAAATATCTATTATATGCAGTATATAGTGTTCTGTATTTTTTTACAAGGCCACCTAATGGTTTGTATATGTTTTCTTTTCCTCCTTAATGGCTTTAGTTACTATCAAAACAGGACATTAATGATTAAATAAAACTCCATTCTTACACTTAAATGGATGGCAAAGACAAGTTCTACTGTGCAGAAGCAAATGTGGGGAGCACAGACCACCTAAATCCCACTTTAACTGAAGTGATGCACAGCTCTCGTGTTGTCCCAGCTCCGAAGGGTCCATGTCACCCACGGGGAACAACCCCATTTTCACTGTGAGCATAGACCTTAATGGTGTGGGTTTAATTAACAAATCACATGAACATGATATGGCAGAACGAATTCTCATTTTATCCTGGCAATTATTGATTTATATTCCCGGAGTGACAGAAAGCATTTTTATTTTTACGTCCAGCAACAAGTTGTTGCCATGGCAACATCAGCGTTGGGTACTGTTTGTGTCCCACCCTCATCCCGAAGTGAAACCCAGTAGATTCTGAAACTCCTTAAAAATGATTACAGTAATAAATTTTTTAAGGTAAGTTTTACTTCTTGTCTCCTTTCCTGGGGGGAATAATTCATATTCCACGATATTCATATTCCATGAATCTCCTATACCTTTTGCCAGCCACTGTCTGTATTGGGTCAACTCCAACATACTCTACAAAAAGAGCTGCAAAAGCTTCATTTTTGCTGTCTTTGACCCTTTGCCTACTCCTTCCCTCTTGCTTTCTTTTGGGGGGGGGGGGAACTCCACTGAAATTAAACCCATCCTCAGTGTTTTCTTCAGTTGCACAGTTGCTGAATTATATTTAAAATCTGTGGCATATTTCTGCTAGACGTGAAGCCAGCAGTAGGGTTTGCAAAGTCAAGCTCTTGTCTTTGCCAGGTGCCTGGACAAGGCACTTGTGACATCCCTTGACAAGAGGTAATGGGTACAAACTTGACCATGAGCAGGAACTCCTTTCCCTTGAGGGTGGCAGAGCCCTGGCACAGGCTGCCCAGGGAGGTGGGGGAGTCTCCGTCTCTGGAGACATCCCAAACCCGCCTGGAGGTGTTCCTGTGCCCCCTGCTCTGGCCGGGGGTGGGACTGGGGGATCTCCAGAGGGCCCTGCCAACCCTGTGATTCTGTTTGCTTAGTGCAACTTTGATACTTTCTGGCCTAGCTAGATGGTTGTCCTTGTTTCATGGGGAATCTTCCCAAAGCCAGAGATGAGGTGAGCTGGCTTAATTCCTAAGGTTAAGAAAATTACTGGAGCCTTTTGTAGTTGCTCTTGTCTTCACCGCTGAATTTCCAGGTCGTACTCTGTCTTGACAGCAACCATGGTTTATGCTGTGACTGAGTATAGGTTGCTTTTTCTCTATGTGTATATATAGAGAGAAAAATGTTTGCTTTCTTGGGCAAAGGGAGGAATAGCTAAATGGCTATCCCTAGCAAGCTCCTGTGGTAGCCGCTGTAAATCTGAAAATGTGAACTTTTCTGACCAGCACTGGGTTGTGCATCATTCCCCTCTAGATTCTCACAACCAGGGTTTGCTGATAGAGATGCTTTCTGCCTAAATGAAATGTCACATTTCCAGCAACTACTGTCTACTCCTGGTTGCCTGGGAAGGTTGTGGAGACTCTGTCCTTGGAAATACTCAAAACCCAGCTGGACTCAGCCCTGAGTAGAGGGGGACCTCCAGACATCTCTGCCCACCCCAGCAATGTGAGGAATGAACCAAACCACGCTTTAGTGCAGGTGCCAGCACTCCAGCTCTGTTTGTGGGTTGGTTTAGGGTAGATGGTTGGGTTGGTTTAGGGATGGCCTCCTGCCATCCCGGGGTGCTCCAGAAAGGCTGCTCTGCTCCCTGCCAGCCTTGCTGGGATGGGACAAATGAGCATCATGACTATTGCTTCATCAGTGCCTCAAAACCAGGGAGAAGATACCCACGCTGTTGCACCTACTTCGAGCGTTGACTGACTGGAATTATTTACTGTTAGTGGATCAGCAGGTAGTGAACGATCTTTTCCTTTTTATTTTTTCCCCCATCTTGCAAGGTTTAAATATAATTAAAAGGAGATTGACTGAAAATCAAGTTTGGTTTATCTGTGGATGACCCAGCAAACCACATCTTTTTAATTTCATGCATCAATGAGATGATACGTCATGCTTTGTACAGTGCGACAGCTTGCTACATTGCATAACTCAACATGCTGATGCAACCAGGCATGCAAAATTAACCTCATCGTCAAACCCAGGAAATTCAAGACAACAAGCAGCCTCCTCAGCAGCTCGCATTGTTCAACAAGCGTCGCTATTCCCCATCTTCCCTCTTACTCCTTTTCCGTACAAGTGATGAGAATGAAGTAATTAGAAAGATACGATTGGGTAACAGGTATAAAATGTGAATAACTCCAGACTGGATTGGGGTTGAGCTGACACAGTATCTGTTGGGGGCTGCTCAAAAGGATGGGCATCTCTTTGGCTTTTGGCTTAGCTTGGGAAGAGAGTGGCTTTCTGTGCTTCTTGCAGGGGAGGTTATCATTGCAATGTCTCCTTGCATCCCATTTACCAGCTCCGAGGATTACTCCAGTGCTGTAGAGAGGCTCTGAGTCCAACAAACCTCATACGAATTTCCCTTTCTCCATTTCCACACTGCACAGCTGTGTGAGCACCAGCTGCCATCCGGCCTTTGGGGCTAACTTCCCATTGGAATGACATGGAGAAGGGACATTGCTGCAGCTTTTCTGCTCCTCTGCAACCCTGTAAGGTACTTGAGTCATCTCATTTGCTTCCATCCCAGGGAAGAGGAATGTTGCTGAGCAGATGCAGGGCTGTTTGTGGGACCCTCTGCACCCACCCCTGAAAGCCGCCAGCAGCTCATGCTCAGTCTTGCTGTGCCCCAAGCGGCGCATAATTGTGACCTGCAGGGAGAATAAAAGGCTGACACTGGGCATGAATATCTGCAGGGTCGAAGGCCGTGGTGTGCCACAAGTAAGCTTGAGCATCCAGTGCTTTGCTCGGGGCAAAATCTTTGCTTAATATCTGACATCTGTCAGTGGCTCCTTCCACGTTCCTGGGTGAAATAAAATAGAAATTCTGCAGGAGTTTCTCGCATGGTTGCGGCGATGGGAAGCCCTGAGAAACTGCTCTTGATGACCACACTTGAAAGCATAGAAAATGGGGAGGATTTTCTGTGCAATCTTGCCTGTCTATTTGTGCTCATTAGTGTAGCACCTGAGAGCAGCTCAGGGAAACCCATGGCCACAGTAACAAGCGGTACGTGCTTACCTGAACAGTGAAAATCAAACCGAAGCGGTGCTTAGTGGCCTAAATAAGGACCAAACTCAGTGTTGGGATTATTGCAGTGCCTGGGATAGATTTTGGTGATGGTGACATAGTTGTAGACCTGCAAATCAAAGTAACCAGAACATGGGCTTGGATGTCTCTGGGTGGCCACAGTGGTGTCCAGATGCTGCTGTTCTGGCTGGAAGAAGTCCCTTTGGAGCAGGAGCCGCACTCTGTCTGTGTAGCACCCGGTGGGATGGAGTTCAGCTCCTTCAGCTGTCCCTCTGTTTTTTTCCTGTATATTAAGAGGGGAAAACATACTGCCTGAAAGCTATTTCTCACCTTAATTCCCATATTGACAAATGGGCTCCTCTAAAATAATGAGAATTAGTGTGTCTTGTAGAGGCAGAAGAGGGCCGTAACGGTCTGGAGTCCTTAGATATTGTTCTTGCTTGAGTTGCTTTGCATTTTCTCAAAGTGTACAGTGCCCTCTGGCACAATATACATCCACACTGCATCGCGAAGTGATGAAACTTCACATCTTAATTCTATGTGAGTGGTTTTCTCTCGAGGCTGCGATGCCTCTGTGGAGAGGCAGCACTGAGAAGAAGGTTACGAATTATGCAGAAAAACGTTGATGGTGTATTAAAAAATATCTTCACTAACGTCTTTTTATTTTTGTTTTTGTCTTGCACAATCATATTTGAAGTACATCCACTTTGAGATTCAGTGAGGAAAAGCCTGTTTATTTGAAGCTGCTGGAGATACTTGAATGGAGGATAACTGGGATACAGGGCTCTGGAATAAATTACTCCACTTGTATTTTCTTTTTCTTTTAAATCTGGAATGCACATAAGCCACACAGCAATATTATCATCGCTTTGCACTTTCCTTAGGAAGTATCTTAATATTCTATAATCCTCTTTGCTACAGAATGGGGACTGAACTAAGATGGAATTATATTTTAATATTTTAATGTAATTCCTCGTGAAACAAAAGGGGACCGTGTTCAGAAGCTGGCTAGATATATGGCAAATGGGAACTAGACAAGCTGTGTAACATCATGACCAGTTTCTATGGCAACAAAAATGTCAGCTATCCTTTTGGCTGATTCTATTAATCTGTGGTAGAGGCACTGATACTGACACATTTGGAATTTATTTAAACAAGAAGGTGAAAAGATAACCTCAGCACAGCTTATAAACAAGGGGGAAGTTAAGCCACTAACATAATGCTATCTGACATGTATGTAACGGCGTAACGGGCAAGTAAGACATTTCCAAGGCAGCCACTCTGAATTTTATCAGAAAAGTGATTAAGCCATTTGCTGGGAGGACTTACCTGCTATTGTTTGGGGTTTTTTTTTGACAAAATTCCAGATTTGTCTCCGGGGTTGCCATACCCGAAAACGCTGCCCTGTGTTTGCTGTAGACCCGGTGGTCAGGTAGCACTAAACCCACCACGCGGGGTGAGATCTGGGACACCCTAAAGTTGCCCAGTTTGTGGGATTGTCCCCCTCCATGTTTGCTGGCTTCCTTCCTGGTTTTATTGGTGTAGACACCCTAAAGTGGCTGCCTGAGTGGCTGCCTGACAGAGAAAGCTGTAGCACTTGGTGATTAAAATGCATGGGCTGGCCACTGAAAAATGGAAAAAGCAGTTGCAAGGAAACAAACTACATTTTCTATTCCCTGTATGTGGGTCAAATATTTTCCCAGGGATACTCAGAAATGATTGTGCCATGCTATTTCCCTTTGGTACTTTATCCTTTATTCTCTTGTTATTGAAATAGCTAAATGTTTTCCTACTTTTCAATGTACCATGACAATACAAACTGTACGGTGATGTCGGAGCACAAAATAAATATGGATGCAGATACTCGTCATTATGATAAAACAACATCTTTTCATCTTTATCTTGGAATTACAGGCTCCTCAGGAAGATGACAGTGTCTTGTTATGGAAAATGAATTTTCAGTAGTAGAAAGATATCTTTTAACTTATTCTTGAATTCTTCCTGTTTGCCAGAGGCATGTAGAAAAATTAGCTTCTTTCCCAATTCTTTTGCTGGTCTTATTAAAATTCATAGTACAAAAAGTGCTGTATAAAAGTGCTTGGTGTGTGACCGAGAAAAGGAAGAGCTGGAAAATGCAGAGCCGAAGTTATTATAAGATTATTAGCTGGCTGCTGTCTGGATTTTCTTTTAGTTATTTAAAAAAAAATAATAAGCCCTCAATATCTTTGTCAATTTCTTTTTAGGCTTGTAATGTACTGAAAGGAATTTAATACAATATGTATTTATAGATTTCTGATTGGAAAAAAAGCGAGATTCCCAAATAGAAAAACTGTTAGAATTGTAACAGCAATATAGCTCCTGGAAACAGAGTTTGTGTGAACTTTTGAACTTCCTCAAATTCAGAAAAGCTTTCTGGTAGGGACAGGAATACTCATATTTATTCCATGCTTCTGTTGGACAAAATCATGTTCCTACAGCATGTAGATCTGCCTCTCGCATCCCTGTGACTGTTGGCTTTGTTAAGCAGGTTTTGTTGCAAAACTGCACAAATGCATTATGTTTTGAGCTTTTATGAAGTTAGAGAGAAGTAGCAATAGTATATCTGGTACACAGCAAAGCTGGCTGCTCCCGTTTTCTAGTTCAAGAAAAACAGTTATGTTAAAGACAAGTGTCTCGTCAGCCTCTGTATTTAATATCAATCTATGAAGTTCTGCCTCTGACTCCCATGGGAGTTTGACAGTGTTTTAGACAGCTTTTCCTTCCATCTTTGTAATGTGCTAGTAGAGAAACATAGGTAATGTCACTTTATATTGCACAAAATGAAGCAGATGCAACACGACTGAACCCGAGAGCTTGAAATAGCATTGCTCTACCCCTGTCTAGGGGAAGTGGGGGTGGAGCTGCTCATGGAAGACCTCCACTCCCTCCTAAATCCCAGTGCAGTTTGACCTGGTCAGGAGCTTTTTCCAAGGTTGTAGGATCGTCTAGGTTGGAAGGGACCGTTAAGATTGAGTCCAACCTTTAACCTGATGCTGCCAAAAGTATCACTAAATGATGTCCCTAAGCACTATGTCTATCTTTTTAAATACCTCCAGGGATGGAGACTCCACTACTTCCCTGGGCAATCTTTTCCAATGTTTGATAACCCTTTTGGTGAAAAAATTCTTCCTAATATCCATCGTAAACCTCCCCTGGTGCAACTTGAGGTCATTTCCTCTTCTCCCAAGTAACAGGCAATAGAAGAAGAGACTAACTCCCACCATGCTACGCACTCCTTTGTGGTAGTTGTAGAGCGTGATGACCTTGATTATTTTTGCCTTTTTTTTTTCCTTTCTACAGGAAACTTTAACAAACTCTAGTTGGGAAGGTTTCTCTAGTCCTGGTAGCAGTGAAAGAGTGTCTTGGGTTTCTTCTTCTCTTGACATGCTTTCAAGTCTCTGCCTGTCTCTTCTGCTGGAGATGCTTCCCTCTGTGTGTCCTCACTGAAGAACCACCTGAACTCAGATCCCACACACTGGGCGGTGTCCTACCCTCCCCCCAGGAAGCTCACTAATCTAGATGGCAGGGAAAATTATCCTGAAAATTAGGGAACAACAAAACTTCAAGCCTCTTCAATGAATAAAATATAAGAAGCCTTTTCTTTATCCTGGATTAACTGTTACAGCAAAACCAGACCTTCTTTTCCAAAGGAAGTGAAATCTCCTATGAGTGGAAAAAGTGGGGGAGTGGAATTTCTTCAAGTTGTTTTTTTTTTTTAAGCAGGACTGACATACCCTATACAACAAACATTAACAACTCTTAATTCAGATGGAAAGTCATGCCAGAGACGTTTGTGAAAAGAACGCGGTCTTTTCTTCTGAAGTCATTGACTTGGAAAACTTGTGCACACAAAAAGGCTGACCTTTTGGGGAGTCCCAGACATTAACTTTTGATTAAGTACTGTATTTAATTTCACTGAGCATCTAACTTGAGGTCAGGCTCTAGCTTAGTGTGCTTTGAAGTCAAATGCCTGACTGGTCCTATCGTGATCAAAACACGTTTTTGAGTCCTAGGTATGAGCAAGGGAAATACCTCTGGTGCAAAAGCAGATGTATCTCGATTTGTTTTAAGTCCTTCCTGGATGATTTTGAAGGCATTATTTGGGATACCTCCTGTAATACCTTAAAAATAAGGATGCTCACTTATTCTTTGCCTTTTGTTCGATAACCATGTTTGTATACATTACATGCACATACATGTCTGCATGTATGTATGGTAAAAAAGGTTATATGTATACTGTATATATAATATCATATCAATTATGTTATAATGGCATATTTCAATTATCAAGTGTTATGTTTAAAATCCAGGCATTCCTCATCGATAATATGGCCTGCCAGCTGCCTGTCTAGTGAGACAGATGTTGCTAGAGGAGCTCTTCAATAAAGCCTGCCAAAGAAATCACGTTGCTGGCTCTTGACAGATTTAGATGTGCATTGGAAGAAGGGCCTCCAGTATGTGTGTGCCTCCTTGGAACAAATGGACCCATGTTTTCAGGGTCATGTTAGAGCACGATAGGCCAGAAGTGGAAGGTGGTCTGAGCTGGTGTGAAGTAGCAGAGAGCTAGTCTGATGTTCATTAGCAAGCTTCATAGCTAATTAAGTGCCTTATTTGACACTTCTAAAGATGATGGATGGACACGTGACTTGGTATGTACTTTCACCTCTAAAGGATAAAATCAGAACTGCTTAATTGTAAGCTGAAGGGCCTCCTTCTGCTAATGGTTCTCCATCTGCTTATGAAACAGGTGGTAAAATAGTAAAATCTCATAAAAAGGTGAGATGGGGAGAACTTTGTTCTCTCTTCCTTCTATCTCACAGCCTTTTCTTCCCTTCCCCAAATCTGCCCAGCCTTACAAATCAACGTAAAAGAGGTCTTTGCTATGTGAGGCTGGAGACCTGTACCTGGTGTAGTGGGAGGTGTCCCTGCCCATGGCAGGGGGTTGGAAGAAGACTATCTTCAAGGTCCCTTCCAACCCAAACTATTCTATGATGTTATGATTCTGTGACTCTCCTCAGACTACCATTGCTCTGAGCTTGCTGTGACAGTGTTTGCAAGGGTTTGGGTTACTGCGATTTAAAAAGCCTTCTGCTTGTTGGTGGAGTGCAGTTGCCCGTGTAGAGGCCCTCAGACCAGCTCTGTTCTCCAGAGTGAAACGTATTTGCTCAAGGGGTTTGTGATCGAGTGTAGCTAAACCAGAGAGGCACAGCTGGGATGTTGCACAGTTGCTTCATGTGGCTCTGTCAACAAGGAGTCGAACTGCAGTAACTAGATGGCTTGCAGCAGTCTAACGCTTCCTTGGAGGAAGAAAATCTTTTTCTCCTTGTTGCCAGAAAGGTCTGATCAGCCTTGGAGTGTAACGCAGGGAAACACATTACATTCGGAGCTGCTACATGTTCACTCCAAAACACACTCCCTGTTGAATTTCCTTCTGCCAAAGAACAGCAAGTCAACCAGGAGCTGTCAATAGCATCATTTCTCCAAAACTTCTGGTCTTTCACTGGTGCGTGAGGGGAATCACTTAATGATCACAAAACCTGCCTCAGGAGCTCTGTGTCACAGAACCGTTTTGGTTGGAAGAGACCTTTAAGATCATCAAGTCCAACAATTTAGGTAGCGCTGGCAAGTTACCACTAAACCATGTCCCTCAGCACCACATCTACACATCTTCTAAATACCTCCAGGGATGGCGACTCAGTGACTTCCCTGGGCAGCCTGTTCCAATGTTCAATAACCCTTTCAGTGAAGAATTTTTTTCCTAATATCCGATCTGAATCTCCTCTGTTGCAAGTGTCGAAGTCCCCCTCGGCAGTCAGCGGGTTCCCGGGGCGGCTGAACCACAAGTGAACAACTGGTGGGTTGTCTTCCCTCTGGACTGGTAGGAGATTCACCCTGGGCTATGTGTGAACTGAAGTCTTACCTTTACGTGATGCTTAAGAAAGGAAATATTGAAGCATACTGAAATGAGAAGATACTGCCTTTAATTAGGCTGGACATTTGCTGAATTCGCAGTAAAATGTCTGTTCCGTGTGAAATGAGGCAGGATCAGAGCCTCTGCTAGTGCAAACTGTCAGGGACGCGGTGAAGTCGGTGCAGACGTGCTGATTCACTCCTCTCCACACGTGGCATTAACGCCGCTCCTTGTTACCAGACTAAAAATGTCGAAGACGACGCAAGACTGTGATACTTAACATTTTTAGGCAATTGCTGTTTTTGTCAAAACTGTCTGTAGCTTTTCTTCTTCAGCACAAGATGGTAAGTAATGAGCTATTGGAATAATGTCTGTTTGAAACATCCGTAGCCATATGGCAATGTGGGAGGCGAGGATAAAACAGGGATCAGTCACAAGTGTTTACTTTGAAACACAGATAAAAAGGTGAGTTTTGTGCTGCTGCTTGGTTACATGTTGGATCAGGTACTGGAAACAGTAGTTTTTAATTACTTTTGTGTTTAGTGAACTTTAAAATCCCAAGCACTCAAATCCGTTGTATGTTATTCCTCCCGATTGCTCTCTTTAAAGCGACGCCATGAAACAATGGGACAAACCAATGTTGCCTTTGAGTGAAACCACAGCCGGCTTGCCCACAGATACAATAAATGTTATTTTCAACACTGATGTGAGCTCTGTGTTGTTAAAATGGGGAAAATGTTGCATGGGAAGGTTTGTAAAACTGCCTGGCTGCACTTGCAAGATGGCTTCAGAGGTTTTTGGGGTGGCTTTAAGACCAGTTCAAGACCTCCTGGCAAGCGCTTGGCTGAATGGTTAAATTTTTTTCCCAGATAGCTGAAAAACTTCCACTCCTTCCTGGGGCGAGCCACAGCTGCAGGAAGCAAGAGTCCTCTGGGAAAGTAGGTGGGTTATTTTGGTAACTGAAGTGATTTTTGGAAGTGACAATTTGTAAAAATATCCCTCTGGAGATAACTCTTCATTTGGATCAGAGGCGTGTACTGATTTTTTTTTTCATTTTATTTTGCACCTGCGCCATCAGCTCCCGCCTCCCTCCCGGAGAGGGAGCCCTGGACCTTGGCCATCTCCTCCATCCCAGGTTTCCCATCCCAGAAACCTTTCAGGGGATGAGGAAGAGACTTTTCTGCACCTGTTGGTGAGGCCTTTGGAATCGAGTGTTACTAAGAAAATGGTTTGGTTCAACAAAATAAAACTCACATAGCCCGTGTGCCTTTCAATTTTAAAATTCTTCTGCAGATTAATTAGGTTGATGATATTGGGAAGGGCAAAGGTGAATATGTAGGTGAAGTGAGAAACTTACTGCATCAACATGGTCCAGCAGTTGCCTCCAGGAGTGTGTTATTGATGGCTGATCAGCTATAGGGTGGCCTTTAAAAGGAAGTTTTGTGGAAGTGGAATGCTTTCTTTACAGAGTAGAAGCACTGAATGGAGGGGTGGGGGAAATAATCCTCAAACTTCACTAATACTGCGTGGGCTCTTGATTAGAGAGCGCTCTGTATGCTAATTGAATGTTGTCTTATGTTAGCATAATCTTGGGGTTATGTCTGGTCAGCGTTAATGATAAGTGACAGAGACGCATTTGAGAAACTCTGTTTCATCAGATGGGAATTATATCCTCCAAACGCAAGTCCAGATCATAATATTTCATATTTGTGTTGATTTATCTCAGCCTGAAACTATTTATATCGATTTGCTACTGGAAAAGAATCATCTTGCATGTGACCTACTAATTATAGACATACAATACAAACATTATACACCGTATAATGTATAGATACATAAAAGATGAAGACTTCTTGAAATGTATAGAAGTGGATTCTAAAACCGGTTTCGAGATAAAATTGCTTCATAAAGGAAACATATTGTATATATGCTTATATATACAACATGTACATATGTTTTTATAAACTTTATAACTATGTTTAATGCGTGTGCCTTAAACTTCTAGGACCATATTGCTTAGAGAAATATGCTTGTAGCTGTTCACAGGATAAGTGTTTATAATTGCTGTGATTTTTAAGCACAGTTATTGTAAATAGCTGTGCATCAAAATGAGCATTTAGAAGAGGAAGAAGCTTTTTCCATGTAAGGATAATCTTTATATATAAAACCCCCCAAATCCTAGGAAAGTGGCTTTGTTCTACCAGCACCTAGGTAACTTCACTAAAATTAAACAGAAACAATCCCAGCATCTCCCTGTCCGTTGTAGTGCGACATACACATGTCTTCACAGCTATTTGCACTTGAAATGCTTCATTTGCCAACTCCAACGTGGCATTTGCAAATGCAGATTAGTTGTGGGAACGCTGTTGGCTGCTGCTGCTTCCTCCTTTCGGATGTGGCTCCTACTGGACATTTCCTGCCCAGACTTGTAGGCAGCAAACATATGGTCTGGTAGATAGTTTATGGAATAACTTACTGGGAGTACTTCAAGTGTTCCAGAAATCTCACAGGCAAAGATGCAGAGTTTTCAACACAACATTCATCTGAAATGCCAATGTTAAGATATTCATTTGTGCACTCATATTGTTGCATTTCATAACGGTAGCGCCGACAGAGATAGATTGCGGGTTAAATTAACAGATATAAATCTCTGCCTTTATTAGCTGTTTGCTTGAAATGCAAACACTTTCAGGGGTCTGCATTACAAGAAAAATTGCTATATCTTATTAACAAATGAATTCCAGAGCATCAGTAGCTAGCAACAGTGGAATTGTCTGTCTCTCCGAGATTACAATTTCCCACTTCGCACTGTACAGCGCTTCTGTTTTATCAAATGTATTCAGTGCCTGCCATCACTAAGGGAACTGTCTAATTCTTCCTTGTACTCCTGAACTGTGTCAAGTGTTCTGGGAATCGGTTTTCATATGAGTTCAGTTTTTCATAGCCTATAGCAAATGAGTGTAGCACACCAATTTTGTATTTTCGTATTTCCTCCAAGATCTTTTTTCATAAACACCCTGGTACGTTGGGCTGGGATTCAGCTGGTGTAAGTCACTGTAGCAAAAAGACTTTGACTTCAGTTGCCTGGCAGGACGTTTTTATTTATATCAGCTAATTGTAGATGAGGATCTGGATTTGGGCTTTGCCGGAATACACTGTTTAATACCCCAAAATGTGATGGAGATCAATGTGTGCTAGAATGATTCACCGTTTTATTTCACATGGCATTTCTATGTGCAGGTCTGTCACGTGGCTCATTTTGGTACTGCCTGTGAAGCTGTGGTGGTGGGGCTGCTATGGTGGCACGGGGTGTGTTGGTTTGTCTGAGTTTGTGCTGGGCTGAGAACTGATCCCAGGCTGCCCGGCTGTGGAGCCAGGTAGCTGTACCTGGAGGATGGAGAGGCTTGAAAAGTGCCTGTAGGGGCAGGGTTGGGAAAGACAATGCAACTTCCACGTGAGCTTAATAGGGATTTTTCTTCCCCTCTAGTTAACTTCTATTCCACCAAGCTGAAACCATATAGTTTAACTTTGTCGTAGAATCACGGAATGGTTTGGGTTGGAAGGGACCCTAAAGATCATCCAGTTCCAACCCCCTGCCCTGTCATTACACTCTCTGATAAAGAGTCCCCCCCCCCGGCCTTCCTGGAGCCCCCTTTAGGTACTGGAAGGCTGCTGGTGGGTCTCCCTGGAGCCTTCTCTTCTCCAGGATGAACAACCCCAACTCTCTCAGCCTGTCCTCATAGGAGAGGAGCTCCAGCCCTCTGAGCATCTTCATGGCCCTCCTCTGGACCTGCTCTCATTGTCCAAGCACTCATGTCTCCTCCACAGTCTTTCTTCCTGGATGCACATACATCAGCGTAAACATAGCTTGAGGTTTCTCTTCTTCCTCCTCCTCCTCCTTTCTGTTCTTCCTTTGCAGTTAGATAACTGCTTTTGGTAGGAGGATCAGGTAGTGGATCTGAGTGAGGAACAACCACCCAGTTCATTTTGGAGTTAATCACAGTAAATATGTGCTGTGCCTTTCAAGTTGTAAACAAACCAGCTTTGCACTCCCAACGCTCCAGCCCCATGGGTGCAGAGGGGCGGTCGAGTGGTGGGAAATCAGGCTTTGCTACTTGCAAATGAGAAGGGAAAACATGGTTATAGTTTGGAAACTCCTTTTGGCACCTTGTCTGTTGCTCCAGAAGTCCCAGGTGCTCCTGCTGTCTTGGCAGCTGCAACACCCAGATGCCAAACTGAGCAACAACATATGTATTTTCTGGTGGCTGTCTTAATCACATGATTTTTATGTGATCTTTGTCTGCTTTTCTCATAACACATCTGGAGCTGGTCCAGGGTCATGCCTCTGACAGCCTTTTCTGGCTGATTGTGTTTGATCAGCCCATGGTTGATTCTCATTAAATATTTTCAGATAAATACATGGCTTGAGGCAAAAATTAACTTTAGCTTCAAGTGGTTTTGTGGTTTAAAGGCCATTTATTAGGTGAAAGTTGAGAACCACCTTTGCCCTTTTTGCTGGGTAACTTGTTACTATAGCTTGTGTGATCCTCCTCCTCCTCCAGCCTTTATGAAAGGATGTCTTGCAAAAGGGTGAGTCTTCTCATTTTGGGACAGAAAAGCAGTCTCTCTTGCAGAAAGGCTGGCATCTTTCTCTTCCCAACCCATCCCTTTGTACCAATTTGAAAAGAAAGGATCGAGTCACTGGCCTGCATCAAAAGACATTTTCAGTACAGGTGTTTAGGTATCACAGTGAATCCCAGTTTCGCATCACTGTTTTATTTTAACATAGGTGGGTTTGAGGCTCAAAAGGGAGGTGGGGTTTTGAGCACTTCCCCGTGCCTACCTTGGCACCACGCTGCTGTGGGGACTCTTGTTTCTAAGCGCCTCTCTATTTTTGTACCACCAGGGAGAGGATGGTGCCCAGCTCCAGGCTGGGACACCCACCCGGACACTGCCATCCCTCTGAGGACCGAGACCTGGGCCAACTGGGTTACTGGTATTTCTAAATTAGGCCTTTCCAGGCCCAAATAAAACACTGTCAAACTTCTCATTCCTTTTTCAACATTCACGTACCAAGATAAGCAGGGAGGAAAATCAGAACCTATTCAGTATTGTAAATACAGCAGATTATTATCCTAATACGTTATCCAGCAGTAACAAGCTAAATAATTCAGCACGCTTTTAGGTCTCTAATCAAATTGATGAGCTAAAATAAAAAGTGTTGATTAAGCAAAGTGCATACCTCAGTGTAGGTGGATATTCCTGTTTGGTTTGGCTTTTTCTGAAGAGGGGAGGTCTCTGATAAATATACAGCTATTCTTGTAAGGCTTCTCAGGAGCTGCATTCCTTTGCTGGGTTACTGTCTTTTTAGTGTGATCGCTTTAAACCTGCATTGCAAAACTACCTGTGGGGTTTTTTTCCTGTCACAAGCTTGTGTGCTCATGATGGGTTTTATTTTTTATCCTACCTCACCACTGGAGTTCAAGCGTCATATAAAGAAAACCTGGCTGTAGGATGATGATAAAGCGTAAGCGTCAGCTTCTTGTATTTTCTTAAAGTATTTCATAATTGAGGATGAAATGGTTTTGTTCTAATTCTCCTCTGCTGCTCCCCCTGTTAAAGATCCTGTGGCTTCTAGAAAATTCAGTGCTGTTACCACACCTGAATAACGCGTCTGTATTGAACAGGCTCAGTCTCCCCCAGGGGATGCTTGTGAAAGGGGAGGTGGCTTCACGGTGGGGTCTTCGGTCACTTCTTCTACACTTGGGTGACAACCGTGAGTGTGCTCTCCTGGCGTGTGGTGCCCTCAGGAGCTGTCAGGGTGGCTGTTGCCTTCGTAGTGTGCTGCCATACCACATCAGCGTGGGCTCGGATAGCTTCATCCTAAATAACTGATGTCTGGGTAGCATCCCAATAGGAAGCAGATTTGCAGGGCTGTAATTGGATCTGTTGACTGAATATTTGGACCACTCAGATAAGTTATAGGTGTTTGCTTCCCGTGCACCAAGTTCCTTACTCCAAGAAGGCCTGAGGGGATGGAAGTTGATCCATTTTTATATGGAAATCCCTACTTGTGGCACATGGTAACAGACTTGATCTGTGTATGCACTAGCCATGCCTTTCCATAACTTACCCCTTAAATTCTCAAACTAAAGCTTAAGTATGAGAGGAAAGCAAAAAAACCCCATGATTTTAAACGCTGCTTTATCTGATGGAGTAAATCCATGGAGGATGACGATGTGTAGGCAAAGATAGCTGGCAGTCTGCTTGAAGCATTGTGACGAAGAACAGAATATATGTTTCTTTGGGAAGCTGATTTTTCATAATACGTGGTACGTTGATGGAACAATACTATTCCTACTGAAACGAGCTGTTATCGCTTCTGTAATTAGCCCGATGTTAATGATATACAAGAGTTCACCCTAATTTCAAAGACATAAAGTTGTGCTATAGAGGCTCAGTTCCAAGAAAATTGATGTAAGAATCTTTAGTCTTGCTATCAAGTATTTAGGTAAATTAGCTTTCCAAAGAAACTTTTATGGTGTTTGCCTAAATTAGATAGCCAGTTGCTTATGTAAAAAATTGAAACATTAAGAAAAGCCCACATGTGCTCAATTAAATCTTTTTTTATATATAAATGATTGAAGTGGGAAATGGTCAGATTTTTATCTGAGTTTTCATTGTGGAGGCTCTATCTATGGAGATATTTCTGATTTGCACGATTTCAATCAAGTCCAGAAGCTGATCTCTTCCTTCTCTGTCAGCACAGATACAGAAAAGCTGTTACAAAATGATCTCTTTAATCCTCTCCTGTTTTTATGTGCTGATTAGAATCAGGGTAACTTCAGCCTGTGTTGAAGGAGTTAATCTTCCTGATGGAGATGTGAAAAGTAAGGAGCCATTTTAAATCTCAATACCACATGCTGCCTTAGGGATCACACTGTGCTAAAACCCAAGATAAAAAGGCCTGACAAAGATTATTGACGGTTTACCATTTAATGAGCAGCTTGGATTGATTTTTATTTCCCTCTGGGGCTGCTTGCTTTGCCCTGTTTGCACCCATGATGTCATGATTAACAAAAACAACAACAACAAAATTAAGGCTTCATATCTGAACAATTGCAGAGAAAGAAAGAGTAGCCATGGCATTAAAGGGAAACCTGTGCCAAATCCCATTGAACCTCCTTGGAAAAGCCGGAGCACTTGGGTCAATGGTTTGGTGCTTCTCCTGTCAGAGGAAATGCGCCTTCTACCAAACACCTCAATTCTTCATTTATATTATATATTTTAAGTAATGTATCACTTTGCAAATCAACAGAAAAACCTGAAGAAGTCTAAACAAAGAGAAAATGCTTTCAAATGTATTTAATACTATTGTTGAAAAAAGCAATGGTTTCTGTTTTTTTGCCAAGCCCCCATCCCCTAAAGCCAACAGTGAACAAACCGCCTCTGGCTACGTTCCCATAATTTCGTTCAAATCCTTAAGCTTCAAAAGAGAGCAGCTCTGCCGCCACAAAACTATCATCCCGAAAGCTCTTAAGCTCTGACATCATCTATTCTGTTTGAGTCCTTGTGTATAGACCTTGCCAGAAAATGGAAATCCCTTTTTCACATAGGAGGAAGGGCTTGTGGGTTTTTTTTTTAAAAAAAATTCCCATTCTGCGTTAGGATGAAACAGTATTTAAAATAATAAAAAAAGACAAAACAAGAAGGAAAAGGCTGGTTTTTTCCCAGGCATGGCTTTCCAGAACAAAAAACCTTGTTTTCGAAGAACAGGCTGGAGCGAAGCCTTCCAGGCAGGCAGATGGGAAGCCGGCAGCACAGAACTGTGTTGCAGTGGAAACTTTCCCATGGAAATCTCCTGTTTTCCGAGGGCAGGAGAGACATGTCCCTTCTGCCTTGGCTTTAGGAGGTAGCTCCAGCCTCCTGGGCAGGGTTGGACAACCTCTCTGGGATTGTTAGGTGGGTTTTGGGCCAGCTGGAGTGAAGTGTAGAGAGTGACAATGCGTGTGTTGCCACTCGGAGGCTATGGGAGCTGGAAAAATGCGAATCCAAGCCAGTTTGTGAGAAGTGAAGGAGCCTGGTGATATAAAGATGTTCCTCAGAGTTCTGTTGAGTGGAGGTGCAATTGGAAATGTGGTGGTTAAGAGCACTTGAAGAGTGGTACTTGTGCGAGGCCGTGCAGAGCTGGATGCTGCGGAGCATCATTCCTTAATGCCCTTGGCCTGTTTCACAAGAGATGCTGTTGGGTGGGGGATGGAGAGGGGAGAAGCAAACACAGAAGGGAAACTGGTGGTTAAATTGCTTGAACTATCACTAAAATCCTCTTCTCAAAGTGTGTTGGGTTGTTTTTGTTAAATTTTTTTCTTCGTTCTTCTTTAGAAGATGAGTGTGTTGAATAACTATGGGCTATTCTCAGCAGTGTAAAATTTCAATTCTTTAAAACACATTCTTACCTATCAAATTGGCAGGCTTGAGGAGCGGTTATTCTGCTGCAACTTCAAATCACCACTTCAAAAATTGATCTGGGCTTAGGTATGTCTTTGCGTGTCCATGCTTATTAGCTTCATGTTGTGATTAACTTAATGGGCTATGGAATTTTACATGTACTCTATGCAAATGCAACTGAAAAACCAATTATTGAAAAGTGAAAAATGAACTCTAGGAGACAGTCATTAGACTATTAGAATCCCTAGTTCCTTTGGAAACTGTATTTGGGTAATACGTGGTTTTAATACTGAATTTCAACCCCAGAAAGAGCAGTTGGCAATTAGATTTTTTTCAGGCAGTGTGAAAACATTTTGACAGCCCTGCCTGCATGGGGCTACTAAGACCTGCTGGGCTTTACGAGCTGGAAAATCAGTCGTGGCTTCAAAAAAATGCTGTAGTCCACTTTGCACCCTGTTTTTAAGATTGTTAGATGTACAAGCATCCATGAATTTAGCTTGGGTGGCTGGTGAGTATAATCTGTGTTAGCTGGGCTGGATCCAGCAGCAGCGATGCTCTCCTTGGCCGCTTCCTTGCAGGAGACTCTCCCAGTGAATTTATTTTGTGTGGGTAGATGGTGATGAAAAACCTCTGCTAAAGCCCAATTAGATAATTTATGTGCCCAAGACCATGAGGGCATGCTGTGGCAGCACCTATTGAGACAGCAAATACATTAACACTGTTGTGTTACAGGGTTGTGGCCCGGATGGCACTGCTACCGTTAACTGGAAAACGATGGTGATGATTTTTGTTCCCCTCTATAATAGCTCGATATTTTTAAATAAGTTCCTATCTATGTGCCAGAGGTGCTGCTACAGGTGTCTGTTGATCAGCCTTGTGGCATTTACAGGCTACTGCCCCCCAGCTTTGCTTAAAAGCATCTTTAAAAAGAAGCTGCTGGAGAGGGCATGGACTGCATGTTGGTGCTGGGGGTGTTCGGCCTGGAGGAAAGGAGGCTGAGGGGAGCCCTTATCACTCTCCACAACTCCCTGAAAGGAGGGTGTAGAGATGTGGGAGTTTGTCTCTCCTCCCAGCTAACAAGTGATAGGACAAGAGGAAACAGCCTCAAGTTGCAGCAGGGGAGGTTTAGACTGGATATAAGGAAAGCTTCTGCACTGTAAGGGCTGTCAGTCATTGGAACAGGCTGCCCAGGGAAGTGGTTGAGTTGACATCAGTGGAGGTACTTAAAAGACATTTAGACATGCTGAGGGACATGGGTTAGTGGTGGAGTCGGCAGTGCCGGGACTTTATGATCCCAAAGATCTCTTGCAACCAAAACGATTCTGATTCTAACTAGCATTCACCATGCTGAGCTGCACATTTGGACCCTCTGTCCTCCTTTGCCTTCCATTTGCATCACAAGTTTCTGTTTTTCACCATCTGCCATTTCTGTCCTTCCTCTGGAAGAGGTTTGGTGTGTGCGGATGCCTCCAGGCTGGCAGGCTCCCCGTCCTCTGTACGGTGGAGGTGTGCGACTGTAACACCGTGCTTGGCATCAGCGGGTCCCGCATAGGTCCAGGGCCCCCGTGTTGAAACGGTTGGAGGATCGGGGGCGGTTGGTGTATGTGACGGGCCCTGAATGTCTGTTTAATGTACACACATACACTGCTTTGTGCTGCGGGGAGCTCAGGGCTCGATTTGGTTCTTTGTTGGGCTCACTTCATCTGCTGTAAAACCCTCTCGTAACAGGGTGACAGGCTGGGAGACCTTGTGTAGGATGGGTCACCCTGGGCTCCGCGGGGAGTTGTGCAAACAGATTAGGGGCAGCGTCTGACCTTTCATTTTCGGTAGTGCCTAGACACAATTGGATGAAGAGGTGAGAGGGTATCCAAAGAATACCGGCTGTAATTTAATCAATTGGCATTTAGATGTGCGGTGATGAGTGTCTGTAAATGCTTTGGATGGATGAATTTACGGTACAACCAAAGGGAAGAGAAAATAGTATGTGTAAATCCCATAGACTGGAGTTTGGAAGAACATAGTAAAGAGCAGATGAACAGGAGTGAGATGTGATGAATATAACAGAGAAGCTAAAAGTTGCTGTGCATAAACCATCACGTGTTGAACTGTTTTGAGTCTGCTCAGTCAGGTAGCTTAGAGCCATTTAAAATAGCCTGTATACAAATGAGGGGACAATTAAAATAATCCAAGTATGGATAAAGCATGTACCAAGAATAAAACACGATGATAAGGAAGATTATGAAGCAAAGAGATGGAATAAATGTGGTGTGGAAAGCAGATGTGCAGACTGCGGGGAAGGTGCATAAAAGATAGATGTAAATAATAAGGCATTCGTCGAATCCTTGAGTTTAAAATGTCAGGGCTTCAAGAACTTGTAAAGGTTATTTACTGACTAAGGCCAGAGTGAAATACCGTTTAAGTATGTTGATGCGACACAGGCATGTGCATGTATGCTTTGCTGAATAGGACGGGTTTCATTACTTAGTGCCTAAATACAAAATAATAATTCTTTGTCCCTTTGTTGCCAGGGAAATGGGAGATAAATTGATGTAAATTTCTGAGCTTTTAAAAGAAAGCAGGAATGAAGGGGGAGGGGGGGAATCGCACCAGAAATTACAATGCTTAAGCATTGAAATCTATACTAGAAAACTTAAGAGATAGAATTAACATAAAAGACTTGGGATTGAGAAAACTGTAGAAATACATTGTTCTAGGTTTGGGAAGGCGTTGATAAATTTCCAAAGGCCCTTAGGGGGAATATGTTCATAAGCAGGATCTGGATCTGCTTTTAAATCTGACTCTGGAATGGGAGAGTCAAAGAAATTCTTTAAGAGCCTCAATAAGGTATAATATGGAGAAACTTTTAAATCGGGATCATTCGTGTTCATTCAGAATTATAGTCACATGCAGTATCTAATTAATTCTCTTTAGGAACCAGTGTCAGTAGCTAAAAAAGTCAAAACACATTAGAAGTTTGGGAAAGCGGTCTTTAGACGTCGTAGCGTTCAAAGGCTCATCTTCCTCTGGTAGCTGGGACAGGCAGGTGTCCTCAGTCCCTACTACAGAGGGTAGGATTGCACTTAGGACGACTTGGAGCAATTTTGAATTATTGGCATAGAAACAACAGAAGGAATTGTAAATGCTTTGTATGTTAATAACCTGGAAAGGGGAATTTGCAGCAGGATAAGAAAAAAAAAGTTATATCCAGAATGGGGAAACAAAGAGTTAGTGCGGAGAAGGTAAGCAACCTCTAACACTTCTGAATACATCACAGATTAAGAGCATAGCCAGATAAGCAGGCTGCACAACTTATGGCAGAGCAAAGATAAGCCTATGGACAGACAAAACATGAAATAGAAAAAGATGCAGCAAAATAACCTCCATGGCTGTACACTGACAAGATGGAAAAGGAACAGATGAGAAAGATGGTTGGGTGATGCTGCCTTCATCACAGTTGTTATTGTCAGTGCATTACAGCAAACAATACATTTGGGCACGTGTAGCAGAATGACATCTAAATCGCGTGAAATAATCTGACACCAAACAAAGGACTGGGGACTACCTCTGTGGTACCAGGTATATGGCTTTACTTGTGTCCGTCTTGGCTATAGGCCCAGACAACATACGGCAGAGGGCAGCTGCATTTTTCTGAACCTCTGAACCGTTTATATGCGCTGTCCTCACATTTACATATACTGTATTGTTAGACATTGTATTGAGCACGTTCGTTAAAATTAACCAATTTGTTGTAATAGTTTCTGGTTACATGCACACAATTGCCAGAGTCTTCCAAAGGGAGAGAGTATGGAGAAGAAATGCTATAATTATACTCAAAGCTTCTAGAATGAGATTTCTGTACTTGCTAAATGTAAGTTCATCCCCCAGATCGTTTCTTTCAGCTGTTTATTCTCTGAGAATCTATTAGCTGTTGCTATTTCTGTGCGGGTAGTAGGATGACTGTTTATAAAGAGCCGTGTAGATAAATCAATACCATTTGCAAATCTGATGAACTAGGACGTGTTGCAGGTTGCTGTGACCGAGCTGCTCTGTGGCCTGAGTACAATTTACTTGACTCGCAATCTGTTCCCAGGTGTAAAAGTGTGACTTTTGTTTTCCCCAGTCTCCTCAGTGATATATTCTTCTTTTCCTTATGAAGCAGCTGCATGTTACGGCACAAGCCCAAGCTCGAGCAGGGTGAATTCCCTTCCTCAGTCTTCTGGCCTCTGTCCACGTCTTCTGAGGGATGACAAGGAGGCAGAATCCTGGGCATGCTGTGAGGGTGGTAGGTGGGTTGCCTTTTGCTAGACGTCTGTGTGGTTTGTGGCTTACTTTGCTGTGTGCCTTAGAGCCTGAAGACCCAATTTCTGTTGTAGGTCAGTGATGGGAAGCAGATGCAATCTTCTCTGCATCCTGCCTGTCTTTCTTGCCAGCTTGAAGATGTAGGTTGCTCTTGGGTGCAGCCTTCAAAGAGTCTGTCATTCTGCTTCCTTACGCGTAGTTGTCCTTTTCTAGGTATCATGGTGTGGTTGCATGGTGAGCAGGGTACACATCTTTGAACTAAAGTCATCCTCGTTCAATTTTAAGCACATTGACTAAATTATTAGACCTATAAATCTTCTGTAGGCAGCAATCCTCCCCACTTTTGGTTTTCTGATTTTGAGTTAGTGGGAAACGGCTGCTACATCCACCCAGATCAATTGAGCAGAGGCAGTGAGTGTGTCTGACCCATGTTGGACATGCTGCTTTCAAATCTAAGTCTGCTAGTTGTGGGATGTTGGCTGTATTGCACTGAGGATGAAGAAGACAGCAGCTCCTTCCTAAATCCCTTATACATGTGATGTAGTACATCCAAAATAACTCCAGAGGAATTTTCTCTCTTGCATCCCTTAGTCACGTACTTTGAATCCAATGACAGCTCCTATATCTCACCGCACTGTAGATGTTCAGAGGGTTAGAGCAGTAGTGCCCATGTGCGGGTACTGGTTGTGTTTGCCTCTGCTGTAACAACAAGGGAGAAAGGTCTTTATTCACCAGAAGATCAATCATTAATTCCAGACCATGGAGTTTGGAGCTGATCCAGCTCCAGAACTTCTCCAATATTCATGGTGTTTAGCTCCAGGATTTTCCAATTTAAGCATTATTATAGTCCAACAAGGGTTTTAAAGTGTTGAAACAAACTCTCAAAATACTTACCTTGCCCTAAGAGGAATAATCTGTGCAATTATGTGAAAAGGTTTTAATCTATGCACTTTGACTAGTGGTTCAATAGTCTCTGAAGACGTCCTATTTAATTTGGAGTTAATTCCACCTTCATTGCTCCATGGATGCACTTGAGGTGCTCTGTGGTGTTTAATTTGGGTTCTTTTGAATGCCAGATGTAGAGAATTAGAGTAATTATAGTGTGTAACTCAGCTTTTAAAGGCTGTTTCCTTTTTAGAGAGTATAAAGAGTATATAAATTGTTCTAAACGTTTTAGTGGGTATTGATGTCTTGGAAGATTATCCAGCTTGGAAATAGCATGCAAGTTCTTTGTGTTTCTCTATCCAAAGATAACATCACTGTTTCTGGCTGTTTTCTTAAGGAGGAAAAAAAAAAACCAAAGACCCAACCTTGTCTGGTGGGAGGGGAAAAATGACATGTACCTACAAACGTGTGGTGCTCTTCGGGGGAAAAATACCATCACCTCAATGATGGAAATCATCTTGTAGCACCACTCCTTACTTTTTAGGGTCTAGGAGTCCTAGTCATGGATTTACAATCTACTGGGACTTGCTTGGACATAATGCCAGTACATATTTTCAAGTAAATATTTTATGCCACCTCATGAGAGCAGTTACTCTTGGGGAGGAGATTGTCACATGCATCTGCAAAAGAACCTTTTATTTCTCTTCTGAAAAATAACCTTTGTGCCCACAAACCTCAAGAAATACTGATTTTCCTTTGTGCTAGTGCCTATTGCGGAATCTTACCCCACTGTTTCTATGTGTCTGCTCTTATATCTCTGTCAGAAGCAAGGACTTTGCTCCCTGTTACTGCAGCACCTGGCTCAAGTGGGCATACAAAGCTTTTGCTCTTGAATTAGCCCGTGAAAAGCTAAGAAAGAGGAAAAAGCCAAAGTATCCGGGTCTATCAGGGTTGACTCAACTCTTCAGCCATTCTGCAAGTCAACTGTCATTCAGAGTCTGGAGCTATCAGCTGTGGTTTTCCAAAGTTTTTAAGGTGTGATGAAGTTTAAAAAGCAAACCAGTGAATGTTAGTAAAATATATAAATAACTGTGCTTTTCCCCTTCAGCCTGGTGATGACTGCAGGTTTTTAGAACAGAATAACGACAGCGGGCAGAGGCTTTGTTTTCTTCTCCAGTACTTGAATGCAATCCTAGAGTCGTTTCTGGTGCCTGTGTTTTCGGTGGCTGGGTTTGGGGTGTGCAGAATGTGTTCACACCCAGTGGCTGAACAGCAAGGAGTAGCTGCCATGGGGATTTTCATGGCACGGAAGAACTGAATCTTAAGAGCACTCTTAAGTTTTCTATACACTTAATCATCTCTCCTGGTGGGGAACTGAAACAAAAGGAATATATGTACTGCTAAACTTCACTCCAATTTCCTGTGAAAAAGTGAATCTGGCACTCTTGTATGACCTGTTTCAATGCATCATAATTCACTTGGGCAAAATGGGGTCCTGGAGCTGCCTCACACGATGTACAGGGTGATGAGATGTGCCATCTCTGATGGGGGCTTTCGAGGCAGTGGCTGCCCTGGGAATTGTCTGACAGCTTAATATTTCAGTTGAGACTGGCCATACTTACGGTAATGAGGATGTAATATATTTTTTAGCCTGGTTAGAGCTACAAACATATGGAACAGTAGCAGAAAAAATTATTTGGGTAGCAATCCTTAAATATTTTTTGGCAATTAAATGACTAGGCCTTTCCCAAGGGAAAGCACAGAACTTCCCATAAAAGTCACCCTACTGGCAAGTCTTTGTTACTGCTCTTCCATCCAAAGACGAGCGGTTCCTCCTCCCGTATTTTGTTTGGCTGCGAGTCTGGATAATATCATGACTGTTGGCAACGCTTGCTTAGCTTGCGATCACCTGGAGGAGAGGATAGCCCAGCAGGGTCTCTTTCCTTGCTATTTGAAGGACTGGTGTGTGGAGAGAATTATTTTAGGTTTGATTTATTGATTTATGTACTTTTAAATCTTATTTTTTATTTTTCCCCATACTTGGAAAGCATATTCATTGTTAGTGCAAGAGGAGGTGACTCATTTTTTTGCAGAGTCAGTAAAGTTTTACAAAGATTATTGAATAAACAGCGAGCCATTTCCCAAAGGTGGATGACTATAGTAAAACCACTGAGTGTTAGAGATTGAGAGCATCGTGTCCCTGAGGGTCTATATGGTTTTCTGCTCATACCTGTCTCCAGAGCTCTGTGCAGTGCAATACACAGACCTCGGTTTCTCTTCCTGCAGGAATGGGAAGTTCCAGTTGCAGCATCCCATAATGTGTCTGGATGTCCTTAAGGCAGGTTACACATATGCCGCTTCCTCATTAGCATGTGAAACTCTGCCAAAGAGAGCCAGCGTGTGCCTGGGATTCGGAGTTCCGCATGGTGGCTGGTGGCTCCTTCTCTCTCTTCCGTGTGGAGTGACTTCTGCAGGAGCTCTGATGCGAACAGTGGGCAACTATCAGGCAGGTTTTTGTCCTCATGGTGGCTGAAGGGACTGTTCTGCTCAGAAGCAGAAGGGAACCTGCTCTCCGGTGAAAGAACAAAGTCCTGTGATCCCAAATAATATCTTTGTCAACATTTATGGATTTTTGGGGCTGCGAATATATTGCCTCAGCCCTGTGAGAGCCTTTGTAGAGGAAAACAAATCTAGCATGAGCGGTCCTGTAGCCAACCTTATTTTCCCTCCTTGCTGGAACAGAGCACGCTTCCCAGTGTTTTCAGTGTAAAAGGCATGCTTTGAAAGTGAGACCTCTGACCTCGCTCATAATGCGGTGATTCCTGGGAGCTATGTTTTGCTGAATGCTTTTGCTTTTAAAGGAGAAAAAAGACCAAACAAGGATGCTCCCTGGAGTCAAAGCTAAAAAGAGTTCCTCCTTTTTAATGTTTGCTCTTAAAAGTTGGAGAGGAATTTGAGGCCCAAAATTAGGTGTTGAGGCGTTACTACAGGGAGAGCTGATGCCTTACTGTGTGGTTTGGACTGGGCTGGGAGCTGAATGTTGTGTCCAGAAATGCCTCCCGAGGCAGGTTCTCTGTCGTCCCCATCCCGCGGCGTTCACAGCCCCGACTCCTCTCCGGAGCTCCATATTTAAGTTTATTTCTTGAAAGATGGAGTGAGTTCTGCTCTTTTTCCTGCTAAATCATGGCTGGAAGAGGTAGAGCTGGAGTCAGGAGGAGCCACAGCAGGAGCTGCCATGCTGGAGGTGGGAATGATGACGTGAGTCTTCTTGGGAAGAGCAGGGAACTGAAGTCACATTTTTTTCAAGTGGTGGGCATGTGGTGAAGGCTCCAGGCTTTCCTGCTGAAGGAGTGCTGTTATGCCCTTAACCTGTGGGGCTAATGAGGGGGGAAAAAACCCCTACAAGCACAGAGAGGTTAGCTGGTGGCTTTCCTAGGAGTTAGATGGCCATGGAGACAAGTCAGGTATCAAAGTTGCTTTAATTTTTTTGAAGTTATGAAAATGACAGAAGGATTTGTCTTTGCTAATAATTTACCTCAAGTTTAGATTTCATGCAGGCAAGGAGGGTGCTGTTCTTTTTTTTTTCTTTTATTGTTATTTCCTCTCCCGCCTCCCTTCTATTTGAGGATGATAAAGCCATACTCGAAACTTTTGGTTTCTGGCAGGCAAAATGGAAGAGGCGGGGGCAGCAGGGGGAGAAAACCCTGACATCTTTTTTTTTTCCCCCCCATCTTTTAGCTGATGCTGTTTCTCTTAGAAGCTTTCTCATAAATGCACATGGTTTTGTTTTGAATCCATTCTGTGGAAAGACTAAATGATAAATTGGATGTAGCGATAAAAAAGTCATCTCTTCCTCTGAACTGATTCATTTATCATGTGATGTGCTATTGTTACAGAAAATTACTCTAAGTGCCTATTGATTTCACACAGTTGTATGCAAGGGCTTATTCTGGAAGGGCCTGGGTTCTGCTCGGCTTCTGGGGATGGCAGCAGAGATGGAGGGCGGAGGGTACCCCACTGATGGTGATCTAGTGCTTCTGGGGAGCCAGATCCCAAATTCAGCCAGCTGCTTGATACTAGTTCACATCTTGGTTCATAAATAATAGTTGGGTGGTCGGTTCTCAGTGTCTGTTTTGGGGTATTCTTCCCTATGTTTAGCAATTTACTGATCTCATTCATTAGTTCTTGGGGGGAAGGAGGGGACCTTTCTTGGGCGATGTAAAGTGAAACAGGCTCAGAAGAACATATTTTGCAGGTATTGGTAGCGTAGCTACCAGTACAGCGATGGATGGGGAATAGCAGGACAGGAGGTAATCTTTTAGCCTTTTTCTTGTGTTAAGTAGCTTGGTTATTGGGAGGGGGAAAAGGGACTTGAGATTGGGTGGGTGGGGAGAAAAGTCCTCTTAGAGACCCGCACCCAATGCCTTGGGGGCAGGAGTGATTTTGACTGACTGCTGACAATAGTCTGTCAAGGCGGGCGGACACTTCACGTGACAGCAGCAAACTACAAGTGGCGTTTTCTGAAACAGACATGTCACAAGACTATTATATGTGCTTTGCTGGGAAAATGCCTGATAGCTAAATAATTTAACTCAACTTAGACACTTATTGTCTTGCTCCTTCCTCTCGGCTACGTAAACTGGTAATATTTTATCCTGCTTTTGTCCACGAGAAGATGTGCCCTGTCTGCAGGTGGGACAGATGTGGAGGCAGGGCTGGCTGTAAGCGTAAGCAAGGCCAGTAGTTGCCGTGGGCAAAGGATTGCCGGGAGCAGCGAAGTAAGCGTGACCACGGCCTTCCTGGAGCTTGGGGAGCCAAGGTGAATGGCAGGAAAGGCTGGAGGAAAAGCAGAAGCACTTTGTCATTTTATCAGGGCAGATCCTAAAGGTGTCCATTCATCGGTGGGCAGTAAAGCTTAATCCTGCCATCGGTCTCAAGAAAACGTGAGCCTCTTGTAAACTAAAACCAAGACACACAATTTAAATAGGGAGGATAACTGAAATCACTGCCACAACTTGCCATAGGGTGCAACACTCTCCATCAGTGACTGTCTTCAAGTCCCGTGTCTTATTTGGTGCAGATCTGGCGAGATGCTCCAATTTCTTCAGGTTTTATTGCCTACAAAACTGCAAATGTGACAAAGGAAACATTTTTGTCTTTCCAACCCACCGTTTCTGCTAGAGCTAGTGGGGTTGGTTATTTTAAAAGGCACCAAAAAAAATATATCTCCCCTTGTTACAGTGTCTCAGCAAGGTCACGTAAGATGTCCATATGCCACAAGAGATGCTATTGGGAATGCTGCTGGTCCCCTTATAAATCTGTCCCCATCGTGGTGGAAAGCACAATGGCTCGCTGGCACTTCTCACCAGAGCCAGAAGCTGCTGCTGCTTTGGGCTGCAGGTGATAGGGGGCACAGATCAATAAGGGTGCATCTTACCTACGTGTTTCTGAATGTTTCCTGGTTTTCTTCATGGTCTTGTTAAGAAAGTGAAGCTACAGGTTGCCCCTGGGCAGGAGGCCACTGTGAGGCACCTCCTGTCTGTCCTTCAGCCCCTCGAGGTGTTTTGGTGGGCATCAGGTGAGTGGTGTGGAAAGCAATTGAGAGCGAGCCTGACTTGGATTATTAACATCTCTCAGACAATAAAAAAAACCCTCTTCCATCATTCACAGCTCCTGAAATATCACTAATTAGTTTCTGAGGAATACAGACTGCGTGGGAAGTTAGACATTCACCAGGCTGTTCATCTGGGAGCCGTCTGAGGAACAGCTCTTCCACACCGGACATCTGCAGGATTAAAAAAAAAAAAAAAGAAAAAGACACAGTTCATTAACCACCAACAACATTACCCGTAAAGCGACTGGGGAGGCTAATCACTGCCACTAAATCTTACTCTGTTTACCATCAATTAATATTTAGTCTCCCAAATTTGGAGCTCTTTTGTTCAAGTGCCTCATGTCATGTGGAGTTGCTGCAAATCTGGGAATTGGAACTGGCGGTGGTTTGCATCAGCGTGCCCCATGGGCTGCCGTGCTCTCTGCAAAAGCCTTCAGGGTGCTGGTCTATTAAAGAGATAATAGTACAGATTTGAAAGCTTCAGCTGATTAATTAAATGCAAACACAAGATTGTACTTGCAGTTGCTTTCAAAGGACTCGGAGTCCTTTTCTTAAATCGCTTCAACCTTGACCTGAGTGAGCGCTTGTATAAAAGATTAAAGGTGACCCGTGAAGAGAGAAAATGGATTTGCATTGCTTTTAAACCTGGTTCTGTATGTTGTGGGGAGAACTTTTCCACTGCATGTGCATGCCTGCTCGCTCCCTTATAAACGTGTGGAAACCAGCATTTTGTGTTTCCAGACGATGGGGGGGATTAGGGTTGCCAATCGAAAGGAAGCAGATGATAGAAGCTGTCTGCCTGGTTTGTGCATCACAGGGGCAAGAAGCAAGCATGGCACAACCTCTGCTTTTGCCGAGCTGCTCTCAAGGAACTAAACCATTAGAGACTTCTGGCAATGTAACTTCTGATTTTCTGCTGCTGGCACACGCATCCAAGCCCCGCCGGCGCTGGGTTGTCTGTGCTAGAGATCCCGTGTGTCTCGGCTGGGATACGCTGCGGGTGTGCGTGAGCGGCATGTCTGGTGTGTGGGACCGGGGTCGGATCCACTGCAGAGTGCGGATCCGCTTCATGCTGAACGGGCAAAGAGGCTGGGCTGGGATGTGGCAGCCTCACCGCCCCTCAGCCGGGCGGCTGCTCTGCCCCTGCCTGGCGTCTCCAGGCTGCGAGACCCTGAGAAACCCAAGAGATCACTCCCTGGAGAAGCCCATCACCGCTAAAAATAGTAGTCTGTTCTCTGAATTGATGGGGCTGGGAGGTCTGGGCATCCTTGTCCTGTTGAAGCGGGTGGCTGTTCATCCAAAAGCTGTTGGTTTTACGGTGGCGTTTGAGGGAGAGGCGTCCGTGCTGCTGAGCCCCTGACAGGGCAAAGCACCAAAACCGCTGGAAACCAGCAGTGCCAGGTCCTGCCATCCGTCTGGGAAATGTGTTTCTGTCCTACTTAGTAGGGGTGGAATTTAATTTTGGAAAAGGCTTCATTAAAATTACTTGAATCTCTTTTGGGACCAGTCAGAGCAGACTGTGGCAGGAAACGTTAATGTACTTGGGGATTCTTACGATACGGTTTCATTTGTTTTGTTTTGCTGTTTAATTCCGGTTGTACTTCTTATTTTCAAGAGCTGAGCTGTATGTTTAGCATTCGCTGAACAGTGTGACAACTTGTGGAAGTATGTGACAATGTGGCTTGAGAAAAATAACGTGGTGGACATCACAAATTATCTCTTCAGTTATATTTCTGAAGCTTTTAGAACAACTGAGACTTGATCCTTTCTAACTTGAGTTGAACCTTATGAATTGCAGATTACTATTATTTTTTGATCAGAAGAAAAAAGGTTTTCATTTTCAGGCCACATAACGTGTTTTTCTAGCAGCTATTTCCTAATCTGTAGCCGCTGTAACCCCTTAGACTGTTTAATTGGGTGTTGCCAGCAAATATACAGAATTATAGTGTTACCAGTCATTGTACTACATTACAAAGCTGAGTTCATCCAAGTGTGCAATTTTTTTCCCAGTAAGTTTGTCCCTGCAGACTTCTCTTTAAAGTTAACGTTTGTCCTTGACAGTGCGTGTATAACAGAAGCAGTAGAAAGGACCAGATGTAGTGTTACGGAGCTTCTTTGTTCTTCCCTTCATGATAAAGCATAAAAATCCTACATAGTTTAACAAAACTCTAGTATCTGGTCCTAATTGCTGTAAGTAAAGCACGTGTGATCTAAATGTTAATCAGATTTTTGCATTTAATGAGGGAAAAAGCAGCTATTATATGAGAAATGTTCAGGAGCAGGAGCTGTTCATGTTCCAATCAGGTGATTGTGCATTTGAATAGTATTTCCATTTAAATAGCTTTATCGCCCCGCTGATTCCTAAGCACTGAGTCAAAACAAAAACTAACAGCTAAATTGATATTATTACTAAGGAGGAATGAATAATAGGCAGTAAATCCATACCTGCTGGGAATCGTCAATGTGTTCACGGACTATGTAGGTGTAAGGGTTTGCACCAACTCCATGAAACTGTTACATTTAGAGGAGCATCGCAGGGATGTAATTCTGTCCTACCGAGTTCATGTTATGTTTCCATTAAATTCTTCCTCTGCTCATTTTACTATGGATTCTCATGAAAATGCTTGGTCATGCAGCAGGCTCCCTTCCCAGTTCCCAGCGTTTGGAGAAGCCATGCCTTTCAAGCAGGCGCATCGAAATTCGTAGAGGTCCTGCAGGACACCTACTCATTTCCCCAAATCACGTTCCCAGTTAGAGCGTTTCCTGGGACACAAGTGAGACACTATTGCTTCGGCCACCCGTATCTCCTAATGCTCCTGAAAGGATTATTTTATAATCTTACCCTGTGAATGCAACCGCTGTAAGCCCAGATAAATTGCATTCCTTTAGGGAAAGTGAGTTGGGACTCGTTTTAACTGCATCCCAGTGGAATTACATCATCTATGATGTTAAATGGTATTTGGCTGACTGTGATTGCGGTTGATTCAATGAAGAGCCACCTTAGGATCTACTGGCCTCTCTCTGTTTATATAAAACAGGCCGGTACATACTGATGCTGCAACCAAGGCTCTGAGGTATCTGCAGTGGGACTGCCCCTCAAATAACGGCCTTCGGGAGAGTGTCAAGAGAAACGCATTTTATTCAGATTTGGCTATTCTTCTAGCACGTGCAGCTGTCATGCTAGGTTGGATACAGATACAATTAGACCTTACGAATGCTCAGAAACTCTGGTTCTTTCAGGCTACACTTCACAGATGGTAAAAGCCAGATGAGGTTATATCGTGATGATCGAGTCCTGCCTCCTCCATAGCCCGGGCCAAAGGATGTCGCTCAGCAACCCTTCCATCGGGCCGGATGCTTTGTGCTTGAACCGGAGCACTTCTTTCAGAAATACACTCAGGCTTCTGTGAAATGATGGTGCATCAGGCCTGCCCTGCTTATCAAAAACAGATAAGGGAGAAAACCTGCTTTTTCTCCCAAATGGGAAGCCTAGTGTGTCATCTGATCGGAAAATGCTGTGTTGGAAGGGACCTATGTCAATGTGATGCAGAGCAGGTGAACTTTGGTCCCTGTGCAGAGACTAATCCTTGCTTGCTTTTAACCGCTGAGGTATTTTATAGGGTATTTCATCACAACTGCTTAAGAACTTTCTCACATTTTAATACATCTACTTGTTATTTCTCTTTCTCTTCCAGCTCCCTCAGGAATCATTGAGTACTCCTATTTGTGCAATATTTCTCTGTTCTTGATGTTTCTGTTCCAATCACCCTCCCCTTTCGCATAACCATGTTCTTAAAAGTTCAGGCCCCGTGTGCATACATACGAAGTAGATGAACACTTGTACCGTATTTTAGGTAGTTAATTAATAACAGCTAAAGAAGAGGTATTTCTTCTTAAGGTTATTTCAGTTCTTCCGCAGAAGGGTGACTTCTTTTTTTTTTTTTTTCAATTTTTTTTTTTTCTTGTAAAAAATCAAAAAAACTCTAAAAAAAAAGAANAAGGTCCCCAAAGACATGAAGTCCTGATTCAGTGTTTTTAACCACAATTTCTTCCTCCCTTCTTATTGTTCGTACTATTATAATATGACAAATAAGGGGCTGTACATGAGTGTTCGTTCCTGATGAAGGTGGCTCTATTCTTGGACACGTGGTTGAAGATACCAAAGATGAACAGAGCACAGCCAGGAGCTAATCAGAAATGCATATATTGGTTGAATGAGAAATAAGTATCGTGGTCAGGCTGGTTTTGCCGCTGGGCATTAGAATTTCACGTTGGGCTTGGTAGAGTGATACGTTTGGTTTCAACATTACAACTTAACACTTGGAAATCAGTTATTACGCACAGCCTCATTCAAAGCGTTGAATGGAAAAAACCTTCCTGATGTCTACAAAAGCCACACTTTCAGCGATCACAATTGGAAATGTTTACTAGAAATTAAATTGATGGTGAAGTCTAGAAGAGATCTGACTGCAGGTTTGAAATCTGGGATAGATGCTTTGTTATTCTCCCAATGAATGCATTAGTAAAGAAAGAAATCGATAATGCGGACCATATGGGGGAAGTGGAATAAAATGATCGAATGGTTGGCAGAAAGTACGGTACCTGCAAAGATCCTTTGTACAAGATGAGCATCTTATAGTAAAGAGCGAATAAAGTGTTTGCCTGACAACTCTGCAGAATTCCCCAGCCAGGGGCTTTCTGCAGATCTAGTTCAGCTTATCTGTGGCAGCACTAGAAGGTTCCCCTCCAGTGTCAGGCTTAGGGGAAAAAAACCAAACCCAAACCCCACGGATTGAGTCTATAGTGCTGAATTGCATTTAGCTTTATGTTGAAGTGACAATTTTTGCATAAGTTTAATGAGAGGCAGCCCTGGGCCAGAAACTTCAGCCTGGGATGCTTCTTGCTTTCTGCCCTAGTTTGTTTTCTGTCGGGCTGAGACTGTTTTCATCCCTGTCGCATGCGGGTGCCGTCCTGTAGTGCATTAAGCAGCGGGACTAGCATCTATCATGTGGTGTTTATTCTGTCTTCTCTCCCCAGGAAGAGAAGTGCGAGCAATGGAGTGTTTTATTTTAATAGCATTTTTGTTTGCTTGGGTTTGTTGTTGTGGAAAGCTTTTTCTGAGGCAGGAGAAGGAGTTTCTCTTTGGTTTTTAATGCATCAGTTGCTGCGCACTGAAGTTAAAGCAGGGAGAATCAAGGTTTGTAATCCTGCGTTTGGGGTGGATGGGTGTGAATTTTCTCCTAAGCTTTGCAGTTGATTCCACAGCCTTATGCTTGCCTTCAAGAACATCTGCCTTCTGCCTGGCTAAGCTGTAACTCATCGTGCAGAAAGAGTTCCCAAAGGATGGCCTGTGGGCACCCGCAGTCTGCAGAGTCATTCTGTGTAGCTTTTTAGAAAAAGAAAAAAAAGTCAGAATGACTTTTTAAATAAGATACTGAGTCGCAGATGAATTTTGGTAGGCAGACACCAGCCTAGCGTTTTGCTTTCCTCCCAGACATTACGGTAGTCTTTTAAATACCCTGGGCCAAGATCATGGAGAGACAGGGACAAAACTGTCAAAAGATGACAAAACCATTAATATCTTGGTTCTGGTCATCATTTTGCATTAGTGTCCTGAAAAACCATAGCTGGAGGAAAGCCTTTCCTGCAAATGGCAACATGAGAGCCCATGGCTGTGAAAGACCAGGGACTGCATCTTGTGGCAGGAGCAGCTGCTGGACACAGTGACCAGGGTGGGTGGGAATATACGAAAGAAATGTATTTCTCCCTGGTGGCGTGCTCTCCAGAGCTTGGCCTGCATCCAGTTATGCTGCTTCTGTACCTCTCTTTCTCCATCTGTAAAATTATTGGGGTTTTTTAATACTAGAGTTGAAGTATGACCTGCCTTTGTAGCGTAGAAACATCTAAAGGAGACAGTTTCACAAACCATTTAAAGTGTTGTGGGGCTACATTAAAAAAGAGGAGAGGCATCTGGACACAAAAACAGGGGAAGGGCAGAGGACGAAAAGAAAGGGGGAGGAGGGACTAAACATCCTCATCAGTTCTTCAGAAGGCTGCCAGTGGTGGAAAGCCTTGGGAATACATAATTTCCAAGTTTATACTCCTCATCGGGAGAGTGAATGTATCTGGGTTTTATAGTATTAAGGAGTAAAGTTAGTTGTGGCTGGATATGAAATGAAGAGGAGGAATTTGGGGGTGGAAGGGGGAACAAAACATTAAATGTGAATTATTCAGCAGAAAAAATTGGTTAGTTTGCATGATATATGGTAAGGAAATTACTAGACACTTCCTTATTATTTAGTAAAATCAACTCATAAAGGTAAAATTAGAGAAACAAACTTCCACATGTGAGAATAAGAGAAGTAAATAAAAAGTTTCCTTGCTGTTTGTGGAACGTCTTGGAGAAGATAAACGCAGTAATAATGCTAAGATTACTGTTGGGCACAAAGTGAACTCTTGGTCCCGCACAAAACCTCTAGTCAACCCAAACGACTGGGTCAGTAGAAATTAAATCAGCACTGAGCCCCAGATAATATCTGATTGTGGGTTTGTGTCTGGATGGATGGTTTCTTTCTCGTTTCCTCATTATGACTGATTGCAGTCACTGCAGAAATCAATAGTCTGGGCCTGGCTGGGAACTGAAACAGCATTAGGCAGAAAGGCAGCATCACATGAGAGCTTTCTTGGAGGCTTTACAAATCCTGGTACCAATCCTCCCAGATGCGCAGTGCTTTCTAGCAGGGACTGAATACAGGAGACTTAAAGCTCTCAGTCCTCCTTGGTTGATCAGGCAAAATACGTCTTTCTGTGTTCTTGTGTCAGGTAGCATATGCTTCATCCTGGCACTGGAATTCCTCCCTGGTTTTAGGGAGTGTGTGCAGGTCCAGCTGGGGGGAGAGAAGTGCTCCTTGGAGAATCTGCGTTAGGGACAGCTACCCACAGCTTGCTGAATAGTTTGTTGGGGTTTTTTTTGGTACTGGAGAGAGAAAGAACCAATTACGAATTCTACTGGGGGGGAAAAAAACCCTAAAAGCTTTGAATCTGATCTTCTGAGATCAATAACTGAAATTAAGTGATAAAATTTTGCTCTGGTTTTCCAGTAAACTTTTAAAATACAAATTTAGATATACATTTTACAAAAAGGTTATTTCATTCACCACATGCTTAGTTTTATTTTACTATTTCATTGGTCTTATCTCTGCTTGGATTTTTATGTGGTATTTGTGAACAGCAGCGAAAATGTGATGCTCCTGTAAAATTAATAAGTAAAATCCACTCTAGATCAGGTGGCTTATCATATATTAGTTGATCGCTAGCATATGCTTTAATGGATTTTTAAATGAGGCTTTTGGTTCGTAATTCATGGATCTGCATACCCCTGAGTCTTACAGGCAGGGTTCATGCAGAAGCTAGGCTGGGTAATTGAGTTTGATTTCTTCAGAATTCCCGGATGATACTTGCGTATTGCATTAAAACTCCTGCGTGTACCACTGAAATTCCCACTGATCCAAAAGCTTGTAGCAGATGGATTGAATGAACAGGAATATAGGGAACGGATTTAAAAAAAACCCAAACCACCAGTGGTTTTCTGATGAGGTAAATTGTAACAAAAAGGGAAAAATATTTAAAATGTTCTTTAACGAGGAGGACAAACCTACCTTAATAGCCTGTGGACTGTGCTGATGGGAGCCAGCACTCCCCGTGCATCATAGAATGGTTTAGGTTGGAAGAGACCTTAAAGCTCATCTAATTCCAGCTCCCCTGCCATGAGACACCTCCCACCAGCCCAGGCTGCTCCAAGCCCCGTCCAACCTGGCCTTGAACCCCTCCAGGGATGGGGCAGCCACAGCTTCTCTGGGCAACCTGGGCCAGGGGCTCATCCGCAGCAATGTCCGGGGGTCCTCCTCTGCCCTCTCCAGGCGGTGGGGCTGGGGTTGGGCTGGGACCTACCCAGGTTTGCCTCCCAAGGCCCTGGGGAGGTTGGGACCCATGTTTCCAACTTCCCTGCACTTCTCGGGGTGTGCTGTGTGTGCCTTAGGCCAAGGATAAGCAGAAGCTTAATTTGTTCCAAATGATTTTCCACCCTTTTTCCTATTGTTTATTATTTATTCTGCTTTAATTTATTCACAAGATTAAGTGGGTAAACAACATCACAAGTACTTATTGCTACACAGTCCAGTAAGCATCATGATGCCAGTTTCAGATGCCGAACGGTGCTGATTAGGGCTGTTATGCTAATAGTCGTTTGTTTGTTTTACCTTTACCGCTTTGCTCGCATACTTCACAAATCAAGGTATTATCCTTCTTTTTGCTCTTACTGTTTTTATCATCAAATGAAGGTAATTTACCATTTTTCCATTTGAATTGTAAAGCTAATTGAACTTAATGGCTTCAGAAAAATCAATAATATCCTACTGTTATTGATATAATGAAGCACATGTAAGAGATTATCCAATAAAGACACAAACTACTTAAACGAAGAATTCAACTCCACGTTGAACTATTTGAATTCTCTACACGGACAATTAAGGGGAGATCCTTGTATGTGGGGAAACAACAATAATTTTAGTACATTAAAGTTATGACATAAACCGTGCAAGTCACAGAGGAGTGCGCCACTCTTGGAAAGCCATCCCGTTATACCTAGAAAATGCATTTAGGGTTCACTCCTGCCTGCCTTTGGATGTCATAATCTCCCAAGGTTTGCGAACTGTGTCCTCTCACATGCCGCTAACTGAAGTTAATATTCTCCTTGTAGGACGGTAGTGCATGTCCTGTGCAGCTGAAGTACATGGGGGTTTACCCGGGGGGCTTGTACCTTCTCTGTGCATTGTCTGTAAGCAATACTGCGGTATTTTCTGTGGTACGGTTTGAACTGGTAAAGTGGGAAATGCTGGTATCATCAACCTGCCTTCCAGGTGTTCGCCATCGCTGCCCGATGGTGTCGCGAGAGAAGCAGCCCGTGTTCTGCGAAGGGGCTGGAGTCCAAGAAATGAATAAGGATCACGGCGGTCATAACAAGCCAGCTTTAACATCTCACTGGTGGCAGCCAGGCTTTTGTGACTTAACCTGCTCTATTTTTTCATGGCTGGTTTTAGGAAGTAGTAACAATCCCACATTGAAATGTGTTTGGGGTCAGAAACCGTCCCGTGAGAAGGCTCCTCAGCTGTGCTGCTCTGTCACTGCAAGGGAGAAATAGGACTCGGTTGGTTAGAAATGGAAAACATTGAGGTTTCTTCACCAGTTTTAAAAATGCAGATTTATTTGGAAAGTACCATTCGCTTGCACCCTGGTTCTGGCAGAGGTTTAATGACTCCTGGGAGAGTATATGCGAAACTCCAAACAAAACACTTCTAAACCTTTAAATCTGGATCAAAACCATTAAATCCCTAAATGGCATAGGAGAAATTAAGGTCCTTAATTTAGGGATCAGTGTAGTAAGAAGGGAATGGCAAATATGAAATTAATGACATTTAAATTACTGTTTCATTAGAAAACAATTTTGCTGCAGTATTTTACTGAATCTAGGATACCCAGAGATCAATAGCAATTCCCTTTATTTAAGGCACTTGTTATGTTTACTGTGTGATTTTTTTGGAAAGGAGTTGCTATTTGTGAAAATGTTGTGCGTGAAATATTACTGGAATTAAATGCATTTTTAATTACACTCTAAAGCTGTATTAGTTTGGCACTTGAAACTTCCGCATTAATTTGTATGATGAATGGATGTCGAGAATCCAGGATAGACAATTTCTGCTGGGTTTGCAAAATGGGAAAGGTAGACCGGAGTCGGTTCAACACAACATGTTGTGGGGGGACATAATGGGTCGCTTTAGCTCAAAAAATAAGAATTAAAAAAAAAAAGGGCTAAATGCTAAAATCTGGACACTTTTTAATTCTGCTCTCCCAATATTTTGGTAGGTGCCTTGGTGATGCTTCTTGAGCACCACCGGGATGTCCACAATACCTGCATTTCATTCCGTGTGCCAGGACTGGCCTCCCCCGGGGTGCTGGAGTCCCCCATCAGCGTGATGAGAGGAGGTACATCCCAATATATTTAGGTCTAGACTGTACTGGAAAATAATCTCCATGAAGTAATCCAATTAAACCCCCCCAGAGGCACTAAGGGGAGGATGGCTGAGTGGAAACGCTTTTATTTAGGAGGCTTTTGTTGCAAATACCTGAAAGATTCCAAGGAGAATGAATACCTCTATGGAAATTGCCAGCCCACAAATCTGCGTTTACAGAAGGAAATGTTTAAATGAGCTGTTGAGAATAATTGCCTGAATGCTGTGCGCAGCCACCATTTGATGTCTGATATTTGTACCTCTGCGGAGTAAAGAGGGCAGCGAGTCCTGCCACGCACCGTGCCTGGACTTGAGTACTCTTTGGGAGACTTTCTCAGATGGCAGTTGAGGTACTTCTCCTCCAGGGCTCCCCGTAACATTTACGGGATGACACTTATGGGCATGAAAAAAAGAGAAAGAATGGTAAGAACAAACCACTCCTTTTTAACAATATAAAAATTGTGACTATTGCCTTCCCAGCATCCTTTCAGCTAATGGCCTGAAACAGGACCGATATTTGATTTCTACTTGCTGTATTTACTTTATAAATAGATACTTCATGGGTTTCATTCTTTAGTGAGATTGAATTAGTGGGTTAAATAGACAGAAATATTTCTTACCATGGCATACTGATCTCTTAGCATCTTGCACTGACCTGATAACAGGCTAGCAGGAGAGTAAACTTAATTATTTTTTAAGCTAGAGACTGACAATAGAGGACACTGAATATTTCTGAAACCGAGATCTTCTTTTCTGTCATTAAAAAGCGGGGGAAATCTGAAAAGAGTGTGAATTCAAGGCATATATCACTGCGATTATTGAAGGGTTTTCAGAGAGTGGCTTATCACCTCCGGGCTTATTTACCTGATAAACGAAAGCCTTATGCTTCAAAAGCTCCAGCTCCTCAACCCCGGTGCAGTAGCCACCTCTTAGTGAGGATGAATAAAGTCCGATGTCTTTGGCGAGGAGGATGTCACTGAGGTCTTTTGTTGCAATTTGCACTTCAAAAAATACCCCCCTAAACGTCTGATTATAAGCAATAACTGCCTAAAATGAGCTTGAGAAGATTCTGAGGGGGCTTTGCCTCCCTTGTTTTGCTCTTTGAACTTGGCTTATTCATGAGTAAAGGTGATGAAGAAGCTGAAGGGTGAGGGTCTGTGGTTTTGGGGGTATCCGAGAGGATGCACGACACATCCCTGTGAGCTGCTGAGCCCAGGCGTGATCTCTGCCGGCCATCGGGGCATGAGATGAAGATCTAATTTCAGATGGCCTTTACCCAACCTTGTTGTGAACAGCAGTAATCTGCAAAAACTAATAAATACCCTTTGTGTCGGCGTTCACCAGCCGGCGGGGTACTGGAAAGCCACTTCTGTCCCTGGGGAGGTTTTGTGAAGGGTTCCCGTTTCCCCGTGCATCCTTCATTGCCGCTCCCCAGCCATGGAGCCATCTCTCCCTGCCCGTCACCACGGCCCCCCTCCTTCAACGTGCATATTAATCTTGACTCTAAACCATCCTACAGACGCCGCATGCAAATGTACCGAGTGATTCAAATTGGTTTTCTGTGTTTGTAAATGTAGTGTTCTGTGACTGCTCAGGGGCACTTTGAACATATGCTCCTTGATATCTGACATTTTTCAAAATTCCAAGCAAGGAGGATATTTGCAGCGTAGGCACGTGAGGGCCTGTTGTGCTGCCCTGCCTCTCTTCCCGCCCCCCGGCACGCACCCGGAGCCTGCCTTGGGTGAGAGCGGGTTCAAATCCTTAAATGAAAGGTTTTTCTTCTTGGATGTGTGTATATCGGGGGCGGATGGGTGGGGGTGGCAAGCAGTAGAATGCAAATTCTCTGTGAATTAAGCAGAAAAGCCCATTCCCCAAATTTCAGTTACAGCAAAGTCTGTTTCTCAGGAGGCTTGTGTGAAAATAGTATTACTTATATCTTCCTGCCTTAAACTTGTCTTGGCAGAGACCTCTCCGTAGGCTGGTGATCTGGGAAGGGATAGGCTGGCTGCTGCTCTCAGCCCCAGGCTGGGGCCACCAGCCCTGGGTGAGGGGAGCCATGGGACAGTCTCTTGCTGCCCCTTTCCACATTTTCATGACCTCCACACGTTTCTTGCTGTTCATGATGAGACTTCTCAGTCCCTCCTCTCTCCTTGGGCAGTGTGACCGCGTGAGCAGCACCTGAAGGTTGTTTAATGGCTCGGGTCATTGTTCCATAAGCATGGATGGATAGAAGTGAAGTGTCTGAAATTCCTGCTGCTCTTGCCAGGTTGTCCTGCTGATCCGTGAGAGGTTCCTGCTCTCAGATGAGGCATCCCTGCCAGGCAGATGCTGAGTGCAGTGGTGTGTTTGCGCATCAGCCCTAATGGGCCCAGCCGTAAGCTGGGGGAGATAAGGATCAGGCTGACATGCTGTTTGTCCCCCTCACTGCAGGGCTTGACCACGAGCCAGCAGTATTCCCTTGTGGACAAGAAGGCCAGTGGCATCCTGGGCGCATTAAAAAGAGTGGGGCCAGCAGGGTGAAGGAGGCCATCCTCCCCCTCTGCTCTGCCCTGGGGAGGCCACATCTGGAGCGCTGTGTCCAGGTCTGGGCTCCCCCGTTCAAGAAAGACAAGGATCTACTGGAAAGAGCCCAGCGGAGGGCTACAAAGATGATCAAGGAACTGGAGCATCTCTCTGATGAGGAAAGGCTGAGAGACCTGGGGCTGTTTAGCCTGGGGAAGAGAAGATGGAGAGGGGATCTTAGCAATACTGATCAATATCTAAAGGACAACTGTCCAGAGGATGGGGCAGACTCCTTTCAGTGGTGTCCAGAAAAAGGACAAGAGGCAATGGGCATGAACTGGAACGTGGAAAATTCTGTCTCAAGATGAGGAAGAACTTCTCCTGGGGGGTGGCAGAGCCCTGGCCCAGGCTGCCCAGGGAGGTGGTGGAGTCTCCGTCTCTGGAGACATCCCAAACCCGCCTGGAGGCATTCCTGTGCCCCCTGCTCTGGGTGACCCTGCTCTGGCAGGGGTTGGACTGGATGATCTCCAGAGGGCCCTGCCAACCCCTACTGTTCTGTGATTCTGGCTACCCACCCGCATTTGCAAGCCAGCACCGCTTGATTTCCCTGCATGAGGAAGCTGAGGGAGGTTACTGGAGAGATGCTGCCTCGCTCGTTGGGTTCCCAGGCACAGTCCGCTCCTCGAGTGCCAGGTTTGCACAGGGAAGCCCAGAAATCACAGCGGTGAATCCGGCGAGAGGCTGCAGTGCTCGTGGTGCTGCCGGGACGGAGCTGCATTCCCCGGGCTCCAGAAACACACAGCCTTGTTCCTCGAATGCCTGGCTGCACTGCAAGACTTCAGGCACACGTTTCAACACTAATTCCTTCCACTGAAGGGGAATAAGTACTCTAACAGTTAGTTTGCTACAATAATTAAAATTCATGTTATCTTTCTTTAAGCTCAGAAGGCTCTCTGTTGTCAGTACCTCCAGAGGTCCTAGTTTAGCTGCTTCTGGTTCATTTAATGATATAACAGTGAGAAGTAGAGATATTCCTTTTAATGTTGATGTGCAAGGTTTAGAATTAAATGTCTCTGCTGGTTGCTGGGTACTTTCTGCTACTGCCAACCCCATGAACTCTTTAAATATATGCTAATGAGCCTGACTTGCTCCCATTCCTTCTGTATAATCCATGAAGAAAGAAAAGTCAATCTTCGTCTTGCTGCCTAATGGCCTCTATATGTTGTAGTTAGCACAAAACCACTACGACGTGATGGAGAGCAAGAGTTAAATGCATGAATTAAGCAGAGTCCCTCTGACCACACTCCATTAGAAGAGAAACTGTCTCTAGGGAGACAAAACAAGATTTCTCTTTATATATACATTATGAGAGTCGCCCACTGATCCTCCAGGCACTTTGAAACATTACTGGCACCCTAGTGATGTGGGCACAATATAATTTATCAGCATCACTACAACTTCCTACCTGAGATGCTGCTGGAATACAGATATGCTACAGCGTAATAAAGTTGAAAGGAGTATGTGTATCATACATAGCATTGCTTTCTGTCATGCACCTGACCTCTCATCCCTGATGGAAATCTAAAAGGTTTATTAATTGGAATTGCATTTATTTTAGCAGTCCGTACTGCTTTTTATTTTTAACATTGCTTTTGAACTCCTGCACACGGTATTTCTGGCTTGGCCAGCAGCTATTTGTGTGTGGTTTGCTCAGAAAAGAGAGGGGGAAAGTTATCCAGCAAAGCTGCCGTGATGGATGAATGCAACAGAATTGGTGATAAACCTCCTGCCGTAGCAGCAGCCTGGAGAGCTTCAGGAATGGGACAGGAGACTCTTCCACAGTTCCTTCAAGGAAAGTCTTCTCATCTGTAGCAGCTGAGGAAAAAGCAGTCACTGTAGAAGACTGTGAAGCTCCAGCTCTGTGATGCTATTCTTAGCATTGTTATGATTGATTATGGCATCTTACATGGTCACTGGGTAAAAATAAGACTTGCAGACCGTGTCCCCTGCCTTGCCTTCCTGCGACCCCATTCAAAATGCTGCTGCCATAATCGTCTTCTTACCTGGAGTGTTTCATGAGGGTATGAGCCAGTCTTCTCTGCCAGGTTAGATGTGATCATCTAATCTCAGCTTTTAAAACTATTGCCAGTCTATTTCTTTACATTTATCTTACTCCAATCCTCCTGCTGCTCCTCTCTCTTCAGGCATTTCTCCCATAGCACCTTCCCCCTCACCCCAGCCCCAGATGTGCTTCTACAGATGTGTGGTTCTTGCCTCCCAGTGCCGGCTGTGAGCTGCTGGCTGCCCTTGTGGGGAAGCCTCGAATACCCTTAGCCTGTGCCGGCACTGTTCCCTCCTTCTCTGCCTGCCACATCCACAGGAACTGTGCTGCTACACCCGTCTCCTGTTTGGGAATGCAAGAAGTATCTTTAGTTTTAGATGTTGTGGCTAGGCACGTTACCTTAACTGGGGTCTCTGGAGGCTGCTCTAGCACAAACAGTAGCGTTCCCAGTAGCAGAGGTGACTGCTGCGTTAACTTCTCCAGGGTGCTCTAGCAGTTGGCCTCAGCATTCGTGCTCTTGCAATTTTAGTGTGGACAAAAAAATACCAGATAAGAATCTGGAACAGAGGGAAACCTGCTATTTGTGTGTACAAATTGTGCGTTATAGAATGGGGTTGTACAAATCTTATGAGTTATTTGGGTAATGTTTTGTTAGCATCCCTCAGCAGATCCTACATGACCTTTCAAGAAAGGGTCTGCCATCACCTGTGTTCTTTAGTAGGGTTTGGAACCAGTACCAAAACCTCTGCTGCTTACTTTGGAGTAAAAAACTTCAAAGAACAAAAGTACAAAGAGTGTAGCACTAGAGGATATTTATTTTTCAAAGAAATCCATGAGCATGGGTTAGTTCTGTCACAGGGATTTGAGCAGACACGTTTCTTTCTGTTGCTCTTCATTCTCAGAGAGGCCTCCAATCTTCCACAGAACACTTAGGACGTTTAACCTTCTAATAAATTATTTAGAAGTCTCTTTATCTATCGTGAGAATCCCACTTGAGGCATTGTTTGTCTTCCTTTATATACCTAAACATGCGATGAGTTCTGCAGAAGTTGGGTGTGGGTGTTTACGGTGGAGTGTGCTGAATTGTTTTCAAGAACGATATATGCACTGGCTTGTGATGGCTTTCCAAAAAGAAAAAAAAAAAAATCTTTCTTTATGTAAGTTTATCAGTAATTCCTGATTTCAACATGAACTTTGTAAAGCTGTAGTCTGTAGCAGGACGGTACGTTGAGGCTCGAGTGCAGCATGAGGCTGCATGGTGTTTACAGCTGTTTTCTTTCCTCTCTGGATGCCACGAGCTGCCTTTTAGCGAAACCAGCTGGAATAGCACTCCAGTAATCCTTTTAGAGCTGGCGGGATCCGTGTTTAAGTACTCCTTTTGCTGCTTCTCTCTTGAAGACAATTCCTTTTGGTAGGATCAGTGTGATCAGATGTATTATTGCTGAGGTTTGGTGCAGGGCGTGCAGCCTTTCTTCTAGCGTTGCATGCCATGTGTATAAAGCCATCGCCCCAGAAGATAAGCTGCTAGGGCCCTATTGCCTTGAACTTGAAGATGCTCATGCAGGAAGGGTTTTTTGTGGTACTTCATTTCTCCTCCCTCACTCCCATCTCTCCACGCCCTCACGTACTTCCGTGAATGCATTTGTTCTATAAAGGCACGGGCTTTGGTTTAGTTTTGTAATGTTGCCACGTTTCTGGGTTTCGCTGTGATACTTATTCTTTGTGCTCTGCTCCACCCCGTCGTGTTTTGCTTTGATGCGGGCATCTTTACGGAAAAGCAATTGCTTAGGGAAATACGCTGCTTATCCACTGTCTGATCGTGGCTATCAGTTCATGGAATTAAACTGAGACTGTACCAGTGTAAAGGCTCCATGAAGGAAATTTGCTTCATAAAATTCATCTTGCATATCATGACTCTCTTTGTCTGTAGTGTTAAGAAGCTCACTGCTTTTTTCACCATAATCTACTGAATAATAACAGTTAGTACTTGCATCTGCAAATCAATACTCAGGCTTTAGCTCCTGACCGTAGTGAAGGTTGTGTTATTGTATTAAACAGTAACCATTACCTTCCTCGCCTATAACTGATCGTTGCGTTCTGTATTTCTGTCAAATTTGACAACAATCACCTCCTGAAGCTTTAACAAAGACAGAAATTCCCCTGGTGCTTCTGGCAATTACACATTAGTCTACGTGGAGACAGAAGATTACTTGCTGATTCCTGTTTTGCTGATTCCATTATGTATGCTCCAGTACATAATGGCTTGTTAATCCTTTAAAACAGCCTAGCTAGAAACATTCTTTTAAAATTATTCTATTTTGCTTCTATAAAAAAAAAAAGCTATCAAAAATGATGAATTCCATAGAGTCTTTTATAACCACTGGGGTTTTTAAGATGATCGCTATCAGGAAACTTATCATTATGGTAGCTGGACTGTGTGCTATGTGGTGAACTGTTTCCTTTTGAAGATATTCATTTTCCTTCCATCGATTTGATGCGATATGCTTGCAGTCTAGCCGGGCAAGAGTAATAGTGGTGATGAAGACAGCGTGGTGTTTTACTGTGCTCTAAAATAATTCCATTAAGATCTAGTCTCTTTCCTGAGATGAATTCCTGTTTTCTCTTTGCTGCGTTTGCGATCGCTCAGCTGCAGGCTTCGCCCGCAGCCCTGTCCTGATGGAAAGCTGCGGGCTATTTTGGCCCTGTCAAAGTCAGGTTGATTGAGGTGGTACTGTTGTCCCAAATCTGGGTTTTTCACCCAATGTGCAAAACCCAATTGACGCGTGGACTTGAGATACTTGTTTTATTCCAGTTCTGTGCAGAAAAGGGTGCTAGGCAATAAATCACAAAGCTGGCACACCTTTTGAGAAATAAGCTGGGTCTTATATACTAAAGAATAAGACGAAACTACAGTAAAGTAAATGATTGGTCAGTTACTCTTCTTTACATACAGAAGCCGAAATTTACCATCTTGAGACTCCTACTCTCTTTGAGATCAGTTTGGCATCACCAAGGTCTCTTCCAGCCCCCATTCACCAACTACACAAACCTACCTGGTTGTGAAACCTTTCATTTTTGTGACTGTTAACCCTTTTCTTTGGACAAAAGTACCTCAGTCTTACTTGTAAAAAATGCAATGCTGTGTAGTACCATGCTCTGTGAAATGGGATAAGGACAGGGAAAACCGAACACGATTGAAAGTTTGGCCTCGTCCTTCTTTGTGCTTCGGTGCAAACCTCACCCTTGCTGGGCACAGCTCACGCATCTGAGCTTTGGAGCTGAGCAAATAAAACACATTTCTTATGGAAAAATGGCCATAACGCTCACTGAGAAGCCCTACATCACTTTCCCTTGAATCTAATTTACCTCCGTTGCGTACGTGCGTGGCTGACGTGAGGATGGCGGTGATGCCATCCCCCAAAAGGTCGCAGTGCGTTTGAAGGGGCAGAGCAGCAGCAGGTCCTGCTCTGATCCTGTCCCCGTTGTCACGAGTATTGTCTGTACAAGCTGTAATAGATAGTCCTTTCCCTGCAGAGCTCACCATCTAATAGACGAGACAGAGACTGTGAGAGCAATATTATCCGTCTTCCGCAGATGGGGAAAAGAGGCGCAAAGAGATTAAGCCCAAGGTCGCAGAGGAAGTCTGTGGCAGGACCAGGAATTGAATTCAGCTCTCCCGGGTCTTCGTCCAACGCCTTAATCACAAAACCCGCCCTCGCCTCTATGTTTTTCTATTATTTAATCAGCTGAAGAAAAAAAATGCAAATTGATTTAATTAAAGGAGAGAGCAAATTTCTAATTTCAGCCTGGACTCATTCTATGGTTATGGAAATTTTGAAGAATGGAGAATAAACATCTGCAATTTCTTTTCTCGACAGATGTGTTTTCATTTACACAGCTGTGCAAAAATTATATTTATATATTTTGTGACGTATAATTTTAGCCTAGAAACAGATCTAATGTTGGCCTACCAAGAGGTGTCATTTTCTGACTTGCAGAATAATCCTCTTTCTGGCAAAAAGTCGGTCATGTTTCTTCCGGCAGACATGGTTCCTTCCTTTAAAGTGTCTCTCAAAATTATTTTATACTCCATGAAGCAAATCCTCCAAAGGCTTCATTATTCTGATGGTAGCATCATCTGATTGAATATTTCAATCATAATGTCCTTCGGAGAATTTTAGCGGTTTCCACTTGGGATTTTAAAGGCTTGGATTCATGTGTGTTCCCGAGGTTTTGAGGAACTGGTGTAGGAAATTTGGATCATTTTGGATGCACAGAGTTCACTGGGGAGGTAGATGTTAATGTTTCCTCTTGCTGTTGATTAGAATACATTAGATTGCCTCTTTCTCACGTGAAAAACACAAAGGCAGCTTCTTTGGGCCCCGCTCAGCAAAGCATTTAAGCATGTGCTTATTTTTAAGCACGTGAGTGTTGTCTGAGCGTGTTAACTGCCACGCATTATTAGTAAATCACAAAGGTTAATGCAATAAAGTCACATCGGACTGCTGCGGACATCAGCAAGAAAGTGCCTGCTTCCTGGTGCCAGGAAAACACCTAACATGTGTGGTGCCTGCTGTCCGAGGCGCTCTCCATGAGCGCTCTACACCGAACTTCACTTATTTTGGTGGTGTTCCACTCCGTATTGCCGTGTTGTTGGGAAGCCGTGGGGCCTGACGCTGCGGGCGCGTGGGGACACGCTTCGTTTCTGTGCCTCGCCGGACTGAATGTGGCCATACCTGCGTGTTATGGGCGGTGTTCTGCAAGCGTTGGTGGGATCAGGCCCTCTGTGAAGGGCAGAAGAGGGAGGAAAGAAGCTTTGCTGCCTTCACCCTCGACGTTTCTTCCTCGTTCACTGAAAAAAATATCTTTAGATAATTCAGAAAAAAAAAAATCTGTGTTTGTTTTGATGAGCGAGTTCCTACAACGATGCCGATTTCAGAGCTTTCTGGAGAACTGTGCCAGCTGTTGGTACCCTGTTGCCTCCTATTCTCCCTTTGCATCCCCTGGAGAACGTATGAAAGACTTTGACATCCACTTTTGAAGAAGGAGCTGCTCAGGCTTACGTTGCCGCCTCTGAATTGCCGTGTAGCTGAGGACTACTTGTTAAGGTTGTTCTGCTTATTTCAGGCTCACATTAGGTTTTATGAACTTTAATGAACGGTAAGTAATAAATTTGCTGAAGAAATTGGGTTAGCCTGTGATTAACATTCAGAGTGATGCAGATGAGTGTACCAATGATGGGAACATGTGCTCACATCACGATGAAATGCAGATGAGAGACCCTGGAGCAAGCCCAAGGATGTGGGCCAGCGCAGTTTCATCTCTGTCAGCTTTAATCTGATCTAAAGGGCGAGTGCTACCGGCCTGCAGAAGGAATCTCAAACCCTGGGAAGACCTAAATACAACTTTTGTTTTCTATTAGAGGCTGTTAAAACATTTTCTTTACAATCAAAGCCCTACAACATAAAAGCACGAGATGCTGTATCTAAAAAACAATATTTCTAGCAGTAGGGAAGAGAGGGGAAAATGGTTGGAAGATGCCTCTTGATTTGGTTTAGCTTTTATAACATGCTGCTTTACTGAGCAGTCATTTTAGTCAATTGAAACCCAGCTGAGCCTCATCGTCTTATGACAACGCCGTTGTACAGAACAGAGGAAAAAACCCACCACCACTCCCCCCCCCCTTTTAAATGAAGTGCAAAGTAATGCTAGAAAGGGAAAGAATAAATCAATTTTAAGTGGTAATCTATGAAGTTGGACAGAAAATGATGAGAAATGAAGCAACTGGTCATAGGAAATTGACCTTGAAAATGGTGTTTATCTTGCGGACGCAGTGGCAGGGCCCCGCTGCTGCTGCAGGCCGGCGGCTGAGGGGGGAATTTAAATCAGAATTTCTTTGCTTTGAATCTCAGCTGGGTTTTGGGGGAGTTTCTTTTAAGACTCTGTTCTCTGACAGTTGCGCCAGTGGTGCTGCTCGTCAGCATCTGGCAGGCGGGATTTATTCCTTTGTGGCAGTTGCGTATTTTACTCTGTTGCTTGAAAGGCTGCGTCTGTTTGGGATTGATAATTGCCCAGGGTCAGAAGAATAGCCGTGATTGTGTAATAGATACCCGTACTAGCAAAAGAGATGGTATTTTTACCTGACTTTAATTTCCATACAAATAAACACGTTAAAGCAAGTAAAAGGGCAAATGAGTAATACAAGTCACCTCAGTTATTTTAAACTGTAACACCTACTTACACCAGAAGGATAGCTATTGCAGTATTATCTACATCTTTATTTACAGTAAAGGTACAGAAGGGTGTGGGAGGTGGAATGTATTGTATTCTCACTGAAACTTCTCTAGCGGAAAATAGTTGAGTGTGTATTCCATGATTTCTGCCTTCCTAGGGCAGATGGTCAGGACTCCTTCAGGTTAACTAAATACTTCTTGGTTCAATTGATGACAATCTTGCTCTGCCTTTTTTAGCATCAGCTGCGTCCCGAAGTGAGCCATACACAACTCATCATGGTGGGTCGTCTCTTGTTCTCAGGCACCTACTTACGGCATGTCTGTTATTCCCAACTAAAAGATGAAGGTACAAGTAGCCACATGCCATGACACGAAGACTTTATGGTTTTGATGGTCATCAAAATAACCTAATATTAACACCTTAATACCCTTATGAGAAGTGGCTGAGGGAACTGGGATTGTTCAGCCTAGAGAAAAGGAGGCTGAGGGGGAGACCTTAGTGTGCTCTACAACTACCTGATGGGAGGTTGTAAGGAGGTGGACATCAGTCTCTTCTCCCAGGTAACAGGCGATAGGACAATAGGAAACAGCCTCAAGTTACACCAGGGGACGTTTAGGCTGGATACTAGGAAAAATTTCTTCACAGAAAGAGTTATCAAAATTGGAACAGGCTGCCCAGGGAGGTGGTTGAATTGCCATCCCTGGAGGTATTTAAAAGACACGTAGGTGTGGTGCTGAGGGACGTGGGTTAGTGGTGGGTTTGGCAGCGTTAGGTTAATGATTGGACTCAATGACCTNAGGGACGTGGTTTAGTGGTGGGTTAGTTTAATGATTGGACTCAATGACCTTAAAGATCCATTCCAACCTAGAGGATTCTGTGATTCTCTAACTTCACTGAAACCATTAGAAAGCTTTGTGTCAGTTCTCATCTGAACCATACAGGTGGGCTATCTGGTTTACTCAGTGGGCTAATAATTGCTGATCTCCTTTGCCAGCACAGATTCTCTTTCAGCGTAAGTCAGATAGCAAACACGGGCAGGAAGGTCGCTGGGGCTGCTGAGCCACAAGTGAGACCAGGGCAAAGCCCGTCACTGCCCTGTGTTGTGTCCGGTGATCTGTTGTAGACCTTGACTTATACCTGAGCTTCGAAGAAGCCTGAGGAATTGCTCATATTTGCCGTTAAAAGATACGGTCCAGGCAATATCTGCAAGTAGCAGTTGCTTCTGGGTGTATGGCCAGCACCCGCCCTAGCTCTGTGTACGTAAGGGCTTACTTTCCTGGATGGGACCAAGCAGAGTTTGGAAATGCTCCAGCTGAATGCCTTTCCCTTGGCTGAGAGCGTTTCCCAAACCATTGGATCCTGCATGTGCCTACTGGGATAGGGTCTGGGTGGTGCATCCAGAGCAGGTGAAGGGAGCCCAAGAGAGCGAGAGGTGGGAAGCAGGGACACGGCGGTGCTTGCCAGCAAAGCTCCTGGAGGAGAGGAGAGGAGGGGGAGCCGTGCTCCTAGCAGCTCTCCATGGAAAACTCGTATTGATCAGGCGCCGGTGACGTTTGGGTTGGTTATTACAGTGCTTGGGCTCTGATGGAAAACTAACAAATAATAAATCTAAGCAATGTTTTCAGACTGTGCAAAAATCAAGGATTTTGAATCAAGCCTTCTCCAGATATTTAAAATTCAGTGAGCTTTTTTTTGTCCTGGGTCTTGAGATGTTAATGACTTTGACTAATTGTCAACACCACCTATTACTATGACTGATACCTTATCATTTCCCACAATGAGCAATGCTAATTAAAATTGATTGTGCCGCTGTTCTGGCACAGCAGCAAGTTTCCTTTTCATTTTTTGTTTAAACATGAGCTTATTGTGCCGATTTGGTGAATTAAATAAGGAAAGCTCATTATTCTGATGTTTATTTTTGAGCAGGGGTTTTAAGGCACATTGGAAGCCTGTTAAAAGTGTCAAAGAAATAGAAGAGCTTGAATGAATTGTATTTTTGGAGTACCAAAACATACACCTAATAATAATGCTTAGCACTTTTATACCACAGTGCTTTTTACATGATCACACTTCTGTACAAACATAACTGCTCCTATTATCTCTGGGAGGTGGGTAAACACTATTACTTCTGTTTCACAGATATTGAAGCTGAGACACGGGAGCTTTGATTCTCTAATAGCAGTGCACTTCCAGCTATTCCCTTCAATTAGATTACAGATCTCTGTTTTACAGCAGCATGAGATGGCTAAGTTAGGACTTGCAAGACTAGCTTGCTTGAATTTTATATGAACGCGGCCTTTTATTTCTCACTTGTTTTTTTTGTTTGTTTTTGTTTGGTTTTTTTTTAATGTATGGTTATTTTATTCTCCCAGAGATAGGATCAAGGCTGCCTTGTGCTGGCCTTGCCAGTAAATGTAGATTCCACACGCGCAGGGCACAGCCGTGCAGGACTGGAGTTGCGTCCTCCTTTTTTAGCGGTTTTTGTTTCATCAGGTGAATCTTCTCGTGTCAGGAAAGGCTGTTCTTTATTAGGGAGAAGCTGCGTGTGAGGAGGAGAGCGGGCTGGGTTATAGCATGGGACGGGTCCCTGGAGCTCGTGTGTTATGTATCTCCCGTGCAGCACCGCAGTTGTATCCTGAATTCAGCTAGGGGGGATGTTTATGGGATCAGGTACATCTTCTGTTGGTAACTTGTTTTTGAACTCCTCTGCTGGTTTCCTTTTCTTAAGTGGGTGATTGCAGGTAATAGCACAAGTCTATATGACCTTATCCTGTTGGAGATTTATTTAATCTGAACAATTGATTCCTTCCGTGGTCAATATGCAATGAGTTAATATGTAATGGATGTAAATGCATGGAATTGCCTTACTCCCTTACTTCCTCCTACTTAGTCTGGAAAATGAGTCAACTACTTCATAGTAGTTATTTTTTTAAAAAAAAAGAAAAATCTTTTAAAGAATTCAACGTGTTGCACTTTTTCATAAGCAAGATCTCTCTTCGGTCTTGACAAAAAGGGAACCCATGTTTGCCTGCATGGTATCTTGCATGACCAGTTAAAGAGGAGTATGTCAATCAAAAAATGGTTTACATTTATTGGGAAAAAAACTTTTAAATATCTGGCACTTGAAAGCGCTTGAGAGCAAGAGAAAAATACTTAAATTACAGAAATACCAATAGCAAAAATCATATCCGAAAAGTAAATATTTCATTCCAGAAAACTTGTTTTTTGATTATTTACAGCTACATGAATTTCCCTTGAGCATTGATTTCTCTTCTGATCCTGATATGAGCTGGGAGCAACCTTATAAATCTATAGAGCTTTATCTTTATGCCGTAGTGCCACGACTGACTAAAGTGCAGATCCTCCTTGCTGCAAAAAAGGGAAGGTCCTGCCCTCCCCACCCCTCTTGGGTTGGCTTTCCTGCTCCACCAAAGGGCTGTTCCATACCATAAGATGTCATGCTCCGTATGTAAAGCTGGGGGAAGAAGAAGGAAAGGGGGGGGGGACATTTGGAGTGATGGCCTTTGTCTTCCCAAGTAACCGTTAGGCGTGATGGAGCCCTGCTTTCCTGGACGTGGCGGAGCACCTGCCTGCTGATAGGAGACAGGGAATGAGTTCCTTGGTTCGCTTTGTGTGTGTGCGCGGCTAAACCGTCTTAATCTCAGCCCACGAGTTTCCTCACTTTTACTCTTCTGACTCTCTCCCCCATCCCACCAGAGGGGAGTGAGCAGCTGCCTGGGGTGAAATCATGACATAATAAAAAAAAAAAATATTTTCAGTGGTGAGCAGTTGTTTGATGTGGGGTTTCTGCATGGTTACGTGGAAGCCAAGGTGGCACCAGGCAGTGGGGGGGTCTCGGGGCAAGCCCACCTCCACTGCAGCAGCACAATTTGATGCCGAATTGCACTGACCCTGCGAGCGAGGCCTCATGCGGTCTGTCTCGTGGCGCTCTCCTGGGCATTTCGTCTAGGTTAATTTGTTTATGTTGGGAAAGTGCTAGGAAAGGCTGCTGGAGAAGTGCAAAGAGTTCTGGCCGGCCGCAAGCACTCCCCTTTTTTTAGCAGTACAATAGGGGTGGTATGTGTTCCAGCTGACTTGCGCTGATGGCACCATCACCAGAAGGTAATGTGTTGCCATTAGCACATGAAGCTGTGAAATAACATGCCAAGTGTGGCTTCTTGAAGCACGGATTCTCCTCTCATCTGTATTGATACCTCTCTATGGACTACATTGAAGTAGCTCACGATTTACACTGTAGAAAATCAGAGAGGAATCACGGATGACTGACTCCCTTGGTGTAATAAGCTGCTCGTGGAGGCAGAAGTTTTTACTTTCTCCTCTATTTCCAAGTGTCCCCTGGAGTTTTGTTGTGAAAAGTCAGTTATGAAAATTGAGGCGGGCGGGAATATGTCATTTGGGCTGTGATTTGCTGTTAATTAAACTTTAGTGTGACACATCCTTTATGTCAGGGGATTCCTGATTCTCATCTCAGTGGCCTGGTAGAATGGAGGAGCATCTCCATTGAGATCAATGCTCATTATGATTTTCCTCATTATCATCATGATTCTCATCAGTATTTGTTCTACAACACTGGCTGTGGAACAGAAGCGTAGGCAGAGATGACCCTCGCCCGTTCCTGTTCAAAACATTTCATTTTTAACAGACAGGAGACACAAAGGCTGGGGAGGGGAAAGCGACAGTGAACTCATCGCAGAGAATTAGATCCAACTACTTGGAAGTCAAAATCAGCCTTTCTTTCCACTGCAAATGACTTGATGAGATAATCAGATTTCAATATTTTCATCAGAGTACAAGCTGAAGAGTACACAGGTTGAAACCCAGAGCGCACAAGATGGTGATGGATGTTACCAGACAGGTTTTTAGCTGCATGAATCTCACACACCTGTGCGAGAGAGGGACTCAAGTGTAGATGGGAATGGAGGTCTGCCTAAATAACTGGCAAGTCAGAGGAGGAGAGTGGTCAAATTTAGTAAATGATCTTTATAGAGAGAAGATCTGTCACGGAAAGTAAGGTCCACGGCATTGACCTGTTCGTATTTGGTACCCTAAAGGGATTTTAAGAACTGTTTTTCTTCCTCTGCAGTGTTATTGTGGGGAAAATGGTCATTTTACAGTCTCAGGCCTGAACTGCGGCTTTAAGGTGGGCACTGTAGGTGGCAAGGAGCCCAGTATGATTTTCCTGCCTAGCAGTGGCTCCTCCATGAGGTGCGGGTGGGCTGAGGTCAGGATGGGGGAGCTCGGCCTTGGAGGAGAACCAGCAGAAGCAAGGTTCAACTCCTGCTTAGCGCCCCTCGAAATAACCTCCTCAGACCCTGCGGCGCTCAGCATGGGGCTGCCGCTGGCATGAAACACCGGGAAAGGGCAGACACTGCCAGAAGCATTTGGGAAACAAATTCGGAAAGATTGGCCAGATGTGGAATGACATCTAGGGGCAAATCCAGGGGCAGAAGACCCGACTGATACCCTGTTTGTTTCTGAATGATAATGAATGTAGGGCTGGAGAGAAGCTGGGATCAGACCACGGTTGCAGGCAAACCCTGGGAAGTCAGCCTGTTTCAGGACCTGTTCTGAGCTACATGGGGGATAGCAAGAGACACGTACCTGTGGGAGACCTCAAACACAGCGAGTATTTAATGATCTGACCACCTTGTTTGGCTGGATGACCTCCTGTAAAATCTGCAAAAAAAAGGCCACAGAAAAAGAAGTGTCTTTTCAAATTAGGGACCTGGATCAAAATCGGTTATTTTGGGTGCTGTGGAACAGAAAGACTCTTGCCAACCTGGCAGCTCGTTTCTTCTGGTTTGAGATGGAGGAGGAGGGGTGTGATTTCTGTGACTCATTTTCTGAGTGTCTGTCTCATGACAGCCAACTGATAATCCCACAACCATCCCCTCAGTGCCCGTAGTTTCTCTTTCTGCTGATGGAAAGTCACCTGGGGGTCAGGAAGTGCACAGAGTTGGTAGAAATGATGGGATACAAACATGTTGAAGTTGTCGTAGACCGTACTAAGAAAAGCTGCGGCTGTCTCTTTGTGGGAAACCACAGCTCAGAATATAACAAGTGTTGAAGGCTTTAGGGTTCCTGGAACAGATCAAAACTAGTCAGGATCAGCCTTGCTTCCAGCCTGATGAAAGAGGTGTTAATCTTGCTGCTCATAAAGAATTTAAGAATATAAACGTATGAGCTGGAGCCTGGAAGATTAGAAGAACACTTAAATAAATGATAGAGGCTGGATTGATGGAAAGGCTGTCATGCTGGGATCAACTTGTCTGTCTTCCTGACTAGCCAGTTCCCAGCCCCTGTAGAGCTTCCAGTTACGGAGAAGCACTGTTGTGATAATGATTATCAGGATCCCTGCCTATGGCCGATGTCCAGGGGTCCCTGTCATGCCATTCAGATGACATCTGCACGTCCCGTACACTTAACTGTCCGTGGGGTGCTGGTTTGACAGCAAGCTCTTCCAAATACTCTTGGAAAGAAAGATGTATTTGCCAGAGGATGGGCAAGTGTGGTGGGTTGACATTCGCTGGCTGTCAGATGCGCACCCAGCCGCTCTCGCTCCCCCTCCTCAGCAGGATGGGGGAGAATATGTCATGGAGAAGTGCATGGGTTGAGATAAAGACTGGGAGATCACTTCCCAGTTACTTGCATGGGCAAATCAGACCTGACTAGGGGAAAGGAGCTACTAGATCAACCAGATCTAGTTGAAGATGTCCCTGCTTACTGCAGGGGGGTTGGACTAGATGGCCTTTAAAGGTCCCTTCCAACCTAACAGATTCTATGGAAAATAATTTAATTTATTGCTAAAAATAGAGTGGTGTGGTGACAAACAAAGATGAAAACTAAAATGTTTCCTGCCCGCTTCTTCCCAGGCTCAGCTCCTCCCCATCTCCCGATCTCTACCTCCTCCCCACCAGCAGCGCCGGGGGGGTGGCAGTGGGGGTTGCGGTCAGTCCGTGGCAGCCCCTCTCTGACACTCCGTCCTCCTCACGCTTATCCCGGCCCCAGCACAGGCCCTTCCACGGGCTGCAGTCCTTCAGGATAAACCTGCTCACCCTAGTTTATGAGGAAAGCGTGGATTTATGAGGAAAGTGTGGGCTTTCCTCAGGCCGCGGTTCCTTCAGGCAATCTCCTGCTGCTCCAGTGTGGGGTCTCCGGCGGCTGCGGTGTGGATGTGTCCTCTGGAGTGGTCCTTTTCTTGGGCTGCAGGGAAATACCTGCTCCGCTGTCATGGGGCAGACTTGCCCGCAGGACCGGAGGCACCGCAGCTCCCCGGTCCAGGAGAGTTCCTTCTGTTTGTGAGCGGGGGGCTGCGGCTGGCAGCGGTGGGGATCCAGGCTGGGTTTGTGGATCCACAAGACAAAGCGGGGGTTTTGATGCCTTTTCCTGCTCATTTCCTAACACCAGCTGAGTTTTGTGTCTGGCCGCGTGGTAGCTGCGGTCTCCCCTTCTGGGATTTGTGTTAAGTTGCAAGCATTTTGTAGGTAATCTTTTTTTTGTTTAAATGCTCACATGAGGGATTCGTTGTATTTCAGAATATTGAAGTATAGATACCCTTGGTTTGTAAAACAGAGAATAATGCTAATTTATTGCGGAAAACAAACAGAATACTACTTTTTTTTTTTTCTGAAGAAGAAGATAGCATTGCAAGTTGCAGAATTAATGCCTCGCTGAAAAGAAAAAAACACACCAAACCTCCTCCTCCCCTTCCTCTCCAAGAGAAGGGGGGGTGTTGAGGGTCTGCGCAGGTTTGCCCTCTGGCTCCTTTGCGCTGCGTGGGCGAGCACTCTCTGCGCTCTACCTCGAGCCCTCCGTGCGCCTGAGTTTGCTACAGGAACCTGGTTTGGGGAGATGCTTTGGTTGCACCCAAAGTGTTTTGCGAGTCAGTCTCAGGAGGTGAACTCACGTCACATTAAAATGTTTGCTGCATGTAAGAAGAGGTTTGGGGCTGTTACGGACCCAGAGAAGGTGGCAAGCTGCTCCCTCTCGTGTGAACCTTATCACCCGGTGCGTTTGCGTAGCACGTAGGTTAATGGGCCATGGATCAGACTTGCTGGAAATTGCCCGTGACCGTAGCTCTGCGGTGACGTTTGACCTCTCCTGGCCCCAAACCAGAGCGGTGTCCCCTTTGGGTGAGATCTCTGCTGCTCTTCGCAGCAACCTACAAGTCTACAGCTTTTTGTGCGCTTAAAATGGCTACTAGGGAGAGGACGCACAAAATACTTCCCTCTTGTGAAAACCCCTTTGACGGCGATAGGTATGTTTTAGCATTATGGATTTTCCGAGCGTATTTTGTTGAAAGGCAGCGAGATGGCCAACGTGCATCTGTACGTGCTGAGCGGCTGCTGGCACACAGAGCTGGGTGTCGGGCTGGCTGCGAGGCTCCTGTGTGATAATTTGCCCCTCTAGAGCACGGCACAGCTAATGAACACAGTCCCTCCAGTCATAGGAAGCACACAGATGCTCATCAGAACAGATCGGAAGCAGCCTCTGCTGACCGGACTCATGAAAAAGCTGTATTTTCTACACGGCAAACAGCAGGATGTTGCATATTTTTCATTATTAACTCTGAATCCATACAATTAGGGGTAAAAAAGAAAATAATATATTTTTATCCGTTAAGTCTAATGATAAAATAATACCCAAGGAAAATATTGATCCCTGCCTTGATCTCTCTCTCTCTCTCTCGTATAAAATAGGAATTTTCGTTGTTTCACCGGTTTGTCAGTGCATTGCATGTGCTGGAGTTGGCAGTACATCCTGTATGAACATGAGCTCCGCTGTCCTGTTTCCTTCCCTTCCGTCCACCAAGACTTACCCCTCTTTGCCTCCCCATGGGTGACAAGGAGTGCGTCTGCTCGATGGATAGAAGAGAGAAAATGCTGCCTTCTGACAGCAGAAAGAAAATGATCCAGGGAGTTACAGAGCACTAAGCCTTCCGTTTGTATCTGGTAAACTGGTTCAAATGATAAGAAAAAAAAAAAAGAAAACATTTGGAAGACACTGATAAGATCAGGCTTATCCAGTAGAAAGGTACTGTAGGATATGGCTGGAAGTGATAGGAAAGCCTAGGCTTGATGACCCAGCAGGTCGCTTACAGTCTTTCACTCTTAATCTCTTAGAAGTCTTTGAACTTGTCAATAAGAAATGAAGAGAGAGGAACTGGCTTATCTCATTTATTTATGATATTGAAAGGTCTTTAGCAAGGCCTCTCGTAGAAAGCAGTCAAGAAGACAAGGTGGGCGGGTGAAAGGGAAAAGTATAGTCATGAATCAAAACCTGAAGCGAAGATTAGGTATAACCGGGCAATTTTCACCGTTGCAGAGAGTTAAACAATACAGAAACACACAAAAAAACCTTGTCCTAATTGGGTCTTTGATTTGGGATGGAGAAGAGGTGGAAGGGTCACCAGGTTCGTGGGTAGTCAGTTAAGTCTGGGGAAGGCAGTGAGGAAGGTCAGGACAACCTAAACAAGCCAATAAACACAGGACACAACATCCAAAAAATGTTAAGTATGGCTTGTGCCCAGCCTGTGGTTTCTGGTTAAATTTGCTATGGTCAAACCAGAAATAAACAGTCCAGTTCTGCAGCGCATGTAGGAGGAGATCTTGTTGGGGCTGGTGATGGGAGGAGAGAGGACATCTCTCTGACAACCTCCCCAGGAGGGTCTGCGTTTCAGGAAAAACTGTGCCAGAGACTTCAGACTCCAGTTCATGATGCTTTTTTCAGGAGTACAGAAGAGTTAGACAAATGCATACATAGTATTTTAAAAAATAGCAATGGCACTCGGCATCGGAGTAGTCCCATTAGTGAAGGAACGCAAATTAATAGGCTTCACGTATCAGTACGAACAATTTCCCAAATTACTACCGGGATTTAAGTTAGGTTTTCTCCCTCCCTTTGGACGCCGCATCTTATTTCTTTTAAATAGCCACGTCCGTCTCTTTCTGCTAAACAGAAATTTTGAGTAAGAGTTAAAAACCTGCTGTTTGTTTGCTTTGCCTGCTGGTCTGACTGCCACAGCCCAGTGTGACCCCACTGCCTCCTAAGCCAGAGAAGAGCTACTAGATGTCCCTTTCAAAGCCGGAGACTGAAGTCCTGAATGTTGCTAATTAACAGCGAGAACCTTTTAAGGAATTGAAACATTGCATTGTTATGATTTGGGAAACAAAAGCTGAATAAGAATTGTAACACTAAACTATGGAATTCTGCTTTATTTTTCCCTAATGGAGGCTAAGCTGCCTTACAGCAATCTTTTAAATGTAATGATTGAGACTATTATAGGAAATACTATACAAAGCAACATTTTTTTTTTTTGCAGCCTAAATAATAAGTAGGGCAAGGTTTTAAATGAGGCTAGAGTAATGAATGCTGTACAATAATTTTGATGATAAATTTCCCCGGAGGATAAAGTGGAAGAACAGAAGCAGGCTGTATTTAATCATGCAAAGTTAAAGGAATGCAGACCAACAAATATTTATAGAGATGTACAGTTTTTCTAACCTTTTCTGAGATGCCCTTGCCTCTTTTCACCTGAGAAACTTAGCAGAAATTCAGGTCTTTCGGTGTGTAATAATTAGGAGGGGGAATTGATCACTTGGTGTCAAGTGTTTCTTTGATGTAGTGCACAGAAATTCCTCCTTCCTTGCAGGCTGGAGAACTCAAAACAATAAGGCATTTGTTTTTCGCAGCTACTTCATTCATCAGTGAGTCTGAAAAGCTTGCTTTGAGCAGATACAAGGCATGTGGTGACATATTCTGCAGCTGCTCTTCACCTAGTATTAACCCAAGGAGATATGACCCCACCATAGAGCAGAGCACTGTGTGGAGATCTGAACTTTGCTCCCAAAAGCAATGTAGCTGCCTTCGTGCGGTTCTACGTGCAGAATAATAAGAAGGTCTGTGCATTGCATGGCAGAGATGAGATCTGGGCTTCCACGTACTGATCAGGCTCAAAATCTTTACCCCGTGCTCCGTCACCAGGTACGGACCTGCCCTTCCTGTGCGTGTACCAGACGTGGTGCTCCTCAAGGTCGGTGCTCCTCGGCTGTGGGTTTCTTCTGGTCGTTGCTCTGTGTCTTGAGGAGGCAAGCACGACGGCAAAAACTACGAGACAGTAAAAAAGTCACTGCTGACATCTGGCGTAGCGTGTTCCTGGTTGTTACACACGGATGCGCATGCTTGTGGTAGAATTAGGCAGTAATTCTGTCAAGCATAGGGTTGGGTAGCTTTGTGTTGGTTTTTGTTTAAAGTTACTGTTAAAATTAGGGTGTTTCAGTGGATTTCACCTCAACCTATAACAGTATTCCCTTGGCAGAGGCAAAAGCCTGAAGATTCCTGTTCTGCTGATCAATACTTAAAGCATATATTGATTTCCAATTTAGGTGTTACCTTTCTAGCTCTTAGAAATGCTCTTGATATCAATTTCCACCTTGCCTGATGCTCGTTATGTGCTGACCATTATGACAGTGAGGATGCTAGGATCTCATCTGGCGAGACCATTGGTTCTGGTGACGTCAGGACTGCAAGGCGCAAAGATTTACTCCTCTCGTGTAAGCATGGTGAAATATCTGTCTTTTTGGCAATGACCTGAGAAATGCTTTTATTCTGGCCTGGCACAGGCTTCCTCTAGCGTCTACGTAGTCCATCCCTGAAATGATATACTAAACTAATGAATAGTGCTGTTTATTACATTCCTGTTGTTTTCTCATAATAATTCATAGAAAATGAGCCTGGATGGCTGGACTTTATTTAAGCACTAAGACACACATGATAAGCAGCGCATTCCGATGTGATTATGCCTCCAGTAGCGTTTGGAGGCACAAGGTCAAAAGGCTTGGTGACTTTAACTACCTGAGAAGTGCCGCGTAATCCCCTGCAAATGGGCTGTCTGCAATGTCTTATTGCTGTATCAGAGAGGGAATTATTTCTTTTTAAAGGCAGGGACATGAATTAGATCTGTAATTGGCACAGGTATGACATCACTGACTGCCAATCAGAAATCCTCTTTGTCTTGGATTTTAACACCTTAATTTCAAGTTCAGGTCATCTGAACAAACGGATTTTGTTAAAATGGTGTTTTATCCTCTTTGCGCTGAGTCCCATCTGCTTGTGTTAGTGAGGAAAACCCAGTTTGCGCTTTGTGTGTGTGCTGTGAATCCTTCGGCGGTAGCTTTTGTATCACCATCAGGCACTAAACGGGCACTGCAAAGTCTTCGGAGCTGGTGATGTGCAAGCCATGGCTGGACTTGCAGTGCCTAGACCGTTATTTAGAGTCAGAAACTCAAGCCATCAAGGAAGCAAGGGGAGGGCAGACAGCAAGGTAAGCACTTCAGGATGGCCAGGATTTCAAAATCAATGTGTAGCCATCAAATTCGTTCAGTCTAGCACTGTCTTTTCCTTTTTATTGGCAAACATAACCCCCAAAATAATAAAATAATCCTGATTTACAGTTATTGTTGATAAAATAAGTACGTGTAGGTTGCAGCTTTACTAGCTTGAGCAGATGAGGAGCAGGCCACGAGAAGGATGATACTTGTCTTGGTGTAGGGACTGTAGGGAGTTGCTACCATTTTTGAAGGGGGGGATGAGAAACCTCAGAATAGGGAGATTTCCCTTTTTTTCTCCCCACTTTAAGCCACAGCCAAAGAGAAGGTGAAGGCACAGCCCCTATGATGCTCTTTGCGGCCCCTTGGGGCTCATTTTGCTGGCTTCCAGCTGGCAGTCGCTCATCCTGCAGGGGACAGAAAAGCCTACACTAAGACCCGTGGTCAGTCCCAGAGGATGTTTTTCCTTTGGGAGAACGGGAAGGGATGCCAGAGGTGACGGCTCTCCTGTGTCTCGTGTCTGCAGGCGGGTGGGATGCGAGCATCCGGGCATGGGAAGGTGTGAAACACACCGGTCGAGGGGATGCTGTGGAGGTTGCTGTTCAGTTGCAGAACGCTTGGGGGGCAAATCATCCTGTTAGAGGGCAAAAATTTAACTCATAGTTTTAAAGGCTTAAAATAAATCTATCTTCATAACCCAACTGCAGTGCTTCTTTCCTTAGATATGTTATAGAGGTAATGATACCTCTACAGCGAACTCAATTAACCTTCTGCAGCCTTCCGTGTGACAGGGAATCCTAAATCTTCTTTTTTATGAGTGTATGTGCAAGATTTGAAGCTGCTCTGAACTTATCATTAATAAATGCCATTTCCTAATTGGTGCCCGTTTGTTGTTTTTTTTACAGTGAGAAAGACATGGTGGCTGTGAGCGGGATCTAGTGTTCATGGTTGCAAAGAGCTTTCTACACAAGAGTGAGGTAATATTTATTATTATTGTTGTTGTTGTTGTTATTGCAGATCTGTTGCTTGTGTGGGTGCCTTTTGGGGTTTCTGTTGTTCAGTGATGTTATAAGGTGATCTTAAGGAATTTAGCTTTGTCTCTTGGTGTTGTTTTGTGTAAAAGAATATTCGTTTCCAAGAAGAACTTTGTGACTCTTCACTGTCTGAGACCCGGTGCATTTTGAGTGTCCTGTGGAAGTGCTACGGGAAGAAGGATAGGAAGAAAAAACTGTGTATTCAGACTTTCACAGCTCAGTTAGTTTTGCTGCAAATCTTCCTTCTGCTCTGTGATACATCCTAGTAAGTACATATTGCATCAGGGGGCTCAGTAGTGCTGGCTCCTGCCTCATGCCTGAGATCTTTACAGGAACACGTGCTGTACGGAGCAAAATGTTTCATCTGGGAGGGGGGACGTCAGCGATAAATGAGAAAACAAGAGAAATGGATGATTCCCCCATAATGCATACCCTATAATATAATCATTGTTGTTTGATAAAAGAGACACTTCTAGCGACTCTCAGTGCCCTGCTAGGTATGTCTGGATTTATTATTCAAAAAGGCACAATCAAATCTCTTCATTCAGTTGACAAATGGGAGCTATTCAATTCAGTATCTGCCTCTTATTTATAGCATATAGCGGGGTGATTTATATGCTGGCTGCAGATCTTCCAAAACAGTTTTAATTAGCAGCATCGGCTATTAGAATGAGAGTCCTGCAGCATCCCTGTCATACACATCCCCTTAAAATGGAATAGAAATCATGCTCTTTGCTTCTCCATTTTTTTTTTGTAACGCCGGCAAGAAAATGTACCTGTGCTTTAGTAGCTCAGAGGATGCATTTCTGTTTGAAGCTCCAAGCAGGGGGAGGTCGAGGAAGGTGATGCTATTTATTGCTGTGCCTTGAGGAAACAGGGCAATCCTTGGGGCGTTAGCACTAACATCTCATGGGGGTTTGCAGATGTCATAAGCGACTTTGGTTTTGAGAACAAACTAAGCGCCGAAGATGCCAAGGCCCGCTGCTCAGGCTGCCGGCACCGGCGTGTCTGGGCTCTGCTCTGGATTTCTGTGCTTGGAGGATGATGGATCTGAGAAGGCAGGAGCCCTCGTCTCCGCGTGTCCTGTGGTTGGAGCGTTCACAACGTTATTTTTCTCGTGTGCGTTGTCCGATGATATAAGTAAGCATTTCCCCAGCTGTTCCCTTATCCGCAGAGCTGCTCTGGCTTGTGGTCTAATTGGTACCCCTGAGGTACAGGCCAGAGTAAGGCACAGCGCCGAGGTGGGTTCAGTAAAGCCACTGGTTTGAGTCTATTATTTTCACGCATCTAGTCGGAATGTAATCCCTTTGAGACCTCTGCCTATCTGTCAAACCTGAGATCAGCCAACAGGTTCTAAAGTTATTTGGGGAAGCGATGACTGACAGAACAATTGCACTTCTCTTGTGGTTTATTTTTTTTTCTCTTCTTCAGGAAACCAGGCTAAAAAAGCACAGGAAACATAAAGAGTATTTTTTGTGTTTTATGCTGTCTGTGTAGCATGCAGAATGGTCTGTTGTTACGTTTCCACTGATCTTTTTTTGACATGAGCCGTGCAGTCATTCTGTCTTCGCATCAAATAAGCCTTTGTACTACTTGTCACCAGCGCGCAGTGTCTCCGTATGCGTGTAAACTCCGTGTTTGCTACATCCCTGCGTCGAAACTGTGCTGCTGCCTGCAGGTGGGCGGTTCTGCTCAGTCTCCGGGTGTTTTACAGCGGTGTGCTGTCAGGGACATTTACTCTGGAGAGCAAGAAAACCTTAGAAAATTTTAAGTTTGAGGTTGACAGTAATATGAGAAGAGAGGACACGAGCACTGGACTTGGTCGCAGATGCTTAGTGTCTCTGCATGTCCATCCCTTGGAGGAGGTCAAGGCCAAGCCACACTGTACCTGTGTGGTGCTTAGGAGAATGATGGGAAAATGAGGAAATAGGAGGTGAGGACATTAAAAAATCCTGCTACAAACAAGCCTGAAATCGATGTGGTCAGAAGGAAGGGTGTATAGGGATGGCAATGGTTCCTGTGGTTTGCAGGTGGGAGATGAGGGACTCTGCTGCTGGGACAGCATCACAGCCACGGGCACATCACAAATCAGTGCCTACACTGTGAGAAAGCCAAAATCCTCTGGCTGAAAACAAGTCAGATTTAAAATTTTTTTTTAATCCACAAAATTTCTGTTTAGGTATTTTTATATCCTTTTCTGAGCATATTGATAAAGCACATTGTTTAAGGAAGCTTTCAAATTATTAACATATTTGGGCTTGTCTTTGAGCCAAGTGAATAGTATTTGGTAAGCTGTCTTTGGATATAACACTAAGTGCTTTTCTAGTGCAATTCTAATAGAGTGTAGGGCTGAATTTGATAGTGTTACCTGTTAGTGATTAGAAAGTGAAGGGCTTTCAGTGCGCCAAACTGCAGAATTGGCTTTGACTGATAGATCAGGTATTATGCATTTAATAATTTTTAAATTTGGCCTTAAAGTAATGGGATTTCCTCTTAAAATTCCTCTTTTCCCCAACATTCTGCAAACATTTTGAATTGGGGAGAGGAAAAGAAAGAGGAGAAAGAACAGTTTTGTTCATAAATACTTAAATAGTAAATTTTGCATGAGTCAGTGGTACAGACTGAACTCTGCCGGAGAAAGGTACTTCTAAATTACCAAAATATTAACATTGTAATTATTGAGCATGGATAATAGTTATGAATTATGGATCAGTCAGGTTAGCAAAGTCACAGCTGCCTAATAGAGAAAGGTGTGATGGGAACGTGAGGGAAGATGATTGAGGATTCCTTCTTAATATTTTCATATGCTTCTCTCCACAAAGGAGGTTGCTGCTGTTCTTTGGGCCCTGAGAGCTCCACAAGCCTGCGGGGGGGCTGGAGCATCCCCGCCAGAGCAGCACCTGCTCTGTGGGAGGACGGTCTTGGTGCCACCATGGCTTTTCGGTGTGCCAGCCCAGCTGGACGGCCCTCGGTGCTGACATTGTCACCGATTGTCACCACTGAAAAGTCCTGGCACAGCACCTGCAATGGGAATCACTGCTGCTTTTAAACCTGGTCTTCCCTGTGGAGGGTGGTGGCCATGCTGGAGTGGTTAAGCACCCCAGATTTCATTTTGCTGATGACCAACTATCTCATCTTGAGAAAATAACTTCCCATCACCGCCTCTCACTTCCCTTGTATGTAAAATGAAGATAACGTGTCATACCTCTGCAAAGGGTTTTGACATCTATGAAGGAAAAGTGCCAGCTCGACACACTCAGGGAATATCCTACTACCAAGCGACTCCAACAGGAGCTCTGGGTACTGCTCGCTGGTAGGATATTTTTATTTTTGTTTTCTCTGTGATCGGTGCGTCCTCAGGTTGGCTGTGGGAAGAGGTCCTGCCCTGTCCCTCTTCGTTTTACAAGAGCAAGTTGCTGGTGTTGTTACTGTACTTCCACTGGTTATTCAGTTTGTATCTGGTCAGCTTCTTGTCTTTCTTTCAGCCACATCTATTTTCTCCCAACAAACCCAGTTTTTGTTTTACTTCATTTTTTAGAGGAGGGCTGTAATGCATTTGAGTAGTTTGCAACAAACTTTGGAGATTCACTGACCTTTGTTAATCAGGAAGGGTTGGTTTTTTTTTTGAGATCTGCAGGAAGAATTAATCATATGTAAACTGTTTGCTTTGAAGAGTCTCTCACTGAATTTGGGATTTCCCAGGTTAGCCATGGAAAGGTCAGAGGCTGGAGGCAGAAGCTGTGAGCAGCTGGGAAGAGGGGAGCTGGAGAGCGCTGCAGGAGGACAAACCGTCTCGGAGCAGTTTCAGAAGTAGGGAGAGACCTGTGGTACCACATGGCATTGGGGAGAGCCCGGTGTGTTTGAGAGGCTGGCCTCAAGCCAGAAATACGGAGTATCTAAGGAAACAATACATAGACTAGCAGCATGCTGTTGTGCCGTGCTCGTATTTACTTACTCTATTCTGCTGTTTCAAAGACAAGTTTCTGTGCTTTTAACGAAATCTTCCTTGGCACTGCAAAACTCTGAAGTCTCGTGTGGCTCAAAGAAACCATGAGAATTTTGTGGAAGTTTGCAGTCAGCTGCTGGCGTCTCCCAGGCACATGGGGTACAGGAGTCTCTAAAGGAGAAGCTTTGCCTTGTGGACTCTACCAAGTGTCCACCTAAACCTTCCCAGCACTGCAGTGCTGTAGCCAGGACGGTCCAGACTCCAGTCCCCTCCTGCTGCTGAGAACAAATCCCAGGGCTGTGCCAAGGAAGGATGTCCCGTGTCGCTGCAGGAACCAGAAGAGGCACTGATGCCTGCATGTCTTGCTTGATGTGCTGGGGGAGAGGAGGTTGGATGCGCTTTGTCCTTGCAATTGCATAAATGGGTGAACTGGAGCAGAGGAACAGTAGGGAACAGTCTCAGTTGTCCAGCAGTATGTCCTACACCTTTCTATCACGCTTTGGAAGTAGATTCCCCAAAGAGTCCCTTTCCCAGAAGCTCCGTGGGCTGAAGCAGAGCTGTTGGACATGTTAGGTGGTTCACAGTCATAGCGGTGGGAGGTGGCTCCAAAGCTTCCAGTGCAGACCCCCTGAAGAGAGAGAAAGCTTTCCCCTGCAGATGTGTTTTCTGCCGTTGCTAAATACGTTCCATGAAGTTCAGTTTGGGGGAATTTCATAGTATAGCAGACTCCTGTGGGGTTGTTCTGTCCTACCAGCCTCTGTAGCAATGATTATGGGGACCTTATAGCTCTGGGTTAAACCCACAGAGGAAAAAGAGTTCATGGAGAAAAGGGCAGTTGTCAAAAGAGAGGGTCAGTCAATGTCATCGATATCCTAAAGGCTGCAATGTCTTGATGTACAGGGTCCTTAGCGAGGGAGGTCTTTCTCTGAATTTTACAGAACTCTGCATGTTTAAGCCAAACCACTTAATGTTGTTTTAATGCATTTTGCTGTATTCATAGTGGTTTTTACTTGTAAGCCCTTGGCATGCTGTCTCTCGATGAAGATAATGTTGGGAGAAGTCTCACAAATTAGCGGCAGTGCAGTGAAGTCTTTGATTTCCTACGGTGCCGCTCTGGTGGTCACCGCACTCAGCTTCTTCAGGTGATGCAGTGGAGCCTGTTCTCAAACTCGTTTTCAAATTTTTATCAAGTCTTGGAGAATAGTTGCATTACGTGTTACAGGGAAGCCCATTTGGAGGGTTTCGTTCACAGAAGTACATGGCATGGCAGTCGGGAGAGTTTGCCTGACTTCTGTGCTGGTGCAGGGGGAGGACATCTCGAGCACCATTAACCCTCGCAAGGAGGCGGAGGGAGGGAGGTGGCACCTCACCAGCCATCCGTTTGCAGTGTGTGCTCTTAATTAGGGGTGTATTTAGGTCCTGATTTCTGCCGGTGTTCAGAGGGAGTTTGCTCCCAGGTGGCTCAGAGCCCAGGGGCTTCTCAAGGCTCAGGCTGCAGCAGTGAAGAGTGGGCATTGCTCTTTCCCCCGATGATTAAAGAACAGAGCTCTCTCTTTAGAGTTCCTTCCTCAAAAACATTAATCAAAAAGTTATGGGCTAGAAACATTTCCGTCCGATCCAGAACACACAGAAAGTCTGGATATGAATGATTTAAAGACTATGGGAAAGCATAAAGATGTTGAGGTGAATTTACTACTTTGTTCAGTGCCACAGATTGTGTGAGGGCTCTCCAGCATGAATTAAAGAAAGGTTCCAGTCATGAGATATTACAGTTTAATCCAGACATTAGTACAGTCAGGGAGAAGACAGTAATGTATTTGCACAACCAAATAGGATTTCCCATACAGGATTGCACCTTGGATGTATCTGGTCCTGTTTCTATACGGACAATGATAAGTGTGTCAGGAAAAATAATGTTATATGGGATAATAGGCAGCTGTGGAAGTCTACTAACAGTTGGCTCCTATCCCAATGCTGACTGTGAGAGTTCGCTGCTGAAGAGCCATGCTGGATGGGAGTGAGGATGTTCTCCTGACCTTCTTCCACCCCAAATCATTAATGAACTGCCTACATCTGCGCCTTCTTCATATCAAATAGCAGCGAGTTCTGTGGGACAATGTGTTTAAAAGCATACCCAGCATTTTTTAAAGGCAAGCTTTAAATGTGATGTTTGTCAGAGTCATCTGTTGCCCTGTTTTTGTACTGAGACGATGGGATACTAGAGAGCCTGCTTTATCTTTGTTAAACCGCTCGCCACTCAAGTTTAACGCCCCCTCCATTGCTTTTTATTCATCCCTTCTCCAAACTGAAGGTGATACCAGGTTTTTTTGCCTCTAAAAATATTTGTACATGGTTTTTAGCTGTTTTTTTCTTTTCTTTTTGAGGTCATGTGTGCCAGTTTCAGTCGAGGTTGGATACGCTTCCCGGCTTGGTATTTTGAGTGTCATTTCTTGTTCTAGTCTCTTTAGATCTTCACTTTGACTTTCTGACCGCTTCTGTTTACAGACCTGTGACTTTCTTGGAGCTTTTATTTCTCCTAGAAAATGCAGAGGTGGCCGAGGAAGAGCACTGTGCCTGTGTGACTTCTGTGCTAGAAGATTTGTTTTAGCCTTCTGGAGGCTTTCTTCCCCCCGATTCTTTTTCCAGTTTAAGAGTTTCCAGCAATGGCTCTGAAGTAATCCCAGTGCTCCGTCTCTTTCCATTTTTCGGCTGAGGAAGCTTTGCGCTGTGCATTACAGGGGCCATCAAAGCGGGGTCTATTGCACATCAGCGGTGTTTGCTGCTCTCTTCAGAAAGAGCATTCCCGGAGCCATGCCGTGAGGAGCTCAGCGAACAGATGGGCCAGGAAAGTACCTTGCTCTCGGTGGGTCTGGAGAATGAACTCATTATCCAGCCAGTGGTCTGTCACACGAGCCTCATTTACCAGCGGCTGGTGGAAAAAATAAAACCCTGGAAAGTGATGCCTTGCAGGGTGTGAGTGCTGCGGCGCCCGCCCCATCAGTGTCAGTCAGCGAGCACGCTTGTTGGGTATGAGGAATTGGGAGGAAGCCTGGAGAGGCAGAGAGTTTACACACTGGCATCAAAAAGCTTAATAAAAAGTGAGAGAAAGTCTGGCTTTTGGGAATCAAAAAAACGTCACGTGGAGAGGAGACGCATTTCCAGGCTGGCTCTGTGATTTGGACACACCTGAGATGAAGGTGCCTTTTCCTTAGGTGGTACGTCCTGCCAAGTATTTCCTAAGAAAGCTATAAAATATTAACAAAACATGTTAAAAAAGCACTATGTTCAAGCAAACAAGAAGGACCAAAAGTGCCCAGGTTATGTTAGACTGGATAGGTAACTGGGCAGCTTTCCATCTTTCTCTCTTCAAATGCCGACTGGGAAACATCTCCGTGTCCCACGCGGCTCAGCCTCCTGCCTTGGTAGCTGGGGAGCATCCATGAGGTGCCTGAGCTCAAACCACCCAAGAAATTTAATGTCTTCCTCCTTTTTAATTGCCAGCTAATCAGCAGGGAACACACTTTGCTAGAAGCCTGGTGCAGTTTTGAAAAGCCCGGGAGAGAGGAGACTCCAGGATTTAGCCAAAGGGATTGTTCGAAACTCTTGTGGTTTGACTTGGTCGTTAGTGGTGATGGGTTGAGGACTGCGAGAGTCCTCAGTAGCTGCTGCTTCGGTTGCTGTTAAAGATAGGGAAATTTTTGGCACTGGTTTACTGAGAGGAACATAAAAAATGTCAGACTCGGCAGCAGTCTTGGAAAGGGAAAGCGCAGAGTGGGAATGCTTTTGTTTATTTATAGTAAAATCCATTAGGAATGTGGGGGAAATTGTTGCCTCCGAGTTGCTCTGTGGGTTTGTAAGTGAATGATTGATGGCATGTTAATGGTTTTCAGCTCCCTGCTTCAGTAACATCGCTGGGAAATCTGGCTGCAAATATTTGGCTGCCTGTATAATCACGGTAAAGCACACGGTATCCACCGCTACCGTGTGGAGCAGGGTCCTGCACCCACCTGGGAGGGTCCGTCAAAAGAGTACTTACCTGTGCCAGTAAGGTCTCGCGTGCGGGGAGAAGTGGGAGGATACTTTAGCTTTGGATTTAACGGGATATTTTTAAAATGTATAGAGATGCCAAAAATATGTCCCCTCAGTCTACTGCTGGGTATTATTGGTTTTTTGTTAAAAAAAACGCAAACCCTAGTACCTGACACAGCTGGCACCGTGACGGTACATAACCTTTACCATAGGGGAAGAGGCTGGAGGCGGACAGATGTTCCAGCGTTGTTGGCTGTGGATTGTGCGTTCTGTGCCTGCACGTCGTGCCCAGATGGTCCTTTGTCGTACCGCGGCAGCCTCCACCTCCTAACGCCCCGTCCCACCTGTTGACGCCTCCAGTATGTCTCAGAAGAATAGCCGCCTTGCTGGGGAGAGGAAGACAAAAAGATAGAGCAGCACTTCTGGCTGTGAAACAAGGCAAGCTGTGTTGTAGCGCATAGCAAGGATGCCAACAATTACGGATCTCTCCAAAGCCAGGAGGCTTTATACAAATAATACATTCTGGTAATTCACCAGATTGCGGCATGTGTGGAAATACAGAGGACTTTTTTTAATGAAAGGGAGCTTATGTCCTGAGAAAAATTAGTCGATGCTGAATTGGATTGGGTTCTCTTCGTGCATGCTCAGCTTTATACAGAGAATAAAAAAGGGCAGGGAAGAACAAATTGACTCTGGAAATCACCTCTTACAAGCCTGGTTTCAATCCTGCCAACCCTTCCTATAGAAATGAGCCTTCATCCCATAGAAAGTAGTTGAAGTGGACAAGCCCTTTTGGAGCGTTAATAGAGCAGGTTTCAGCAGACTGCATCCCTGCTGCCTCCCAAGGGACTGTCCCCCTCCTGCCTGGCTGGGACGGGACATTTGTCCCCTGCGCCCCATCTCTCACCCTTGTCCTCGCAGCAGGAGCAGGACTTCTGCCCGATCCCTTCCGGCATTGGCACAGGTCAGGTTGGCTTCAGCCCTTTGTGTGAGAGCTTGAAATAAACCCGGAATAAGCTCAGACCTCAGTGTCATTCACGTTACCCCACTCTGCGGGTGAGAAGGGCCGTCAGCAGTGAGACGGAGCACTGTAGGGCCATCACTCAGCACGCAGGGCTTCAGTGGTCAGTGGGGAATCCAGGCTGGAGAGTGAGCTGGCCCAGCATTACCAACCTCACAAGGACTGCACTGACTCCAAGCAGTCGGAAAATAAAGCAATAGCTATTGCTTTCTAATAAGTTATAACTTACGGTTAAAAATCTGAGCGCTGACTTGAGCTGAAGTTTGAGTTGGTTGGTTGGTTCAGATTCAGAGCCGGAGAGCTGTACAGTGGGGAGCGTGGTAGCCGGGGCACCACACGGACTTTCGCGGCTGTTTAAGGCATAGTACTGTATCACGCGAAATATTTTGCCGGCAGGCACTTTGCAAACCCCAGAAAGTGTTTTACAGATTCTTCTGCAGAGGAAGTTGCCGTTCAGTAGCATGGTTTATTTATCTTGTTTGGTTTATTTGGGTTATTAGACATGTTTTATTTATAGAGCGCGCTTTCTAGAGAACCATCTGCATATACGTTCTTAAATAAAACACGCGTGACTGTGCATTTGCAGATGCTGGGTTGCCGTTTTGTGTGTGTTGGGCCACGTTGGGTACCAAGAGCAGCTCTGTGGGATTTGTGGGAAGGGGTGGAGCTGTGCATGGGAGTGCTCAGCGTTCACCTGGAGATGGGAGCCAACCTCTGCGTGCTGGTGAAGAGAGCGTGTGTGTGGCTTCCTCTGTGCCCAACCCACGGCTGCAGATCCCTCGTTCCACCCAGAATCACAGAACGGTTGGGGTTGGAAGTGCCCTCTGGAGATCATCCAGTCCCACCCCCTGCCAGAGCAGGGTCACCCAGAGCAGGGGGCACAGGAACGCCTCCAGGCGGGTTTGGGATGTCTCCAGAGACGGAGACTCCACCACCTCCCTGGGCAGCCTGGGCCAGGGCTCTGCCGCCCTCACGGGAAAGGAGTTCCTCCTCAGGTTCAGACAGAATTTCCTTTGTTCCAGTTCGTGCCCATTGCCCCTTGTCCTGTCACTGGGCACCACTGAAAAGAAAGGGTCTGTCCCCATCCTCTTGACACCTGCCCATACATCAATCAGCATTGATGAGATCCCCTCTCCGTCTTCTCTTCTCCAGGCTGAACAGCCCCAGGTCTCTCAGCCTTTCCTCATCAGAGAGATGCTCCTTTCCTTGGATCATCTTTGTAGCCCGCCTCTGGACTCTCTCCAGTAGTTCCTTGTCTAGCTTGAGAACGACTAATTCTGTCTGGAATCCTTTTAAAGCATAAGCATGGAAGGATCTTGCGTGTAACCTTGTGTCATAAAAAAGTGTGAATTTGTGTGTATATGAATTTTTGCACCATCTGTTCCCTTTCCTGCGGCGCAGTGGGATTTTTGTCTCCTTTGGTCCGTTCCAAGCAGGTACGTGTGATACTGATGTCCGCTATGACATAGTACAGATTGCACACATTTTTTCCACTAGAACGTATCAATACGTGGGCGTAGGTGTATCAGTGCAGTGCAGGTAGAAATCTATTATGATAATAGACACCCTCCTGCCTTCATCTCCTCTTCTCATCCTCTTAACTAAATTGAAATTGCTAAGATGTATTCAATTTGAGATTTGTTCTTTTTCCTCCTCCTGAGAAACCCAAGTAGAAGGAATTACGTGCGGAATGGTGTGGCCGGCTGGCAGAGCTGTACAGAAATACACTTTCTGTATTTCTGGGTAGGTTTTGGCCTAGCCATCTGCAGAGCGGCCGGTGGGCGAGGAAGCCCTGCTTAGAAGAGCAATTTCATATCATTATTAATGACCTGGAAGCTGAAATAAAATATTGCCAACTTCTGCCCCTCACAGTGCTTTGACACTGAGCTATGGCAAGGGAAGAGAAGTGTAGTCTAAGTTATACTTTGATGAGAGTGCGTTTTGAGAAAACTGTGATTGTCATCTGGAACAGAAGTCTCCAATTAGTGTTATAGAATAAATTTAAAACTCTTCTGTTCTTCATCTAAATCCTTGGCCATGTAGGGCTGCTCCTCTTCACGCGATTTCTAATTCTAGTTTCTCCACAGCGGACTGTCTGCAGAAACCTCCCAGCAAAGTTTTTGGTGTGGTTCCGGGCATCGTAAGCCGTTTGGAGCGTGACACCCCTTCGGCGGCTTCTGCGAACCGCTTCTGGGGAAACGGGTTTCATCTCTTTGTCAGTCTGTGGTGTTCTGGGGGAAAAAGGCTTACATCTGGACTGATTAAAAAAATGTGGGAAGATATTCCCCCCAGGCTGAGGCAGTGATGTGCTTTCAAGGGTGCTCGGCTCTTTGGAAAAGCCGCCCTTTTGGGGAAATTCTGGCGTGCTGCGTTGTAGCGTCGCAGGTTGCTGTTCCTCTCGGCTAAAGCGAGGAGGCTTTGAGGACTCAGGAGTTAAACGAACTGATGCATCGACACCTTGCAGGCTGGGTTTTAAAATTTCTTGTCTTCCAGTTGCATCACTTTCTCAGTCACTGCAGCTCCCAACGGAAGCCCGAGTGCTGTTTTATACAGCCATTGATCAAATCAGGATGCAAATGAAGTCCTGAAAGTACATGTATAACACGGGAAAAAATTTACATGTATAGATGGAGACCTTTCAAATGACAAAATTTTGTAGCTGAGGCTATCGTAATTTATTAAGATGAGCCGTAGATTTTTGTATGGCAGCATAATTCAGAGTTTCCACTTCTTGGCATTTTGAATAATTTTAATTAAGCAATAGATTTACAATTTGTTCCACAAGTAATACAGTCTGCTCAGATTACGCACATTTTCTGTAGTTTTGATTTTACTACTATATTCATTTAGCTCAGCAAATTTATAAAACTAATTAAAACAGAAGTACTTTTTTGATTCAAATTGTAAATGAAAAACAACAATCTAATGTAAAATGACGCTTGCAGAGAGAATAAGACCAATTGCAATCTATAGGTGTTTTAAAACTTAGTTTTTTAGGCGAAAGGCAATTATTTTTTATAGCAGATTCTTGGCACGGTCTTACTTGTTTTCATGTTTTGAGATGCCAAGAGAGTGAGAGATTAGGATCTGATTCAGCAACACACTCAAACATGTCTAACGCTGCCCGTGTAATTAGGCCTCATTGAATTCATCGATTCTCTAGTTTGCTGAAAGCCCTTTGCTGAACTGAGATGGTGTTTTAGAGCCGGCGCTGGCCCCCAGATTCCAACGTAGGAGGTACCAGTGCATGTCATGCTGCTCCCCAGCTCTCGTTAAGTCCCGCGTCACCGAGGGAGTGAAAAGAAGCTGCAGTTCCCGCGCTATCAGCATCTTCACGCCAGGATTTCTCCTTGTCTTGGGAGTCCTTCTTGTCCCCAGGTTAGTGCTGACAGCTGAGCTTCGTTACGATATGGAGAGCAAGGAAGGTGTAACGTTGTTTGAACTCATTTGATGACATGCCGTTGCAGGTTTAAACACCAATTACCACGTTTCAAGTGACAAATCTGGAGGGGGGAAAAAAAGATGATCATTTAATAAATTTATTATGAAGGCAAATGACTTGTACATAAATCAAACTGCTTCATTAAGGGAGAAACTCAGTCAGCTAAATACAGAGGTGACAAAGGTTAACTCCACAGTCGTGACACCAACTCTTGTGTCATTTCTCCTGAGCTCTGGCGATGAGCGCGGCCGTGCCTGCGGTTGCTGTCCCCAAGTCCTCTGGCAGCAATGGCATTTCTTGCGTCACCTTTCGCAACATCAAAAGCGGTCTAAATGTTAGGAGAAGTTAGTAATCCTCCTTTTGGCAGAAGTGGAATTAAGGACTTCTTATTCTTTTTTCCTGTGCGCGTCTTGTGCACACCACAGCGTTCCCAGCCCATCCATGGTGTGAGTTGCTGCACACCTTGCAATAACCCTCCTGGAGCAGGGTCCTGGTGGCTCCCAGATCTCTTGCATTAGTAACGTGTCTGTCTCAGCGGGTGTCCTTGCAGGGCTATGAGCCTGTGTCTTTATCTGAACTGCTATCCCATGCCATTCTTGTGTTTTCTCCTACTGCTCCAAGGCAGTAGTGCAGCCTGATTCTCTCTTAATTTACTTTGCCCACCAGACTCGTGGCTGCTGCAGGGCATCCCACGTGAAAGGCATGTTGCAGGACCCGTCTCCCACGTCTGGGCACCTGTGGGCCACCCCACACAGGCCAGGGTGCCTGGCTGATGCTGTGGGGCTGTTCCCTAGGACAGCAATGCGTGCTTTGGCCTGTTTCACCGACTGATGCGTGCATCTCTGCGTCATTGTTAATACACAGAAAGAGGCTGCGGGGTGCTCTTTGGGATGGGTGAGCTATCTCGACTTTTGTCAGCTTGTTTCCAAATGCTGTATAATTCTTTTGTGCTCTGTGCTTTGGGATTTTGTGAACAAAGATGGGGATGGCGGGGTGTATCAGCTGCATTGCGAACAGAAAAAAGGGCAGGAAGTTTTGGCCACACAAAGACAAAATGGGATATTTTTTTTCAGTGCCTTTGGAGCTTTTAGAATTGATGAAGATGTGGCGGAGATTTTAAATAACTCTGATAAAGAATTTAGGTATCCTTCTGCCCCCATATGGTTCTGCTCTCTCTGATGCTCTGCTCACGTGTGCAGCCTGATTCTCTCTTAATTTACTTATACCTTGAGCAGAAACAGGGCAGGCGGAGAAAGGCAGCACGAACACCAACCCACCATATGTTGTTTCTAATGATTGAGAATAGTGGATGCGCGCGTCGGTCTCCCAACATATTCCTCGGGCCAGGGGCCTGTGGCACTACAGCTGTTGTGCTTTTATTTCCCCCTGTATTCTCCCCTCCGCTGCTGAAATCTGCAGCCGGGAAGCTGAGGATGCTGTTGCTGTGATATGCCTTTGGAAGACGGCTGTTCTGCGAGGATGCAATTGCCACCACCTATTCCCCCGCAAGTTACACAGACCAGTGCCAGGTGTCAGGGAACATGGATACGGTTTGGGAATTTCAGGTTTTTCCAAGCCTCCGGCATTAAATACTTTTGGTCTCATGGGTGCGGCAGAATCCATTGCATTTTCCTGATTTGGGGTTGGTCCCAGTGCCCTGCTGCTTTTTCACATCGATGTAGAGCAAGGTAGTGCCTGAAACTATCAGTCTGGAGATTTGGTAGAATCGTGTCGTTGCACTATTAGTTCATATTTTTATAAAATGGCAGGAATTGAGAATATAGCCCTTTTAATGTCTCACTCAAGCAGACAGTAACATTGAAATGTATTTTATTTGATGCCCAAGAGACGCGCGCTAGCATTTATAGTGACAATAGAAATCGACTTGTATTCCAAACTCTTCAGGAGGAACATTGATAGCTTTATTCAAAATAATTATATTCAGAATTGCTGAATCGCGTTCCCAGAGCGTCTATCCTGGAGGAAAAGTCAGTGGCGTCATTATAGTTCAAATAATTAAATAATATCTAAGTGAGGCATATGTGTCTTCTGGTCCCTACTGCAGGGAGGGGGTAACCCAGAAATACGGAGAGGGGAAATGCAGCAGGAGGGTCCCGGCTCCGCTGTGGTCCCTCTTCTCCCCCATTTTTGGGGAGGGAAGTTTTTACCCACTACGAGTCACTGAATTTTGTGAGTTAGGCTGGCAGCGATGCTGAATAACAAGCAATAAGGATAGATACACATTAAATACACTATTAATCTGACAGCATTTATTTGTTATATTTTTTGATGCAGTGGTGCATTATCCAACAGTAGCGAAGCCTCGGGTGTAGGTGACGTTGTGGTGAATTTTGGCCATTCTGTTTTGCTAAGGGTTAAAGGGAGGCTCGTTTCATTTTTATAGAACTCCAAGGTCTCTGAATGAGCTCCACAAGAGGTAGCAAGATTCTGCTATTACATTAAATATAAGACCTGCTACCCGTTAAAATAAAGTGGAAGTCTGTGTTAAACTGGCACAAGGCAGAAATTACCCTCATATTCTGAAAGAGGCATTGATACCACACAGAAAATAGTCTATTTGGAGATCATTCTGCTGATATTTTTCTCCGCTGTCTCTTTTGGGGGAGGAAAACAAGCTCTCGGTGGCTGAGGAGTTCATTTTCTCCCGCTGCTGCATTTTCCATTGAAGTCATCATAATCCTCCATTTGTGACATCAGAGTTACTGGCTAGCGAGATAATTATGATTTCACAAACTGAAGATTATGACCTTCAAATGAGGAAGGCACAGCGGGGAGGACAGATTCCTAAGCAACAGCCATCAGATATTTGTGAAATATTTGCGAAAATGTCCTTGCAGTTTAAAAAAAAAATGAGGGAGAGAGGGCAGGAGGGAAACATCCAAAAAATATTATCAGCAGAATGAGTTGCCAGCCAGCGTTTTTTTTTCCCCAAGTTTTCCATTTGGTGCCCACGATTCTCTAACCTGTCTCATTTAGCCTTAATGAGCACGAGACTTTTTTTTAGCATGCCATATGTGCTGTGGTCCTTAGAAAAAAAAAAAAAAGCATCCAAATAACTTATTTTTTATGTTCTGACTCTACCCAATCATAATTTACATTTTGCACAGTTTGATGCCCATCTGCAACGTCTTTACTATCGGAAAAGGTAATAAGAAAGGGAGGAAAAAAACATAGGAACATGTTGAACAGCTAACACAAGTAAACCTGGTTGGAAAAAATATCATTTTCGTCCCTATGTGAATAAACAACTCGGGAAATGGGTTGAAATCCTGTCTGCAGTGGTGGGGCCAGCTGCTGTATCAGCAAGGCCTTGAGAAGAAGGGCCCCAGCAGTTGTGCGTGTGTCTCTGGGGAGTGTCATGTTCTGTAAGGGGGTGGGCAAGTGGTCCCCCCGTGGCTGGGGAGGCTGAGGAGCAGCCATGTGTCTGGAAAATGAGCCCTCGCTCTTGGTGTGAAGTTCAGAAACGAGGTCTCTGTACAGAGAACCTGATTTGCAATTAGGGGACAAGCTATTTAGTGACCACAAACTCTCCCCTCTTCAAAGCTCCTTGCAAACATTTTGCCCTGAAAAGGTGAAAGGCCTTCAACGAACATCTGTTCCTCTTTAGTCTTCCCTGTCCTTAAAAACACCGTAATCCCCTATTTTCACTTTGGAGCTTGGCAGGAGGTAGAAATGAAGGAAACACCGAGGGGAGGTCCCAGGTAGCTCCAGGAGCGTATTTCCACCGCGTGACTTTCTGCCTGGTGGGATCTGAGACAGTTCCCAGCAGGGCGCTGATGGACTGTGAGCATCTCTGCATCCTCGCGTCTGCCGAGCGCTGTGCGTGTGGGGCCGTGTTCTCAGCGACTGCAACAAATGATAGCAATTAATTACGTTTAGAAAATAATCAACGTTTTCTAAACAAAGCTTCAACCGTAACAAACCAGATTAGTCACGTCAAGCCATTGGAGAGCCCCTGTACGGCCAGGCCATCTCTGCAGCCCCTCCTTGGCTTCCCTGTGACCCCACGCAGGGCAGGGAGTGGGACACAGCAGCAGGGTTGCTGGTGGCGTCCCAGTTCCCATTTTCCTTCCTAATAATCTCTAAGGTCTGTTTTTTCCTTTCGTAGCCTGAGGCCTGAGGCAGAAAATCCCTTGCCTGGAATGGTACTGGTTCAGAAATGTTTCATTTTGATAACGTGAGCTGATGGGAGCTATTACAGCCCAATGAGACCTTCAATTACTTCAGCTCGGATTTTACAAACTCCAAATTTAAAAATTGGTTGCAGTAGTCCGAGAGGTGCTTTTAGCATTTTCCAGCCTTTGTGGAAAGCTAGCCATGACTTACGGGCTCCTTCTATTTAGAAGGTGATTTAAATTCCAAAAAAAGTAGTGCTTCTTGCTTAAATGACAGAAAGAAGAGCAATTCCTGACGTTAATGTTAACTCCTGGTGTTCTGTTTGGATGCAAGGAGTGGCGGGAGGCAGAGGACTGCACTGCAGGGGCACCTGAGGGACCATGTGGTGGGTGATGAAGCGTCTGGCACATGGGCTAAGACCTTTGTCAAGGTGAAGAGGAAAGGTTTCTTGATGCTGGGTATAGAAGCTGGTGGTTTTCCATAGGTCAAGACCACCTCCGTGTAGCCAAAGTCATGTTTGACTCTGGTTTTGCTGCTCCCGCTCTAAAATAGGGATGTGGTATTTGTACGTAGCGCTGAGACTTAAAAGGTACTCAAAGTATTCATGATTTACGGGAAATATTCAGGAGCATTTACAGCTAATGTAATTTTAAGCTTGGCCATCTGAATGCTGGAGCCTGAAATACCCCAACTGTTGCCAGGGGGGCTGCTTTGAGAAGCAGAACGAGCAAGCTGTCTCCAGGAGCTGGATGTGGCCAATGCGCAGTCGGAAGTACAAATCCAATCCAAATCCTCCCATCCCACTTGAATCCGCCGCAAACTGCTCGTGATCAAGATACAGACTAATAACTATTTGTATAAAATATTTAGTGACTAATTTCTCATTACAGATGCTTTGGGGAACGCTGTAAGCTGCTTGCAGACAATTGAAAAATTAAAAAAAAAAAGAAAAAAGGGAAATTATTGACTGCATTATTCACTACACATAATTGGACCAGCTTTAGGAACTGCAGTGTTAAACCACAAGACAGGACCCTGCAGAGCTTCTGGAGTGCCTTTACCCACTAGTAGAGAATCAAGTAGATGCAGTACCGTGCCAGGTACCACAGGAGTGAGCATATGTATTGCAAAACAGAATTCATTTAAAGTTAGAGCTTGAAAACCTTGTGGTTGGAGTGAGAACTGAGCCATTAACCTCCCTGAGCCCCCCTCCTGCATTTGGCATTACTCAGAGCAATACAGTTGGGGGTTTTTTTCTCGTTAATAAAGAAAAAACTCAGTTTATTTCTTCACTTTCACTTTTACTAAACATGCATCCGTGGCAATGAGCTGAAAAAAACAGCAGAATAAATAAGTACAGGCAAATACATGGAGGAGTTCAATTATCATTTTCCCCTATTGAAACTGCCTTTTAACAGCTACATCTTCTGACTGACAGCTTATTAATACTAATTACGTTAGATATATGCAACATAACTAATGCACTAGTACTTTCAATTACCTTCCCTTGTCTTCATTCCTTACCCTGCTCTCCCATCCTCCCTTTTCATGCCCCGTAACCGCTACCTTGGGCTGCAGCTCAGATCAAATGTCCGTCCACGAGAAAAAAGCCTTTTATTTCTTAGGTGGGTAAGAAATGTAGGAAACAGATGCATGTTTGCAAGGCTGCGTGTGTGCTCACTGAGGCACGGTGAGAGGGGAGCTTCCAGCCTGGCAGTGGTGGGAAATGCTTTGGATGTTGGGGGAAATTTCCTGTGGAGGTTCTATGAATTTCCTATGGAGGTCCTTTGAAGGTCCTGTGGAGGTCCTCTGAACTTCCTATGGAGGTCCCACACTGTCTCAGGCTGTTCTGGCCGCCAGCCCTGATTTCTATATCCATTTTCACAGCTTTTCCAGAGGGCAGTGCAAACCCAGTGCTAATCCTGGTGAATCTGCAGTAGGTGTTTTGGTGATAGGAGATTGAAGCAGCACTGATTAACCCTCTCCCAATTACGAGCTCTGCAGAAGGACTCTGTGCACTGCCCTTTTCCTTTGTAAAGTTACAGTCACTCCCCCCCAGGTCCTTGCGTAGTCCAGAGTCCCCAGTATTGTCTCGGTTTTGTTTGTGTCTGGTTTTTCCCCCCATATCTAATGAGCTGTCAATCGCTTATGCAAATCAGGGTAGAAGAGACATTTAAAGGTTATTTATAATGCCTGAAAACATTATGAAATCAATTATTGCAGCTTTTACAGCTCCCCCTATTCAAGTGTCATTTAGATCTCTAACTTTTACATTATATTGCTATAATAGTTTATGTAAGAAGACAAATATGTTTTGATTTTTTTGATATAAGCTTGCTGATCGCTAAAACATCTATGACAGTTGACATGGAAATCAGGGAGGGTTTGATTAGGCTTTTCTGATATGTAAATGTTTGTAAATGAATTATATGTTTTGGGGTTTTTTTAAGTTCTGTTTAAAAAGTAGGCAGTAGTATCCCATAGCAATTACACGGAATTTCAGAGTTGGAAGGGACCTCTAGAGATCACCTAGTCCCACTCCCCTGCCAAAGCAGGGTTGCCCAGAGCACATCACTCAGGGCTGCATCCAGACGGGGCTTGAAAGTCCCCAGAGAAGGGGACTCCACACCCTCCCTGGGCAGCCTGTCCCAGGGCTCTGCCACCCTCACTGCAAAGAAGTTTTTTCTCATATTTGATCAGAACTTCCCATGTTCCAGCTTGTGCCCGTTACCCCTCGTCCTGTGACTGGGAACCATTGTAAAGAGCCTGGCTCCATCCTCCTTAAACCCACCCTTTGTGAGCATTAATAAGGTCTCCCCTCAGCCTTCTCTTCTCCAGGCTAAAGAGTCCCAGCTCCCTCAGCCTTTCCTCGGAAGGGAGATGCTCCAATCCCTGTCATCTTTGTTGCCCTTTGCTGAAGTCTTTCCAGTAGTTCCTCATCTCTCTGTAACTGGGGAGCTCAGAACTGGTCCCAGTATTCCAGTTGTGGCCTCACCAGTGCAGAGCAGAGGGGGAGAATGACCTCCCTTGACCTGCTGGCCACACTCTTCCCTATCCAGCTCAGAATTCCGTGCCTTCTTGAAGACAAGGGCACATTATTGACTCATGGATAATTTACTGTCTACACTTTAAAGAAAGAGCCTGAGATAAAAGTGTGAGTAACATGTATTTAAAGGAATTCTGAGAGTAAACATTGACTATTCTATGTAGAAAGTTAGTGGAGAGACCCTTTAGTATTAACGAAGGTGTTTACACTGGGCTTTTACACAATCCGTGTGCCTTGGCTATAATACTTCATAATTGCTTAAAGTTAGACTGGAACCATGCTCAGACACAAAATGAAATGGTTGTCCAGTAAAAAACTCGGTAAGATCGGACTACTGCCATGACCTTGCAAGTGATTTCCTGGAGCAGGTCCTTACACAACGATTGCTGGTGCTTGCTCCTTGCACTGCCGATGGCAAGCGGAGAGTATGGCTCTGTACAGCAGGTTTTGTGCCTGCTGTCTTTGAGATAGGCTGAACGGTGCTGGAAGGTAACGTAGGGGGAAATAAGATCCACCACATCCCTCGAGATTAACTTTAGTAACATTTTTCTATGGAGTAAATGAATATGTTTTACCAGGTGCCCATAAGAAAGCTCTACTGGGGCTATGGAGAGCTTGAGTTGCTGCAGGTGGTGGAAAGTACCCCTGCGTGTGCTCCTCCTGCAGCACCGTGGGGCTTCGAGCACCCCGCGTGGGCAGGTACGGTGGGTGTTAACTCAGGCACTCAAGTTTGCGGGCTCTTTCAGTAAGAAAGAATTCCAGCTGGTGACAAATCTACCATCTGTCCTCTGCAGAAAAGAAAAAGAACTGGTTAAACTCGACCGAAGTTGTGCCCCAAAGAGGAAGGGTTAAAATCGATATTTTGACCTGGACACTAATTAAAGCTGAATCTTTCCTAGTTTCAGTGTTTGGAGACCATTAAGCTTTTCGAGTGGTTTCCAGAGTGGGAATGCCGGACTGAAACGAGGAATATCGTTCAGTGTTGGGGTCCTTGTTAGCTCTCCTTTCAGTTTCAGCCTCAAAGAGCCAACCTGATGTTTTTAAATAACAAGTTTGCTCTTGTGGAGCATCTGCCGTCTTCTGCAAATCGCACAGCTCTGCATCAAAGGGCAAACGAAAGGCTGGGATGGAGGAGGTTGAATCTAAACCTCCCCCGAAATGGGGAGATGTGGCAGGGTGTTCTCGTTGCTGGTCCATCTGCAGCCTTGGATATCTCGCATTTGTGTTGTGCCCTGCTGGCATTCCTGATCAGTTTGATGGAGTTCAAGACTCTGTTAATTCACCTGCTTTCTTTCATCTTTTGAAGTAAATTAACAGCTATTTTAGCAGTATCATGGTAAATCTGTAACATTTATTTTGAAAAGGAAAAAGAGCTCAGAAGATTACCTAGGTGTCCAGCTGTGATAATATTACCTGCCTTGTAAAATGCCGTAGGTGACTTTGAAGATGTAAAGCAAATTGAGGATTATATTAACTTCCTCCTGATTTGCTAAAATTATTAATTCAGTGTCACAACTATCAAATAGTGTAGGGTTATTATTTTTTTAAGTATAAATGCATAACTTTTTTATACGCATGGCGAAGTACTGCCTTCAAGTCAATAAAACCTGGTTTGATTATATCTGTAGTAGAGGTTGATACGTCTTTTTTATTTTTTATTGGTGTTTTCTTTATAATACAAGATTATAGTGGCCTGCATTCACATTCAGCCTAAATAGTCAGAAGAATGAGTATTGCATAGCAATGTGATTTTGTAATAGAATAGTTTTACCTTGGAGATTCCTGAATTTTTTTCAATCTCTGCCTCACTGCAGGGCAGGTTTATGTTACTCAGAGAGCGAGGACCACGTTCACATCCCAAGCAAGTCAGTGGTGGGACTGGAAACGTGATCCCTCTTTCTAAAATTTTCTAGTCTAAAACATGACTAGCAATTTTGGAACTCTAATTCTCCCTTTTTCCAAATAGGTAATTTTAGTGGTTTGTGTATGTTATGTAGCATCTAATTACCAGTGTTGGAAGGCGCTCTGGTTGGCCTCGTGGCATGCAGGCACTTTTTGGAAGGGACTGGCTGATTCAATCTGCGCTATTTTCGTAGAATCACAGAATGCGTTGGGTTGGAAGGGACCTTTAAAGGCCATCTAGTCCAACCCCCCCCTGCAATGACCAGGGACATCTTCAACTAGATCAGGTTGCTCAGAGCCTCATCAAGCCTGGCCTTGAATGTCTCCAGGGATGGAGATTTTAAGGGATGCCATTGCTGGGCCAGTGGCTTCAGTAGTTTTTTTTCTGCTGCTTCAGTGCTGGCTTCTGATGCTTCCCAGAATTCTGCATTCCCAGGGGCTGTGGGGAGAATTGCAGGGCTTGTTAGCGGAGGGCATGGCAATTGCAATGATCTAGAAGAGGATGGCAGACTCACGGCTCACATTCACAAAGCTGGAGTGGATGACACAGAGCTGTATTTAAATCTTTTTCAGCTCTCATATGTTCAGGCTGGAACATTTCATTTCTCTGGTGGAGGCTTGGGCTTACTGTTTATTCATTTTTCCCTAATCTCGATGCAGTAGAGCAGGGAGTAGAAAGAAAAGGTGGGAATGGCCGGGAGCAACTATTATCCACCACAACGTAATGATGGTTTTTGGGATGGTGAGCCTCGCCAGTTAGGGAGGCTCACACCAGATACCTGAGCTCCTCTACTAACAGTGAGGCAGAAAAGGGAATGAAACATTCACCCAAGATAAAAGAAAGATAATTATCTGCTGGGGCAGAAAAGGTATCTTAACCCCAGGTTTAATACAGAAACATATTTTCCAGTTCAGGCTCCCTATTTAGCCAGGCTTGGCTAATCCACGTTTTCAGGACAGATGTAAGTCAGTAATCAGTGCTATAGTCCGCTCCCTGACCATGCTCTTCTTCCCGTGCTCTGCTTCCAACACAATGAGATCATTGTTTACATTTCATTGCCTCTTCCATTAATCAGGAACAATTTGAAATCGTAAGAGCACTGTAGCATTTCTGTTAATCAATAACTAACCGAGCTATTAATTTTCTACTAATATATTGTTCTTTAGTGTGCAGAGAGTGAAAACTTGTCGATTACCCAGCGCCCACGAGGGCCAGTGGAGAGATCTCCCTGGACTTCGGTGGGTGCCCAGGGGTGCTCTGAGGTGCCCCACTGGAGGTGCTAAGGGCTGCGAGAAAAGCAGGAAACTCGGAAGCCCCTCACAGTGCTGCTCTTTTATCACTTCAGGGTTTTAAGAGCAGATCTAACCCCAGTTAATATTGGCAGGCTTGGGCTGTTTAAGTCTTAGGCTTTTTTGGAGATATCTTCTGACTTTCTTTTCCTTGGAAGTTATTTATTGGTAAATTTGATTCAAAACTGCCTTTTCAACTAGGAAAGAAAATAATTGTGACACTAAAATACTTGAAATCGGGGTGCGATGTGCATAGGAAGTGTGGAGGGATGCTGCTGATGCTTGTTGGGACCAGCAATATACGCTGCTCTTCCTCTGCCGGCGTTTATCGTTTCTGTAGCGGGAGGAAGTGTCCACATTTTCATGCTTTTTGCAGTTCCATGTGACACGTTACTACGTACCCACCTTTAACCTCTGCAGCTGCCCCGGTGAGGTCTGGCAGAAGACCTCTGCTGGAGCCCTTACCAAATGTCCTGCAGCAAGGTGTCAGCTGGAAACTTCAGCAGCTAAAAAACTTTACAGTAGCAGAGCTCTGATCATTATCAGACAAATAATTAGCTGCAGCACCGCTTTGTTTTATGGAAGTGCAGTAGTTGATGAACTTACTGTGCCACAATTAGGAGCTCGTTAGCAAACAAAATTCAAGGGTAACAAATACCTTAAGGGCATGTTTTTAGGAGTATTTCCTGAAATCCTAAAATCAGAGGAAGAAGAGTGAAGAAATGTAAATTTTCTTCCCAGGCATGCTACACACCTCCTGCGGGACTTGGAGTCGAAATAGGATCTGGAAGTCAGGGCTGAAGCCCTCGAGGCCTCTCCATGTCATTAGAAATGGCACTGTATCCCCATTTTATTTTGCCCAGCTAGTAAAATCCATATTGTTCTTCTACTATATTGTTTCGTTTGATGGTTTTAGAAGAAAAGGAATGTATTCGTTTTGCTACTGCAAGTATCTCAGGAAAGAGTTTTCTCTTTGGTTTTGATATTTTTATTTTCCAGTCTCATTGAGGAAATAGTAATCCTAACAAAGCTGGCAAAAAGTATTTCCTGGGCTGCCCACAAAACAACAGGAGATATGTTCCATGAAGCCATGTACTCCATCAAAGAGTGGTTTTAGGAAATTTTTGCTATTGTTTATATGCTTATTTGAAGGTGTAATTTTCTGCAGTTAATTCCACCTTGTCTCCAGAAATCCCTCCCTCATTCTCTTTGTAATGGATAAAGCAATAGGACAAAGAAAGCTGGTTTTACCCTTGTTTTTACCCTAAGAAAAAAGTTTTAGAAAATAATAACGGACTTCTAACAAATGAGAAAGGTGATTATCATTGGAGAGAATTAATCTTTGACTTGATTGAGAATACCTATGCCAAATTACAAGCTACGATACCCATCTGCTTGCTGTTATCCAGCAATATAGATTTATTGTGACATTTTGGAGGAGTAAGAAAATGTGTGAACAACTGTTTTGGTTCGTTAGCCCTTTATTGGTAAAGCGTGGTGCTTGGTGATGTTAGAGGTGTATGAAACGACAGTCCTTTGGCTGAAATCGGTACAATCGTTGCATTTACAAGGCTGTGTAGAGCATCCCCAAGGACAAACTTACAAATTAGCTGCTGTTTTATGTTACTTGCCAGTGAGATCGTTCTTTAGGTTCAGCCAGTAGCTCTGGGAGATGGGAGAGGATGTTGGGGTACATCCAGAGCGCTCTGGATAGCAGCTGCTCGGGACACCAGACTCGCTCATCCCAGTGTCAGGCTGTCGTGGCAGATAAAGCCACCTCATCTTTCCTGCAGCTCCTCTGCCACCACAGCTCGAGAGGGCTGCTGGCAGGGCCAGCGTGGGCACAGAGCAGCCAGTGTCTCCTGCTCTTTCAGAGCCAACCTGTCAGACCCAGGGCAGGTGAAGGAAGCACCATCAGGATATTTCTAGTTTAGTCTCTTGGCTCTGGTTGTCATCGTCAAAAGCCCTTAGTTTCTGGCAGATTTCTAGGCTGGAAGATCCATCTGTGTTATCACTTTCTTTTCTCACAAGTATTTACTTTTAATCCACTGTAGTGGCCTATTCCTTGGATACAATCACATAGGCTGTTGATTTGTTTGCAATTAAGGATCTCAGCATCAGGATCTTAAAGCCTTCTAAGCCAACTCCCTTTTCATATGGGAGAACCTCTGGAAATGCACTTTAGGTTTATGACACTGGCTTGTCTAAATTTAATTTACTGTTCACTTAACCGATTATTCAAAATACCAGATGTGACAGATAATAGATTCAGCTGAAATATTACCTCCGCGGCATGTTCAACATATGGAATATGGTCTCCATATGTGATGGTACTGAATGTCCCCCATCTACATCTAAGAGGAATTAAGTTGGGTTTTGAAAGGGTAGTGAGGCTGAGTGGGAGACAAGGTCCCTCATTTCTTCCGCAACCTTTGTGATAGCTGATGTGAGATTCTAACCAAAGTTCTGTTGGGTGAGATAAAATGTGAAGATCTAAAAAGGCCAGCAGCAACGGATTTGTCGTGTGTTAAACATATGTTGAGACAAGGCTAAGTAATTCTGCTAGTAGCTTTAGTAAGTACCGTAAAGTCAGACTATAAAACGGTGACAGAAATGTGGAACATACCATGTTTTCAAGAGTATGTGTCCTCTGGTGGCTGGGAAGGTCTTTCTGAAATGAGAGGTCAGACAGAACAGCGTTGGTAAAAGTGTGTGTAGGTCACAAATACTTGCTGACTTTATGGTCATCGTTGCACTAAAACCTTGAGGTGGGGTAAGATACGGGTGCTTCTAGAGCTGGTCCTTAGAGTTGGCATTGGCCATCAGGTAGGAACAGAAGAGTTGCAGCAATCTGTTGAGGCCTCCTTCCTTTTCTGTCATCACTGCATCGGTCCTTTGGAGCAAGATGATGTGTTTGGTCAAAACAAGAGTAATGGAGATGTGATTAGTTCCAGGAGGACCTCTACTTCAGCAGGCTAGAAATCTGGCTTCTTTTGGAGAAGCAAACATCAGATGCCCATCATCAGTGCTTTTGAAGTTTATGGTCTGAGGTTCCTTCATGTTGGGGCCGGACCATCTAGATGTTTACTGTTAAAGAAAAATTAAAAATTAAACTTTGAGTAGTGCAAGAACCAGAACTTTGAACTCCTATGTGCCAATGGAATGTTAATCTGATCTCAGCAGTGCCTGATAAAGTCAATCTGTCTTCCTTGCCTGGTTAATTTTTAATCATTTCCATGGATTGAGGAGCTATGGTAGGGTGAGATTAAGAGAAGGCTGTCTTAGCACAGCCTCTAGATCCCAGTCTGGAATGGGATGTGAACTAAACTTCTATAATTATTTGTATTCTGTATTATAGCCCTGTGTGTGTTTATCCAAGACTTGGTCTGTAGGTGTGTTCTCTGAACTGGTGTTCAAGGGTAATAGTACACACAAAAATCTGCTTGTGTGTACACGTTCACGGTATACTGTCAAGCTGCTAATGGGACCAGTATTTCTTAGGTCTACAGCAAATGTTTTTAGCAGTGCTAACTGGGAAAGAGGATGGATGTGATCAAAACCAAAACCAGTTTTAGCTCCGATTTTGGGGTGATTCTGTAGTCTATCCTGGGGTACTTCTCTCAAAGTTTATACACATATTTAAAATTAACCTTTAAAGCATTCTTTTTAAGATAATATTTTGATTTTGCTATTGGTGATTTTTGCAATATTTCCATCGTTCTGCATCAACACTTAAGAAGCATGAGAGGATGTAAAGATTAATGCCCTGTATCAGCACAGCACTTAGCGTGCTGAATTTTATCATCATTCTAAAGGGAGGAAACTCGGAGATTTTAAAGCCTGTCTGCATTACACGGACAGACGGAAAATTACAGTGCTGAGATAACGGCAAGCCCAGGCTCAGACTCTTGTCGAACCAGGCCCACCTTAGCCAAAGCCAGTCTAGACCTTCCAGTGCTTCCTCTGCCACTGTCTCCCTGTTAGTAGGGAACAGGGCAGCTCTGACTCTGATTTTTCTTGTGGTTCCACGAAGCTCTCAGGAAGAGACCAGCCAAGCTCGGCAAGACCAAAAGGTTCAGGTGGCTGCCAGGGGAAGTGTGTTAATGGTGGCCGTTGGACCTCAGTGGAGAAAAGTGGGAGTTAGAGGATCCCCAGGTGGCTGCAGAAGGGGAAACGTCTTCCCTGTTCCCTTAAACACGGGCTTTTCCGAAGCATCTGTGTGCCTGACTTGGGCTGAAGTCCGAGCTGTCAGCCAACTAAAGGGCTTTCAAAACCTAACCCCAGTTAATTATCTGTTTGTGGAAAAAAGCTGGTTCAGCAAGAAGATGTAGAAAAGATGAAGCAAGATGCTGCAAATGCAGTATAGAGAGCTGAAGTGTGCACTTCTATCACTAGATTACCCCAACATGTGCATAACTTATTTAGGCAACTGTAACCTGGAATTACATTGAATTCCCTTTTTTTTTCCCAAGGTAGGGTGTATAGAACAATTTTCTTTGCCTGGTCTCAGAGCTGACCCCACCATGTCTCTCTGCCCAGTGCCCTTTAGACGAGCTAATTCCCTCTGGCACTGTGGGAGGTGACAGCTCTGTGCAAATAATCAGCAGAAATACAAATCAACATAAGTACGTTTTTTAATACTTCGTGCCTGGAGCTGTGCTAAACTTAGCAGCTATGAATAAACAGCATCAGCGTTCCCCTCCTTGAAAGGACGAGGAGCCTCCTGGTATTTGGGATGTCTCTGGTACTTTTGCTATCCCAGCGTAGTCAACCCCAAACATTTAATAATGTGAGCAGGCCCTCAAAAATTACTGAGATTAACGAATGTTGAATGTTTTTATTTCTGAGGCTTGAAGGTGTGCTCGGCTAACATCTTTAAGCTTTTCTTTGCAACTGAAAGGCTGGGAAATTACTCCTGGTTAATGACAGTAAGATTCTCATGTAATCACCTTGTTTCAGGAGCAAGATTTTTAAATTAATTCCAAGAGACTCCTGATAAAATAGAGGGAACTGGTAATGTTGAAATATGGTCCTCTATCATTAAACCATTTGCTCTTAATTAGTTTTTATTTGCAATATTGACAGCTAATCGCCTCTCTCTATTACACGCATGCGACTTCCAGCGATTGGCATGGCAGAGTACATGTGTAGCTGAGGACATAATTTGGTCCTCCCCACATAAGATTTCCAAACCACCCAGGATTTTTTAGTAAAATTAAGGTGTGCAAGACGTGTGGGAAAAGTCAATAATTCCAGACCTGACCTTGATTTCCCCTGTTTTAGAGATAATGAGAGACTTATGGGACCAGCGAGTAGATGCAGTCCAGTGGCCTGGCTAGAAAAAAGTGGTGGATGGTGGAATAATTGTGTCTTGTCTTTCGACATCATCCAATTTTGGAAAAATAAATAAATAAATTTTAGTTTCAACAAGGTGACATTTGATGATGTTCACTAATTTAAGAGAGAATGATTTATGCATGTTTAATCTTCACTAATGATGACTCCAGGGCAAGAAATGAAAATAAGTTCAGTTAATAATATGTGTATATATTATTAACACCTTTGCTGATGGAGATGGTTCTTTTCCTGGTAGGCAAATGTACAAGCGATTTGTGGGAGATCCAAATGACTCAGGGCTGTCAGAACCTCTCCCTGACTTACCAAAATGTAGAGAGCAGGGATATGTGGACAGTAAAAATTCTCAGCTGATCAGCTGACATTCAAAACTTGTTTGAAAACTGTAAGTAAATACAACAAGCAACCCAATCCCTTACGGTTTGGGGTGCTGTATAAAAATGAAATGATGTGTATTGCTGTTGTTATTATACCCTGATTGTGGCTGGCTTCTCCGCCGCCGTACAAATATTAAGAAGGATGCAATCCTTGGATTCAGCCTACGTGCTGACAGACAAAACTTATTGAGAATATTAATGTGCTTGGTCTAATCATCCTGCTAGGTTTTTTGTGTAATTTGCTCGGTCAGGGAGTTGGAATTCCCTCCTAGCTGTTACAGATTCAAGCATTTATGCAAAATCCTCCAGTCTGGAGATTTACAGTGGATTATCTACAAATATTTGAATACATTAGTGCAGTCTTTTAAATGCTTTCCCTTTATTTACATATAGACCAAATAACAAGCAACTTGAATGACAGCACTGTAATTCCATCAAGAAGCTCGTGGCCTGAGAAACCGCAGAAATAAAGCGCTAAGAGACCCGTGCGTTTGGTGGAGCTCCGCCCTGGAATTACAGCTCCGTAACCTGGATTTCATTCGTTTTTCATATTTAAAAATAAATCCACCATTTCATAAATTGTGGAGCTGTTGTGGTGTTTCCAAGAGGGAAGAGCCAGAGAAGGGTGAGGGTGGCACTCTCTCCTCTCATCTACTTCCGCAGCAATCCAGGAAAAATATCAGTTATTTCCTTGATATCAATCTGCCCACCATTGCAACAGCAGATCAGAGAGTAAACACTGGATTCCTGTTATCGATGGGGCGAGGGAAGGTTTACTGCGATTGATGGTGGGGGTTTGAAGAGCTTCTTTCAGCCTGACCCACCTGGGCTAAGGAGGGTTATCCCGTATCCGTGGCTGGTTTGGAAGCTCACGCTGTTTGCATTGATTTATGAGGCTGCTGCGCTGGCGCTCAATGGCAGATTATCGCAGTACGTCGGCGGGTGGATTGATGCGAGAAGACCGGCCTGGGCTTGGTTTCTGTTCCAAATGTTCCTCCTGGAAGGAAGGGAGAATAAAATCAAACCCACGGACTTGCCGGCTTTCCTCTGTACTAAGAGAGATGGGTTCCTGCCGATCCCAGAGGTAAAGCCCTAACGGTTTCCATGGAATAGTCAATTATCTGTTTCATTGCACAAGCCAATATCTTTTCTCAAAAAGATGTATTAGAGTGTTTAGCCATTCAAGTGATCCATCTGGCTGAGCATTCTGAGGTGCTCTTTAACTTGATTTATCAGGCCCAGAAGCGGTGTCCTTGATAGCTTCTGGGACTGTATGGGGACTGTCCATGCTCCTGACCTTCAGCTCCTAGCGGAGATGGGGCCTGTGCCATCGCGCTTCCCGATCGGGACAGCCGTATTGCACATTAGCCTGGCGCTGCAGGGTAATGGTGGGATTTAAAGATTGCCGTGGCAGATGAGGGCTGCGGGGCCACCACATGCTTCCAAGGAAAATGCAAGAAAGCCCCCAGGCAGCAGATCCTTGATAAGACACCGTCTTTTTTCTGCAGCAGAATCCGCCCCTAAATCCTAATGGAGTCTGGCTAAAAACCCCTGCGGCATGAGATTGTATATTCCCTTGAAATCTCCTCTATTTATAAAATACACATTACAGCCCCAGTATTCGCATTATCCCCCTCTCCGTCGGCTATCGCCTCCAACGCAGTTAAAATGGGGCACAGTGCAGGTTTTGGGGAAGCCACTTTTCTCGCGTTCTCGTCTCATTGCGGCGGGGGCTGCGCTGATCTGCAGCCAGGGGGGCTTGGGCACGGCTACGAGACGCCCCTGGGAGAAGGCGGCTAAACTCCCCCTCCACTGTAAAACAGGGAATTGGGATCGCAGCATTTCTGGGTCAAGCATCGTCAGGGATTGCTGCCGAGCACATGGGGAGATGCAGACCCAGAGCCTTGGGCTGCAAAGGAGGGGAGGGAAACCCACCCCCGGGAGGTGCTGGAGATGTGTTTGGGACCAGAGGGGTGCTCAGCGTTGAAGGTGGGACCCGACTACAGGCGCTGCTGTAACACGGGAGCAGCTAGAAAGAGGCTGTATGTAATGTCTACATCCTCAAAGTGCATTTCAAGGCCAAAACATTTACTGTAACACAAGTGAATTAAATCAATAGTGTAATATTTTAATTACTGAAAACTTCAGGCGAAATCCTACGTATTTTCTTCTGGGCTATCATCCAGCTTTAATAGCGTTCTTTACAGGTAAATTATTAAATTAAATGAAGCTTAGGTTCGCACTTGCTGCTTTTTCAGACTGAAGATTGCCACTTGGCAATGATTTATTCTTCTCCCCCCACTTTTTTTTTAAAGTGAGGATTGCAACAAAGTTTAAGTATGAATGCTTTTTGGAGCAAGCGGGGTTATATATTTAATATAATCCAAAACAGATTGTCTACTCAAACACTGTTCATTAAATGAACTGTCTGCAAGTGTGATTTACAGTGCAACGTGGTCGTGTGAATGTCTGTGTATTTAATAACTGCACAGTAATAGCTTATTGGCAGGAGTGGTAATTCGATTTTGGAGTTTTATCTTATTTTTGAATTTCTGGACCGTGAAATCCTGCTGTCTGACACAGTTTTCCATTGCTTAATCTCCTGAGATTTGTGTAAAGAATAGCAACTTCCCTCCTGACTGAAGATCCAGTGCCCTGCCGTGTATTTTTTTTACTGGTACCCCCCCAGTGCAGCTATTCACATACACCCATCTCAAATGTGTGGGCTCGGTACCACAATACAAAGTGGAGTAACAGACAGAAATATTGACATGTAATGAGCTCAGACCTCCAGTCTTGGAGAAGATAAAATCTTTCAGTACTGCGTTAAGTGCAAAAATTTTCAAGGATCATTTTCTGCATAATCTGTTGTTTTCTGTATTTAACTTTCTGAGCTTTTCTATTGATTTAAAGTCAAAACTCTCATACTTAATGTACATAAGGAAGTAAATCAGTAATTCTTATTGCACGCAGAGACTTGTGAGTGTGCTCTCCTCCTTATGGCTTGCACGTTTGGCAGGTTAGCACCTGAATCAACCCGCATTATACCGTACTCATATTTTCTGAAGATCTTGAGAAGTGGTTTTAGATACAAGTGTTGACATTTTTCCTTTGGAGCGATGTCCAGTGTCTATACATTGCAGCTATGCTTCCCAGAGAGATTAGTGGCCTGAGGGGCTCTCCCGTGCCCACGGAGAGCTGCCTCAAGGCCGCTCCGTGAAGTAGGATGAGGACACACCACTTGGGATGGCAAGGAGGACACAAGGCTGATGGTGGCAGGATTCATTAAGGAGAAGGGGATCTTTCCCATGGCCCACACTTGGGTGTGTGGGGCTCACATGGTTACGGGGTAGGGATGCTACATGCATAGTCTGATAGGGAATTATTATTAATTTGCATTTTTTTTATCATCTGCCTTTGCCGTAGCTGTGGAGAATGATGTCTCACAGCAAGTTCGGCTCCCGCCTCCCACCCTTTCTTTCTTTTGTCGTAAGAAATGCACTGCACGGTTGAACAAAATATTTTGAGTACCCATAATCAAATATAATTCCACCTTCTGAATCAGTCAGCAGTGCAGAGTCTTCATAAACGGTTCCAGGGGCCCAAATAATAGCAAACCCACCCTCTAATGTGACAACACAGGCATCAGCTGTCATCTCCTCACGTTGGGAATGCACGTTCTTTAATTCACTTGTCATTATTTTAGTGTCTTTCTGCCTCGTGGAACACTATTGTCCCCATAAATACACGTCTGAATCAGCTAATTATTCACCCGGGATTAGAACTGAAATCCTTGCTTTAAGGCTAGCTCTACCCTTGAAATCGTACTATTTAAGATTTTAATTATTTTAAATCATACATAAGTTGTTTCCTTTAAGTGTTGGAGCCAATTAGTTGTCAAATACGGTTGGGCAGTGCACGTCTGATGCAAGAAATATTTTTGTATTTTTTTCTTTTCAAAAAAATGGGTATTAGGTAATTCCTGAACCTGTAACCACCTGTCCAGAGAGAGGGTCACAAAGCAACTACTAATGGGAAAGAAAGTGCAGAAAGTTACCTAAACCAAGGTTCATTTATGGGGAATTACGGATGTGAAAGTTTTACGGTGTAGAGATTTCTTCTACCCCTCCAACAGTGACAACCAAACCTAAGGGCCTGACACAAAGCCTTTGGAGATGAGCAGATAACTTTTAGTTAATAGCGGATAATTCTGAAGTTTTGCTTTGATTTAATATTTGTTGTGAGGAAACAAACCGAAAAGTGAAGAAAACAAAATGGGAGAGATTTGCATCAGCTTTTTAAGCAATGACCCGTACTGAGGGCCAGGACTCCAAGGGTCATTGGGAATGTTTCAGTTAAAGAATTGCGAAGGAATTGTTGAGCATGGAAAGTCTGAAAACTTTCTGAATAGGAAATCATGGCAAGTAATTGTGATTTTGTTGTTACGTTTTAATGCTGTAAAATATTTTCGTGTTGCTATTTTCTTCAGATGCATTTTAATGCTTCAGCTGATACTTAAACATTAACCCTCATTAAATGTATTCATAGCACATACATAAATGCTCTTGTTTTATGATCCAAAATTATCTTTCATTGTCTCAAGCTGAAGCGTTTTAGCATTATTACAGCAAATCTTTTGATTCTTTAAAGTAAATTATTTCTCCATTTTTATTTTACCAGAAAGGTTGGAATGGAAGAAGGGTTTGGTACTCAGCACGGCAGCATCTCCGGCGAGAGGCTCCGACTTGGAGCAGTGCTGCTGTTTTGTGAAAACAGCAGCAAAGCAGTGGTAGAAGGTATTTCACGAATGTGTTTTAAAGTGGCTTTTTCTGCCCAAACCCTTCTTTCCTTGAAATCAGTGATGAGACCCCCTGTGACTAGAAGGAGGCCAGCACCAAACAAAAAGCCCATTTGAAAATCACATTTTAAACCCAAAAATGTTTATTGAAAGAGACGAGGTGTTTTTCAGAGCCAATATAACTCATAATCATCACTTAAATGCACAATTTTCTTTCTTTCTTTCCCTCAAAAGGAGCTTCATTAGCACTGGTATGTAGTTTAAGAGACATTAATATTCACCTTCCATTCTTTTGACAAAGTGTCTGGCTGTGACGTGAAGGACCATATGCCATTAGCGTAAACCTGCGCACAATGCAGATTGCTTCTTATATACACTATTAGTTTGAGAACTGGAAAATTAGGCAAGAAGGGGAAAAAAATATAACTGGTAAGACTGGAGCAAACGCAAGCTTGTTTGTACCACTGCAAGAAATGCATGAGGCACTGGTGGCTTGGGTGGAATTTGATGACTTTACTGTAACTGTTCAAGGATTTTAAAGATTTCCTCTAAATTTTTTGGGTTTTCTAGTTAAAAGAGCTGGTAACGAGAGCTGAAAAGGTTGGTGAGTCTTAAGCTGCTCTCTTTTCTAGTGGAGTTTTATCGGTCTTGGCTTTTTTCCTTTATATGTGTGTATGTGTGTATCTTATCTCTATACAATAATGGTATCTAGCAGGCTAGATAACTATTTGGTGCCCATAAGGGCATTATCTGTGTTCTCAGAAGTTTTCTATCACATAAAGTAAGTGCAAACTGCATTTTTTGCAGAATTGATGCGTGTGTTAGGGGAACGAGGAACCTGACTGCATTTCTACTGCCTACGCTGTACCACATACTGGCTCCGTCTTTGAAGAGTTTTTGTCCTGTTAACTCTGGCTTTTACTGTTCTGATTGATACACCATAGGGTTCAAAAGCATTAAGCTCTATGACAGCACCCAAGACAGTAGTCAAAATCCCCCAGAGCCACCACAGTAGCAGTGAACCCCAGGGTTCACTGTGAAAAATGGTAAATAAAAGTGAAAATTCAGAAATCTGGTTTCCTGAGTGCCAGGAGAAGTGATGGCTTGCTTTGCCTTTTTGTGCTATTGGGCTAGTGCGGACGTGACATAGCCGAGGATATCAATGCTGCAGGAGCTTCGAATGCATGCAGCAAACACTGTCAGAAAAATACAGTCCTGGTACCCCTTCCTCTTCCCCTCTCCTTCCCTTCCCTGCCCTCTCCCATTCCTCTCCCCTCTTTTCAAAGCCATGTACATCTTGGGCTTAGAGAGGACTGGCTGCCCACGGAAGAAGGTGTGCTATGGAGGAGACCGAATGGCACTGAGGACTCCACTCTGCTTCTCCAAACTGAATTTTGGCATCCGAGGAGGAGGGGAAGGCCATCTGCACAAGGCTTAATCACACTAGCGTATGCTCAGCCGTGTCAGCTGGTTTATCTTGCCGTTGCACTCTGTGTTTGCTTCTTCCCCATGCATCATCCAGTCCTTCAGAAATTGCTGACATCGTTCATTTGGTCCTCCTCTTCGGGCTTTGTCCTGGCTTTGTTGACACTGCTGCGAAGCCTGGACCTGCTTCTGCATACACTGAGCATTCTAGGTACCCCGTCCCAGCTAATACTTGATATTCGTTAGCGAGCACCTCTGAATCCCTCCCGCAGCCATCCATCCTGCTGTTCTTCCCTATTGATCATCGTGAGCAGCACGTCCTTCCGGGATCCCTGCACAGACACGGTTTGTTTTTTACTGGTCACAAAAAAAAAAAAAAAAACCAAAAAAAAAACCACACCAAAAAAGAAAAGCAGAGCAAAATAAACACAAACCTGACATTTTTTGCTCTTGTGCTATTGATAAATGTGCTCTCTACTCGTCCCTAAAAGGCTGTTGTACATACTTATGCTGTTGGTGCCATGCCATAACAAAACCCAAATCATTCCTCCCCACTTCACCATATCTCATCTGTTTAGGCCTCTCAGATGTTCTTATCTTAATGGAATTTTGCCTTACAATCCAGAAATTGTACCAGGGGGCTCTTGCATATCCCGGGCAATGCTTTAGTATGCATATTATAGCACTGCATTGTCATATGTTACTATAAATAGCTCTCACAAAGAGTCCATATTTCTGCAGAGATTTGCCTGTCAGCTCTTAACAATGGTAGTCGTTCACAATGGGAAAATAGAATACCAGCTCCATCAACCTTTGACAGACTAATAGGGGTTATTTGACTTTCAATTTTTCATTATCGGGTTTGGCAGCCACAGTCGTCAGGTTGAAAAATACAAACTGATCCACACTCCCAACAGGAGAAAACGCTCCCGGTCCTCCTTCAGCGGGGACATGAGTGCCTGCAACGCTGCGGTACGTGGCCACTGATAAAACAAGACATAAAAACAGTTTCACAAGTTCAGGTATCCCAGTGTTGGCCTTTTTCCCACCTTTTACAAGATGGAGTGGAGTGGAGTGGAGTGATCTTGTTTTGCTGCAAAAACCCCACACCTGAGTCTGATGAAAGGATGCTACCTCTGCTCTGAGGGCTATAAAGCACCCGTTCAGGGCCACTGAACGCGGGCTCATCGCTGTCCTTTTGGCCTTTGCGGCTCCTCAGTAGGTCCCCTGTACTCCCACTGCCACGGTGTGCTGTGTGCGCTTGGAGAAATGGCTGATTCGGGGGGCAGCGACATTGTCAGGAGGCAGCTGTTCTGGGCTGTGCAAAAGGTGAATCACTCGATAAACATTTCAAGTGTAGCTCAGTTTTGCCACTGGCAAAAAAAAAAAAAAGCCACATGAGGGTTGGAAACGCAAAGGCTTTTACTTTGCCTGTGATATGGAAAGGCATCTTTTTACACCGGGACAACTGTCTTGGTATAAAATCTGGCAGCAGTAAAGGACAGTGATCTACTTGAGGTCATTGCTTTTACCACAAAGTAATTAGTCAAGAGCAGCTTTATAGGCCCCTTACAGGACCCAAACTGGCTATTTAGGAGAAATAAAACACTAACCTTTTTCCGGGAGAAGATGCAGGCTGCGTGTCACACGTTTCAGTAAGGTCCCCTGTGTGCGCAGGTCAGCTCCGTAGTGCCCAGGCTCTGTCAAGCAGTTGGTTGTCAAAGCTGAGTCAGAGTTTGCACAAGGAAATACATCATAAATAAGAGGTGTCTTGCAGGTTTCAATCATACAGATGAAAGGGGTTAAACTGGGATCAAACAACATGCAGAAGACGTGTGTCTGATGTGCTTTGGTGATACCCAGAGCACGGGTGCTCAGCACCTTTTGAATCTTGGACTTTCCCCTGGAAAGTTGCCTGCAAGGGCTCTCCAAGCTCCTGCTGAGTATCCATGTCACAAAAGACAGCACCTTGGGAAAAAAATCTAGAAATGGATTTTCAAGTAATCAATGTTCCTCTAATTACTTAAGAATAAGTACCAGTAGTAGGTAAGTCTTCTAGCAGGAGCCTCAGTGTAAGCCAGCAAGGTTAAGAGGGGTCTGCCCCAAGGACCTTGATCCATTATCCAAACCTAAATCCTAGTGGCTTTATATTTAAGGGTCGTCTGACACATTTAAATATAAATGACCGCATGACTCTGTTAGTTCAGAATATCGTCTAGCACTGGCTTACCTTTATAAATTCCAAGGGCTTACCCTTAAAAATGACAAATTACAGGAATGCCTGCTTTAAGGGGAACAACAGCCTAAGATATTCAAGGGCCATTCTCCTCTACAGACAACAGGGAGTAGCTTAGTCCCAAAGCTTAGAAATGGAAAATTTCTTTGTTTCCTTCTGACTGTGGCACAGCAGCTGCGGGGATTAATTGAACTCATGAAATCTATTGATTTTCTGTAGCTGTTATTAAAAAAAAAAAAAAAAAAACTTTTGCACCTTGTGAAAGGTATGACTATCACTAAATTGTGTGCAATAAACCAACAAGGCTCCGGTCTGTTGAGAAGACCAGAGTCACATTAGTCTCCTAATTTTATTTCAGAGCACAGGGACTTTTATTATGTTACTGAAGCTTCTGAGATAGTCCTGCTGTGCCATCAGCATCAGCTCAAGGAGGAAATCCTTCATGGTCCCCACATCTCTCTTGCAGATCAGTAAGAGAGATGGTGACTTGCTGGAGAAGCCACCCAGCCTTGCCGAAAGGAGGTTCTCACTTCTGCAACTAAAACCTCTTCAGCATAAAGACTTGTGCATTCTGCGCGATCAGATGTTGGAGGAATAAATGCGACACTCATCTTCTTTATCTCCCTGTGAACTCCCATGCATACATCAGGAAAATTAATTTCATTTTAGAAGCTTTGAATTATTCCACTTGAGATAAGACATTAAGTTTTTTATTGTTGACCTCCCCGCTGACAGTTTAGTAAAAGGAAAGCTGCTTTCACCCAAGCAACTCGGCAAAGTCCTCTCCACTCAGGCCTGGGGTGGTTCCCAAGAGCTGCATGCGTTTATAACATTGAATAAATTACCTCTGCTAATAACAGGAATGAAACCAAAGCACATGATACGCCTAGGGCTCGTTCTTCCTCATCACCTCAGTTGGTAGATCTATAGCACTGCAAATAGAGTGGGACACAAGCGTTAGTTTTTATTTTTAAACGCAGTTACATTTATATAAAACCCAAGTTGTATTTTAAGACAAGACCAAAATCCAAAGACAGCAATGTAATGTTTTACATCTGAGGTTATCTATCTTAAAATATTTTGCTAATTTATATTGTCATTTTAAGTGGCATGTGGTGGTGGCAGCAGCAAGCTGTATGTTGCTTTAAGGCTCTCTTATTTTAGTGATGGCGTTATGGATTGTGTCATCTCTACTAAACCATGTGGTTAAATAAATCCCATACTCTGTTCTCTATAAACTAACAATTTATTGAGTCTTGTATTAGTCAGGTGCATGATGATACATTATAAGCAAATTCCCTTCTGCATTAACTAGAAGGGTTTTTAGAGGGTATGTGTTAGATTTGATTTCCCAATTTTCTGTGTTTTGGGGGAGTATTTTGCGTAGTTGTTAGATAACTTAGCTAATGATTGGAAAGTGCTTTGCAAATGAAGACGTACAGAATACCTGGTTGGTGGTTATAACAGGATTAACACTTTAAAAGCCAATGCTACTCTGCATGTCACAGGCAGCAGGAGGAAAGGAGTCTGCATGTGGCATGAAAAACCAGTTCAATCTTTGGTTTAAAGTTTTTCAGCTTGTATCTCCATTGGCCTAGGTCAAAGAGTGCTATTTTATTTTATTTTATTTTATGTAAAGCTAAGGGAAGGCACATATATTTATTAAGATTAAAGGCATTTCTCTTTCGAGGTCTCTAAAGACCTGAGTACAGGCTTAGAGCCCTCCTTATACATCATGGGAAGTTTGTGAGCATACAAAGAGGAACAAACTGACTTTGCGTCATGTTTTAGCGCTCCTGGGGGAGTTTTGTGTGCGCGTGTCTCCTTCAGAGGAAACATCAGCCTTTCAGAGCTGCGGTAACTGGAGTCTGTTTTTAAACATTCCCTCTTGGAGCCATTTAAGCATATGGAGCCTTTCCCATTTTTCACTCCGCTGTTGGCAGTGGTGCCTTTGCGGTTTCCGAAGTTGCCCCTTTTCAAGCATGGCAGGTCGTGTCATAGTTGCGAAACATGACAATGGTGTGCAATTGTCTTGATTAGATGGATACCAGAGAGTCAAAGGCTTAATGAGGTGCTCTGGTGCGTAATCATCGTCGCTAATGGGTACTTGCTTAGAGTGCATTATTCAGCTAGGATATATTGTGTCCTGCACTCTCTGGCTGTAAATAATATTTGCAACATTGCACAATTTCTTGACCAGCTGAATGAGCTTTCAGTGCAAACCTTTAAAAATCATCTTTGTTTTAAATAAGAGCCTGAATCTTTCCATACAGCACCAATGAGAGCCGCTTTCAGAAGCTACGTGGGATGAATTTTGGAATTGGTTTGTTTTGCCGCAACAAAATGACCGTGTGGTACTTAACTGAGCCTGCACGAGGCCTGATTGGGCTCAGGTCTGGGGCCAAGGGACAGGAGGGAGGACTGGACAGGAGTTTAGGACAACGGAGCTGGTGAGGGATCTGGAGAATAAGTGTTATAAGGAGCAGCGGAGGGATCTGGGGTTGTTCAGCCTGGAGAAGAGGAGGCAGAGGGGAGACCTTACTGCTCTCTACAACTGCCTGAAAGGAGGGTGCAGAGAGGTGGGGGTCGGTCTCTTCTCTCAAGTAACAGGCAATAGGACAAAAAGAAGTGGCCTCAAGTTGTGCCTGGGAGGTTTAGACTGGATATTAGGAAAAATTTTTAAACTGAAAGGGCTATTAAGCATTGGAACAGGCTGCCCAGGGGAGGTAGCTGAGTCACCATCGCTGGAGGTATTTAAAAAATGGGTAGACGTAGTGCTTAGAGATAGTTTAGTGATGGTTTTTGTCAGAGTTAGGTTGATGGTGATGATGATCTGAAGGGTTCCTTCCAACCTGGGCGATTCTGTGACCAGGAAGAACATTTTCAGGAAGGGCGTATCATGTCACTGATGAGGAAATATGGATGTAGACAAGGGAAAGGTCTGCGTTACTGTGGGGCAGGGGCTGAGGGAAGCTTATCTCAATGGCAGAATCAGCTTTTGTTGTCAGGACTCAATGAACTCTTTCCAGTGGCTCCTGTATCTTTGCCCCATAGCTGACACGCTGTTCCTGTGGTCTTCCTGTGCAAGAGTCAGTTGGTTACAGAAAACACCGAGGCTGGCTCAGGTATAATGACCATTAAATTAAGGTAGCAGTTATAGCTTTAAATCGCATATTCTAAGTGAAAGGAGAGTGGATGTTAAACTTAATGACCTGAAGGAAACACTCAAGGCCAGAGGTGTAGGGATGGGGATTGTTCTAGAGACCCGGAGTTTGTAAAGCCAGAAGGCACCGGTGTAATAATCTCTTCTGACCTCCTGAAGGCTACCCTGAATTAACCCGACTGAGCTGGGATGTATCTATCAGAAAACATCCACTGGTGAAATACAGGTTTACAATGTTGAAGAATGCGGCTTAACTCTCGATAAATCATTTCCAGTTGTTAATTACTTTCACTATTAAAAGCCAGCATCTCATTTCAAGTCAGAACTTGCCTACCTTAATTCCCAGCTACTGGATCGTATTATAGCTCTGTTTATTTCATAAAGAGGCTTCAATTATTGAACGTCACCGTCCCGTGTAGCATTAATAAGCTGTGGTCAAGTTGTGCCCTCTCCTTTAGTCTGATAAACTGAATAGATTGAGTTCCTTACTTTTTGCACTTCACACGTATTTACTGTTCCTTTAATCATTCTTGTGGCTGTTTCATGCGAGACCCACCCAGGGGCCAGCACTGCTACATCACTGTTGTGGTTGTACCAATTCACATTAACAGTGTGGTATAATCTTTCTATTCCTGTGTGGCTTTATTCTGCTAACACGGTCATGGAATGCATTACCCCCTTTGCTGCAGTGGCAATGCCTGGGCATGATTTTTCCAAGTTTTTCCGGTTTTACGCCGCTGGCTTTCCAAAAGAGACTTCTCCAACCTCTAAAAGTGACATATATTCTTTGTTCTTATGATTCAGTTTGTCTTAATGAGGATTTAGGAGTCGTTCAGTAGCTGTACGGTGGAGCGCATAATGTTTGCTTGTGTTGATCTTATCAGGTTGCTTTGAATCAATACCTTCTCCACTTCATTATTTACCATTCTCCTAATCTTTGTCAGTCATTTGACGTTTTTATCAAGTAATGTTTTCATATTTTCTTCTAGCTAGTTGATAAAACTGTTGTATAGCTGAGGGTCAATTACACAGGGTCCTCACAGGATCTCATTAGAAACACCCACCACTCCGCGATGCCTGTGTGGAGTGACTGAAACGCTGTAAAATCAAATGAATTGATTAGCGAAGTGACAGAGGAAACAGTGACAATTAGGAAACTGCCACATTATACAGTGCTGCGAGGGTAGAATTCGATGGCAAACCATTTGGTGGCATTGTCTTTAAAAGAAATTTTGCAATCTCAATTGAGAAACTAACTTCTTGTTAGAATACAGTTGTTCTGGACTGGGGCTTTTTAAGGGAAAATTTCTATATTGAAGGAAGCTTCAGTATCGGAATGGCTGTGATTTTTAAAAGGCTGTGGTTTGTTTCAGTTTCTTTTTTATTTTGGCCTTGTTTTTTCCTTGAGGAGCCGGTAGGTATCACCTGGACAGGCAGAGGAGGAGGGTTACCTAAATAGCTGGTGCATTCTGATACGCCGCTTACTTCTGTAGTAGTTTGCACTGTTATTTAAGCGTAGTGGGTGAGGACGGTGAGTTACCTTGCTAGAAGTTCAGGTTTCCGAGCGCTGCTTTAAGCAGCAGCAGGACAGGCATTGCCGGACGGTCCAGCAGGTGCTGTTGGGTGGTTGTTGGGTTTGGGGTAACATGCGGCTTTCTTTCTTCAAGTGTTAATGTGGAAGCAAGAGACTTCCCTTTTATCTTTTGAGTAGCTGAAGAAACAGGTTTAGAGCAGAATCTTCCTTCCTCCATCCTTGCATGCCCGGCCAATGTGGTCACATTCCTTCTTCTGTAGCCTGTCACGTCCCACCCCTGGCAGGTCCCTTTTGCACCGGGCTCAGAGGAGCCCCCTGCTCAGCCCCTCTCATCTGCTGTGCCTGCTCCTCTCCTGCATGCCAGGATGGGCTGTTCCCGTGCAGGCTGGATCCCTGCTGGAGCCCAGGCATTCGTGTCCCTTGGCAAGTCCCGTCGTTGCTTTGTGAATCGATGCTCAGCTCTGTTACAAAACTCCCCCCTCCCCAATAGCCTGGTGGGGGGAACCTCCAGTGGAGGAACAGCGGAAGAGGTGTTCTGCCAGCGTGGCGGCTCAGATAAATATAAGCGAAGCTGATGGGCAGGGTTTTGTCAACCTCGTTGCATTTACATCAGAAACTTTGCCTATTTTAGTCATGTAGATTATGGGATGTGATTTTTCACGCTCTGTAATATCAAGCCAAACCCTACCAACAAAGCTTTGTTGCCTCAAGACTAATGAGGTTGTAAAACTCTATCCATAAAATCAGAATAATGGTATTCCCTTGCATCACAAGATTGCTGTGAGTACATATGTATATTCTGCACTCGCATGGCCTAATGTTATGTGCTACACAGAGAAAAAAACTTCATTTATTAGTGCGAAGAGCAAGTGTCTATATTTTACAAGGTTACAGTTAAAATCCCAAGGTTTTCCACCTACATCTTGCTATGTAAATAGAGAGGAACACTGATACAGTTCATTTTATACAGTGAATAATATAACCTAATTATTGCTGAAATCTTTATTTGTCTTTTCATGTAGTTATCTGCTATGGTTTCTTTCATATGTTCTCATTTGTTTAATTAAATTATGTTTGGTCTTTTCGGAGTCCTTTCTGTCCCTGCTTGTTGTGGACATTTATTAATAGCGTCACTTGGTTGATAGTCTGTTAATTTTCATCTAGTCTGAATTTGATTATCTTTATCTATTTACACTTCAGAGACTTTTCCCTGAATTCAGAAGGACCTGCTCTTTCTTCCCACTGTTATGCAAGGCAAGTTGTCATGTGTGCTCTGCGTAGGTGCTTTAATGGCACTAATTAATCAAGAAGCAGCGCAACAGAGGAAGGAAAACATTACAAATGAGTGCAGCTAATTTATATGCAGAGTACCGTGACTGACCCATACTGGTAGTCTGAAGGGACCGTCCCTACTCTGGCGTTACCCAGCAAGCGAAATCAGAGTGCTGCAGGAGTAAGGCGAAGAAGATCACCGACAAACGATTAGTGGCTCGTCCTTGGCACCCATCCCTTTTGCTTTGGGTCAGGTGAGGTTTTAAAGCACTAATCTCTAGCGCTTTAGGTTTCTGAAATCCTGCGATAGCACGGTGTAAGTACTTAAAGAAAGTCGCTTCTGGACGTGTTCCACGCGGTTCGGTGTAACAGCATCATGTCAACGTTCAAATGAGTTTTGTCGGCTCTCAGGTGTCTTGTCTTTTTCTCAGGGCATCAGGTCTTGACCTCTCAGCTTGCTCTGCTCTTCAGTTTCTAGTGCTTATAGTTGATGGAGAAAAACTTTAAAAAGGTGAACCTGAAATACTCAAAAACCTGTCTGCAAAACAGGAGATAAGTATAAACACTTGCACGAGATGGGGAAGATCCTGTAGGTAGAATTTGGGTTTCTGACACACTAAGTCCTTTGACCACTGAAGAACACAGAGGGAGCAAGGGACAGTCTCACTTTCTTTAGCTGGTTTTGAACAAGTACAGTCACCTCTCCTTGTTTATCCATTTTTAATAGAAACGGCGCGGGCAGTGGACTCAAGGCAGGGCACGTCAAATAGGGGCAGAGACTCTTCTGCAGGAGAGAGAGGTCGGACACAAGGCACACGTGTCTCTTTGCTGGTTGTGTTGAGTGGCTTGTTGTCCCAGTAATTTCAGGTATGGTAAAATTCACTATTGCTTCCCCTTGATCTCTATCGGAAAGTGAAATACCTCATTCTTCCTTCTAGATCCATATGTATGGTTTAGGAGTTTAAGTAGTTTATAGTCCAAAGGATTCTTGTCCAATTAATAGAAGTGTTTCTTTACGTCACACCAGTGAAAAGAGTGAGAAGAAAACAGATCTCTATACCCCTGTCCATTCAAAGAGATAATGGGTAATTAATAAGAAACGCTGTTGCCAGTTGTCTCCTTTCTCTGTCACAATGGAAGCATGGGGCAGGGATCACACACAATCACCTTTCCTCATTTTGTCTAACGAGGGTGAAATTCTACTGTCAGGCGTATTTTCCAGTTGAAGTTGTGATGTACAGCAGATTGTTATGCATGATTATAAAGCCTAATAAATTTCTCACCGTCTCATTTTTCCTGGCTGGTAGAAGTCAGGAATTAAACGCAGCCCTGATGGGTGGTAAGGTGAGCTGGAAGGCTGCGGGCACAGCTCCCAGCATGGGGCTCCATCTCCCACTTAAACTCCGCGTCAGGGACTCGTCACTTGTGTCAGTGTCCTGGTTTGAGCGATATAGGACTAACTTATCTTCCGAGGCTTGGGAAAACTGCACTTTTAGAAGACTCTAGTGTCTGAATTTGTAAAAATATTTACTTCATAGCCAGCTATGTTATGTGGGATTCATGGTCTCGGTGTTTTCCAGCCTTGCCAGGTGCAGGGATGAGGAGGAGCGAGGCCTGGGCACTTGACCCAGGCTGGCCAACAGGGTTATTTCATACCATGAATGTCACGTTCTATATAAATTGGAAAGTTTGCTGCGTAGATCTCTCTGTCCCTCGATGGCAGTGCTCCAGAGAACTCCTTGCCCAGGGGCTGGGGTGCTGAGCCCTTCCCTTCCCCCCGAAGCCGCAGCGCACTGCTGGGAGTGCACAGCTTCCTACTGCTCTAATGGGCTGAGTATGATTATTGTGTATCTTATTTTAGCACTGGGATCAATACTGGCTCTTTATTATTACTGTTAAGTATATAGTCTTATCTTATTAAATATATTTGTATTTCAGCCCTCGTGTTTCCTTGTTTTCCCCAGTTTCCCTTCCCGGGTGTGGGGGGGTCATTGGGTGATAGAATAATTGTCTAAACGACAATAAATTTTTATGGGTTTCTCAAACCGTAACAGTCAGCTAAAGTGGTGGAGGCAGTATCCATTTCACAATTTCCTTACCAGTTTGGGGGCTCACAAGGCACGAGCGTTTGGGTCGACACACGGAGCCTGGCTTATGGGCCCAAGCCAGAGAGACTGGGACTTGCCATGCCACAGGAGTGGGAAACGAAGACCTCGTGTAATGGTCACTCCAGTGGCTTTGGTTTGGTCAATGAAAGATGAGGTTCTTTGGTCACTTTGTCCCATCGTTAGTTGTGATTTCACACAGGCAGTTGATAACCTGTTGAATGACAGAATGTCTGCTTGGGTTACCTTGAGAACGCGGTACTGCCTTAGGCAGAGCCATGCTCCTCTTCTGAAATTGTTATGAAATGAATTCTGAGAACAAAATGGATGAATTGTGATTTGGGAGTGCTCTGTTAGCTGGCTTCTCCTTCAGTGGTGTGATCCATACTGGTGTTGGCTTTCATCATATGGAACAAAAGCGTCGTTAGTTTTCGTACTAATTTTCTTACATCTGCATTCAGCTCTTCACACCGCCTGTGACTACTTTTTTGCTCACGAGAAGGTAGGAAATGCTTAGCCTAGTGATGATGAGAGGGTGAGCCTGGAAATGTTAGAGAGACTGTTACATGATGAGGTTAGGAAGGGAAAACAGTAAGAAAAAAATACAGCAGTCTTTGTATGGTGTTAACTATTTCAAAGGCACTTGAGAGTTTTTGGCTCCTTTTAACTTCTCGGAGTTGTGAAAATGTTAATTGAGTATCTCAGAGGGTGACTAATAAGTTTCTGGATTATAACACGTTGTTAAATTGCCTATCTTTGCTAAAGATAGAGATCCATAATGCTAACAAGGGACGGGCTACGGCTGATATATTTTTTTTGTACAAAGTTCTCAGCATGGACAAGTGGCTTTCGGGGTACCGATGGGAAGACTGGCTCGGCTCAGCTCAGCGCTGTCAGATTGTTTATCTCAAGGGAACTGTCGGTGAGACAGGCATTTTCCATTATTGCTTTCCTAGTGTTTAATTTGTTTTGTTCTCTTACCTAGTTCTTGCTACAGAGACTAATCATGCCCTGATTTATTTCCTTTTGGTTTCTTTTTTGGTTACACGACCATTTGGAAAGAACGCTCCGAATGATCTATTCAGCTTCAGACTGGCACAACTCCGCTAAAAGGTTGGAGTAATTTAAACTGCTTTTTTATCTCCTCCTTCTTCCTCTCTCTCTTCTACTCTTCAGGTTACTTAAAACATCAGCAAGAAAAATACTGCTGCACCAGTAATTACTGGAAATAGAAGTTCTATTTAAATAAATGTATGCATCATGCTAAGCATGGATTTTCAAGAACTGTGTTAAACAAATCCACGGTAGATGGAAAAATGAGGGGGCAATGAAGTGGGAAAGTGGAAGAACTGGGGTACAGCTGGGTGCAAAGACTGGGTTCTTTGGGTCAACGACTGACCTGAAAATGCAGTTGGAGGGAAAACAGTGGGAACGAAATAGAATCTGTCTTGTAATAAAATGCACTATTCAGTACATCAGGAAAACCCCATACCACTAACAAGTCAAACCACCCAGATTTATGGCTAATACTGACAAGCAGGAAGCTGCTGTTAGAATAATTTGAATGACCTCAGTGGTGTAAGGTCGCTCTTCCCATGACTTCCATCATTCTTTGTAATTGTATGCTACATGTGATTTTCTGTAATATAATTCATTGTCTCTACATCTAAATTTCTTAAAATTAACCTAATCATTTTATGTCTTTATTAGTTCAAATGAGTTTCTGGCCACTTTAATTGTTTTCTGTAGTCCCGTAGTATTTCCTTGCTGAGATGTGTTTTCACTTGAACCACACATTTTTGAGAGATCCTGCACGTCTGGGCTTCCACCTCGTTAAAACCGCGAAAGCTGCTGAAATTGCTAAAATACAAAAATCACAAACAGGGATGTCCAAAATGCATTTTGCACAGCCTTTAGCATGGGTCTAATTTGTTCGGAAAGGCGCAGGATGGAATGGAGTAAGGTTTAAGGCACATCATGAAATGGTAACATCATTAACAAGGGAAGGCTGTTAATTGATAGGTTTGAGAGGGAGTAGCTATTTTGGTTCACTGATCCCTATAGATTTATTGGCAAATGCAATCTAATCATTGCTTGCAGTGCAGTTCCAAAAGGGGAAGGAAAAAAAGGAAGCTTTTCAGGGCTCAACTTGATTTTAATAGGTTAGACCGGTGCAAACCTGTGTGATAGCGTTTCAGATGAAAGGACTTAGATCTAACTAAGTCTCCTTTCTGTCAAACTAGAAAGGACGTGAACTATTATTTTTGACACAGAGGGGAAGTAATCAAATATTTAGGTCTTTTGTTTTCATTAGCAAGAACAGGAGGATAAAAAATAGATACCAGAATATTCCTTTTGATTTGCTTCAAGAGTAAGTGAGGCATAGCTATTCATTCTTCTTCATTTTCTTTAAAAGATGAAAATCAAGAGTAGGGCTGTCCTCCCAGAGCGTGCTCCGGTTTGTTGTGTAGGAGCATTTTCTCTGTCAGCTTAAAGTGTCCATACAGAGCACTTTGTCTCTCTCTGTCTCTCTTTTATTTATATGAATGGTTTTTCAGCAGAAATAAGTGCTTAAGTGCTAACTTTTTTTTCCCTTGAAGATAAGATGAACTGCCCGTCACTGTATACAGACAATGGATGGAAAACAAACAGAATTTGTTTCAGAGGTATTTTCATTTACGCATTCCCAGAGCTTGATGCGAAAGTGCCTTTAAAAATGCCATAGACACATCGGCTTTTGTGCTCTAAATGAAGACTGAAATTCTTTGCTTTCCAAGAGAGCCGTTCGAAAGGGTGAAACGTAACAATTATACATTGATCCCTCTACAGGAGAGTGTTTTATAAAGATATCCCAATCCCCATGTTAGAGGTGGAGAAAAAGAGATACACGCAAAGAGATTTTTGCAGGGCAACATACCAGAGGGCAACGGCAAATCCAGGAGCGTAACCCAGGTCTCCCGAGTCACAAATGAGAGGTGGTTAAATTCTTTATACAGCAGAGTCTGGACTATAATGTACGGATTTATTCAGGGACTGCTGGGACGTATATTGCAATATGATAATCATTTGAATGGACAATTGTCTCACAGGCTGTCATTGAACGATGCGGAAGTATGGTTTGTCTGCTCAGCAAAGAAACTGTAAATGAACTCTTTCTTTTTTATTCCTTTTGTTTTGAAGACCTTTTTAACTGGAGAAATCATCCTTATGGTGTCAGCAGGGGAAGATTAACCCAGTACATTCTTTCTGAAGGTGAAAAAACATTGAAAATTGCCTTAAGAAAATTACATACTATGTCCTGTTTAAAAGCCATTAATGCCTAAGGCGTTGGGAAAAAAAAAAAAGGCACTGAAATTTCAAATATATTGGACAGTTTTTTCCCTGGCATTTAAAGGAATGAGCGTATGCTAATTATTTTCTTACTCAGATTGGCTTCCATAGGTTTGGTCCAATATTTCTTCATTGTGTGAGAATTAAGCATTGCAGAAACATACCACTTTTTTTTTCTTTCTGCAAGATATCCTGGGCAATCTCTCATGAACAGAGAATTCAGTAGCCTACAAGTCATGTAATTAGGGGATTAAAATCTAAGTGTAAAAGGAATTCTGAGACTCAGGTAACAGCTGGAATGAGCAGGTTTTCTTTGCAGTGTCTGTAGGAGGTTGTCAGAATTAGGATCCATCTTACTAAAGAAAGGTGTAAATCCTGGAGCCAAGGATTTTCCTTTCTGTGAGCTAGCGGGGAGAACCTCTTTGATTTAAATCTTGGTTACGTGAATGTTGCAAGGGAAGAAAGTTTCTAATATATCCAAAGTGCATTTCATATATGGCTTCGTGCTTCGTTTCAACATCCTGACTTGCGCTCGGAAGCAAATCGGATTCACTGCATTAGAAGACTGATCAGAATAGCCCATTATGGGTTAGGGAAAGCTGGGCTATCTAGTAGTGCTTTTAAATCTACTATTCATGGGAAAGGGTGGGAGAAACCTTGGAATAAATGTATTTTAAATGTCTGCCACTGATGTTATTTTCTGATAAGCTGACCTTCATGCTAAGAAATGATGGAAGATTGGCAGTCCTTTGCTTCCTCTTGGACTGAAACAAATAGCACCAAGATAGAGGTTGCTGCATTTGAAATGTATTTGACAACAAAGTCGATGAAGAACTTTATTTTTTTTTTAGTTCTGTACCCCAGCACCATGAAAAACATGCTTCCCCGTGCAGGGAGAAACAGCCTTCCGATAACTAGTAGCATGTAAGAGTGACGGATCGAACCTGCTGTTCCTTGGGCTGGATTTACCAGGTTGCATCTTCACTGACCCTGTTGACTCTGGAGCAAGAAGACGTAACCAGCTGCCAGCGGTTCACTTCCCTTGCTTTAAAAGCTACTACCCCCAGCTGAGATGCACTGACTGGTTGCGCGTGTCCTTCTAGTCCTCCGCAAAGCCAAGTGAAACAGCTCAGCTGAACCTGCCACTGGGCTGAAGTCTGTTTTACCGCACGTTATGGTAGAGGAGGAGCGTGAGTACCACTGCCTCTTTGATTGCTTCCTCTGGAGGAGGCAGTAGCTTAAACTGCTCTAACTGTAGCTCGTGCCTTGAGGCAGGTCTCTGTCTAGACCCCTAATTGTTACGGACAGGATTCTAGTCTTCAAGCCCGTCTCTGCGTGATCTGCAGTAAAGGAAGACGGCCGAGTATAATCCACCTGCATGTGTACATAGCCAAATTATTCCTTTAATTGTGTCAGCACAACCCATCTTTTGAGTTCAGTAAATGCTCTGCCCTGGCACATTTTGATATGGACTGCTGATTAGCCCGCAATACATATTTCACTTTACCACCAATAGGACCTTAACCTCACTTAAAAAGAATAATGACAAAAACAGCCCAATTATCTGTTCCCAGAGAAAAAGTCCATTACCGAGGGGGAACCAAAATTACCCTTTCTGTTCAAACAGCCCAGTTCTCCATTACATTTGCATTAAAAAAGGGTCTGCGATTAGGTTGCCTTTATGTTAGGCACTGTACTAACACGTAACAAGAAATAGGTCCTGGCCCAAAGAGGTTACAGTGTAAATTAGACTGAAGTGGAGAGAAAGGCAGTGGCTTTTTTCATTTTCCTAAGGGGAAATGAGGCACGGAGTGTGTTTCATAGCAGAAGTGCAGAGTTAACTGTGAATGAGCTAGAAGAGTCCAGATACAGGTATTGTACTGCCAAAAGGTGAGGCAGGTAGTGATCTGGTTAGTTTGCTTCTGGAATCAGGACTCTGGGACACCCGAGTGATGTGTGGACGTAAGCACCCATTTGAAGCTTCCTTGGGTTTCTATGTGGAGGAAGCATTTAAAAAAACCCAAACCATTAAAAGAGATTGTGGGACCTGCAGTGTTTCTTCTCGCTCTGTCTCCCTTACTGGGAAGCAGAGAGCCCCGAAACCTCGGGTTGTGCATTAGGTACCCCTGCATCGCCATCCCCAGTGCAGAGAGACGTATGTGCCGGGTAGGACTGCCCAAGGCAGCGGACAGTGGAAGTCCTGATTCCCGAAGAAACCATCAAATGAGCTACTGGGAAACAAGAGCATTGGAGGTTAAAACATCGCAGTGTCAATAAATCAATATTTTCCCCTGAAAATCTGTTTTGTCAGAAATTTGCTGATGAACAGCGCTAAAAGCCAAGCTCTGTCGCTGTTCATCAAGGGAAGTTCCTAAGGGGGAGGCAGCGAAGTGAGGGGAGGAAGAAGCCAAGGATGGCTTTGCCCTCTCAGCTGCGTCCTCCTCCCCCTGCCAGGGCGCTTTTTGGGTCCCCCCCGTGTCGGGCTAAACCAGCAGCACCGACTCTTTCCTTTCTCTCCCCCACCCACCCTCTTTTCTCTTCCGTTTTCTCCCCTTTCTGTGTTCTGGTTGAATTTCCATGCCTTACATCAGCTTTGTATTGCTGGGAGGATAATACAGCCCCGAAGTAATCATTCATTTCAGCACCTCCATATCTTTGTCTGTAGTTTGGGGTCAGTTTTCTGACCTGCAAGAATGAATTCTGAATTTGCAGTGAATCTCACTTTTTACTTAAAATACAGTTGTTGGTCACATCTTGTCTTTTTGACTATCTTCTTTCCCTCGGAAAAATCCAGGGGTAGAATCCTGACTTCTGTGAATTTATTGGCAAAGAGGCCAACAGCTCACCTTGCATGTTTGGTAGAAGACCTTTCAGAACCGCTACAGGAAGAATTGCCCTTAAACACGAGCTCTGAAGAGCCTGGAGCCCAGCCAAATGGGGAAACAAGGTTGTTATTGACATGATTTTAATCATGCTAGACAATTAGCAAGGCTTAATTATATTGAGGAAGAAAATCAGAGCAAGTGGCAGTAATGAATTTTCCTAGTAAATCTCTTGTGCTTCAAAATAAAACTAGCTGACCTATAAATACAATGAAACGAGAAGAGGTGTTTGCCTGTACGGCTTAGCTCTGCGCTGCTCGCTGCTTGGTCTGTGAGTGCGGCTTCTTTGGGTCCCTTCTTAAATATCTTTCTCTCGTGCAGTAATAATCCTAGGAACAGTATTGCATTTTAGCCATTGAGATGACATCCAGTGTGAATAAGCGGCAAGAGGAGGCTTTTTTTTTTTTTTTTCTGTAGCTGAACTTGGTAGTGTTAGAAGTTAATAGGCTTATGGAGCCGAGGATTTTTAAAATACTGCCGTTAGCTAAAATAAATATTATTTAGAACTTAGTAGGTGGGTTATTTTTTAATATTGTGAAAGTCTTGAATATTTCCAGAGGAATTTCTGGGTAATATAAAAATACTAAATCGATTACTATCAGCCTTAAAAGATTTCTGAGAGGATTTCTCATGTTTATGTTAGTAACCTGGTCTGATAGTTGGTGCAAAGGGAAAACATCTGGCTTAAATCAAGAGTGCTATTTAAATCATTAAACCTTTTAACGGTGCCATTATAATGGAGCTTATAAAACAAAGAAGCTTCTGGTGAAAGCGAAGAACCTTCTGTGAGTAGTTTGGTGTTAGATGTCTTTAAAGGAAAGCTGTGCTTTATGGAGGTGTGAGCGGTTCTTTGAGCTGTTTTAAAGCCCAGGAGACCAAAACTCATCTCGCTGGCCGAAGGTAGCCAGGTGAGTCCCATTTCCCGTGAGTGGTGCTGTGAGCCTCAAGTGACCTTGAGAAAGTCAAACCTTCTCATCTAGATTTTTACGACGGCAGACGACTGAGGACTGAGCTCGTCTCCGCTGCTGCACTGTGGTACGAAAGCTGGAGGCTTCTGGTCCGGAGCTTTATTTGAGTGTGGGTAGCTTGACTGCATCTCATGTAAGGAGCCATCTGTTCCACGGGTGGCAGTGCTGTGTTAGAGTTGTAAGCCCTATCAGTTCACTCCACTTGCACAAAGGAGGGTTGCTATTTTGCAAGTATTTACATATGTGCCGAGCTGTGATTTCAGTGGGATTAATCGAAGGAGTGACGTTCAGTGGGGTGCGTTCGCAGCATCTACGCCCCAGGCTCCCTCTCCTCTGCTCTCTCATTTGCGAATCGCACTTCTCCTGACTGAAAGATGAGATGAGATGTCTCTCACTGCCATGCTAATTTCCACTGCTCTGCATCCTCCTCGGCAGTTTGCAACACAGCTGGATGCATAGAAGAGGGGTGTGCTGGTCCCAACTGGAATCCAGCATGAACATGTCTGAACTGGGATCACACTTTCCTGTGTTTTCATAATTCTCTTCATGTTGGTGTCCACGGGGAGGGTACCGAGTGCTCAACTTGGTTGAAACCAGAGAAGCAGCAGGAAAAGTACGTTTGTATTTTTCTGGCCGTCGTGAGGATGTGCTGGGTTGCTTTACCGCTCCAAAATGGCTTTTCTGTTAAACTGAGATATGGATCTCCATGGCAAGTCACCTGCGATAAGGTTGGCACAAATTTAGATTGAACTCAGATATTCAAAACCGAGCAATTTCACAGCTGGGGCTTTACTGTGGAACTCTTCTCAATTTGGCTTTTTTAGTCTCATCTCCTGATTATCTAAGCAGATGGGGGTGAAGGTCTGCTCATGCTGCCCATCCTAACAGAGATCCTAATTCTGACTGGCAAATCGTATTTCCCCAAACAGAGGAGAAAACCTGAGAGAGCGTCTCTTTCCAAACCGTTTCTGAAACCCAATTAACTTGCTGGAATAATCTCTAACTAGTCTTGTTAGACTCTCCAGCACCTAAGCAAGGATACAGGGCAGGATTCTTGTTTTTGTGGAAAGCTGCTGTGTGAGTAGTGACAAACAAGTTCTTGCCTGTGGAAAAAATCTTTTACAACTGAAAGAAAAATGTTTTAGCATTTCAAATAGCTAACGCTCTGAGATCAAGTGAAGTTCTTCGCTTTAGGAAGTGAAATGAATCTGTTTGACGGGATATTTTATTAATCGGTTTTAAGTTTTAGCAGTTCAGTTTTACATTTCCATTAATATTGTAGTATCATAGGAGTTTGAGATAATATTATTGGGATTATTACATGCAAGCCACTAATAGCAGAGAAGATGTAAAAATTCATTACCGTCATTGAATTTTAGAGCGAAGTTAAGTCCACCTAGTTATGTGTGATTTGTGCGTAGGACTATATAAGCTGAAATAGCTCAAAGCCTTTCATCTGCATTTTGTTGTGTTACGGAGCCAGCAGGCTTTCAGTCGTGACAGCGTTCGGACAGCTTCTGCTCTCTCTTACACCACCGTAAATCCTGCCGAGCTACATAAGATTGAAAATGGACCGGGAGCTAATTTGTCATACGTAGTGTATTACAAATATTTTCCATCTGTAGTTAAGAACACGGAGAAAATGAACAAAGTCCCATTCTTACTCTTTGCTTAAGGCAAAATCATGTAATTTATAGACGGATAGGTTGATGTGCAAAAAGGGGCAGCTTGTGTTGTTATCCTTTTTGCAGTCCCTGTTCCTGGGTCGAAGTTCTGGAACCAGAATTAATGCTGAAATTATGAAAGAAAGAGGAAAATATGTATACAGCTCTTTACATCATCCTTAGCGGGACTGTTACAGCTTCACTGACCTCTGTGAGGCTGTGCCACTATTTCACCAGCTGAACAAATACCCATCAGGGTGTACTAAAAGCACACAAATATCTGGGATAGCACCTAATAAAGTCGTCATTTGCTCTGGTTGCTGAGTTTAGTCCCTCAGAATTAAGTTACTGCATGGGCACGGATTCTCTTTCTTTCTATTAAGTTTCCTTACCGATACAAAGCTGGATTCTGTAATTGCAACGAAAATATTTACTCACCGGGAAGTGTGCGCCCCGGTCCTGCCATTGTGCAATTGGTGAAGAGGATTTTTCCCCTCTAGCTGCAGTGACAGGAGCAACTGAAAGCAAGATCTTTGTACGCCCTGTCTTTTAACTGATAGGTCTGCGGCGAGTGTCTGCCTCCAGCTGACTTTGGGGAGTGGGAAAAATGTTCATGCAACGCAGTATGGCTTTTGAAAATGAGGTGAAGGAAGGGGGAAGTTTTTGTTTGTTTTTGTAATAAGAAGTACCTTTAAATATTTGTGACCTTTTCTTTGGAGATTCTAGCCCTTTGTGCTTTGGAATACACGCTTAAGAGCTAGTCACTGATTTTGAATGCCTAAATCAGCCTTTTTGTTGGCTTCTTGTCTACAAAATGGGATAACGTGTTTTCTTCTATGGAGGTTAATAAACACTTGTGGAAAGCTTGTATTCCGTAATGCCGAGTGCCTGGAACAATCTATAAAGAAATGAGCAATCTCTCTCTTCAGAGAGGGTTTGGAGTGGCGGGCGGTAAACGCAGCGTGGATCACGCGGTGGCCGGGCAGATGAAGTACTCTCGCATAGCTGCTTGCTGCCTGAACAGCCCTCACGGCCTCTCCTGCTGTAACCACCCTGCAACCAAGAAATGAAAAGCTGTATCGAGTGGCAGCATAAAACGGGGCTGAACTGAAATGGTGTGGGAAAGACGTTCCCGAAGGTCTGGGTTCTAATGCAGTGGGAGAGCTGCGGCTCTGCGTCCAGCCTGAACCCCTATTTCCTTCTGTCGTTTGGCCAAGAGACTATTTCAGGTTCTCGCGTGAGGTTTTCTTTCCTTTTCCGAGTTGCTGTGTAGAAGACCGAAGAGCAAGGGAATTCATGTAGAGTTGTTTACTAACCTGGATTTATGGAAGTGCACATAGGAGGAAAAACACTCTGTTACTTACGTAGGTTTAAATTAACCCAGATCCCTGTAGCAGAGCCAAATGGAAGGAGTGATCCAGTGTGGAGCTGTGCCAGCAGACGGGCATGGATGGCACTGCTGGGTGATGGAGAAAGGACCGACATGGGTGCAGCAACGTCACTCAGCTTCTCTCCGAATCGCGTAGGTGACAGAAATGTTTCTACAAGTTCATAGTAGTAGATTTTGTGCAAAGCGTTGCTCCAGTCTGTGTTGAGTGGTCTTGTTTTCAATAAATCTCTCATTTGGGGGCAGAAGGCAAACTTCTGCTTGTATCTGTAGTAGTTAAGGAAATTAATGCAAAAGCATCCTTGCCTTTAAAGGAAGATCAATGGTGGGTGAAGGCAATGGAACATTTATTCTTTTATTCGGTTTTTGTCAATGGCTAGTAACTCTAATTCAGGTGGAGGAAACTTACTGTGAAATACTATACCTGTAAGTGCCAGGCTCCTGTCAGCTTAGGGTTTTCCATTTTTAGGAAAGAAAAGAATCACAGGAAACCTAAGACCAGTAGCAAATCCGTATTATCCTACTATGCTTCAATGTTTAGCAAGGGCTGGGAGAAAGGGGTCCATGGGTTAATTATGCATTGCACAAAAAAGGAATTTCCTTTCAACAGTGGGGTTTTTTTCTGAATTCCACTGAAATTATTATATTAATGGCTCTATGTCTGCTTTGTACCATTCATTTCCTGCCCTCTTGTATCCTCTCTAAACTAAACAGGCTCAATAATGCAAGCTCAGCCTTTTGAGAGTGCTGTTTGTCTTGCTAACTACATAAAACAAGTGTTTGCTGCCCCGGCAGTCGCAGGGCAGATGTGCCACTAAGTATTGTCACCTCCTCGGAGCCGTTTTGGGTCAGACCTCACCTCTGCATGGCTTGCGGTGGCTCCTGTCGGTGCCTGCCCGGACCTCTGGCCGCTGCGTCCCTCTGCGGGGTGCATAGACGTGCCTCTATGGATGCGTTTCCCCATCGTGCTCCTTCTGGCCTGTCAAAATAAACCCGAGTTAATACAGGCTGTAACGGCGAACGGTGTGGGCATTACCCCCGTGGGTCACAGCTCCTGGCACCGTGTGCCTGCCCTCCTCCAAGCTGTAAAACCAGGCAGCTTATTTTTATCATATTCCCAGCCTGACTTATCAGTGAAGCACTCTGAGGTAACGACTTCAGCGCGTTTGATGATTGTTCATTTTGAAAGATGTCGTTTTAAGAATTTCTGGAAGTTTCAAAACTGCCCCGTGGGAGATCTTTTCCGTGCCAAAATGTCATTTCAGATTCTAAACTACATCCTCCCTCATACTTTCACTTTATAAATGTTTCACAGCACCTGCATTTTTTATCATTGCACTTTTATGTGACCTATGAGTTCTGCGTAGCTAACCTACAAGGCCTGTCTGAGGGAAGTAACCAATATATTTTTTTTTAATTGGCTTTTTTCCTCTGTCAGAAGATAAAACCACCACCCAATTACTTCTTCCTTGCGCATAGATATTTGTATTAATATTTTAACAAATGCAGTGTTTATAGTGCCACCCATAGATCTCACGTTAAAATGAAAACAACTGTGTCCTGGAAAGGGAATGCTTAGTTTCCTTTCTAATAGTCGTTGGAATCAGGCCTTACTTCTTCAGTAGTAGATCAATCTCATGATATTTTCTGCAAGTCATCAAACTTAATTCTCGGGCTGTAATTACATGTGAAACCCTGCCTGATCGCTTTGCCGGCAACACTACCACTCCGTGCGCAAAGCTAACATAAAAATAACCTGAACTAATATTTGCGTTGCTATCCTGCGTGCAACGAGCACCACCGAAACATTAATGGTGTTTCCCTTCAACGAGCCGTCATCAAGGGGAAGGCTGGTGAATACTTTAGAGGTTCCTACAAAGGCTGGTAGTGTGGGGAGGTGAAGGTCTAGTGCAGACATGCAGCTCTAAAAAAGGAAATGTTTATTAATAACGGCACAAAAAGGGATGCGCAGCCTGCGTAACGACCGAGAATTGGAAGCTCTTTCCTATTCACAGCCCTGGGAAGGTCTGGAGATGGTGGTGTGGGTGGGAAGGAGCACCCCCAGGGAAGCCTGGTGGGCACGTAGCTGGGAGCAGGGGTTTTAACCTGTCCTCCTACAGCCCGTGTGGAGGGGGACACAGGCACAGGGCTGCGGATTTGTTCTGTTGCTTTTGATCTCTTCTGTTAAAAGCCCTTTCACTTTGTAAGAATAAATATTCATTGAGCTAAAGGGGAAAGGAACGAGAGGCTGAATACTCGGACTTGAATTAGGGAGGGCATGATCTTAAACCTGGGTTTCTTTTATCTCAGTCTCTTTCATGGTTTTGATCAGAAAATTCATCCTGTATCTATGAAATCTTTGCAGAAATGTTTTAGGTAAACGTATTTCTCCCCAACCTCCCACAAATGCAGTGTTTTTAAGGAACTAGGTTGTGCTGGTTATTGTGAAGAGTTAAAAAATAGTAGGCAGGGCAAGCCTGAGGGAAATTTGCTCATTAGTGTGTCAGTCACCCAAGGATCATAAGGATGTACGTCCTCCAGTTTTCACTGGGGGTGTCAGTATTATGCGACTGAAAAGTTAAACCGGCTCCCTGCACCTATTTGGATTTTGCATTTTGGATTATCTTTTTTTTTAATTCCACTAATAACTTTTCTAGGATTTCTTGGTCCCCAGAGTCCTGCATTGGATTTCCCCTTTCTAGCGAGTTGTGCATAAGATGGTATAATAAGATCTGATGGTTAGATCTTTTCTTACAGCTACAAAGTCATGAACTCCAGGGTAGTATTTCCACCTCACAGCAAGCTTCAACAGAGCAATGGTAATGCCTCTGGCAGCCTTGGGCTGCTGTGGTAGGAGGAACAGGGCTGATTTAAGCTCTACAGTTAACATTATTTTTAAGGACTCAAGACACAGGGAAACCTCTGAGAATAGCTGGTTGCTTCTGTGTTCTCCCCCCAGAGCTGACACCGGGTATCAGGTGTCACAGCAAACCCTTATAGGCAGTACTGGCTAAAATGGTTCAGAGGTGTCCTAAACAGCAAACAACTAACGGCTTAAAATCACAGATATATCCTGGGAGATATTTCTCCGTAATTTAAATGTAAAGAGGAAGAGGCTCTGGTCTCAGAAGTAAATAGGTCCTGTGGAAAGTACGTTATTTTTGTGCTGAACATGTTATTTTTGTGATGCTAATGGAAACTAAAATCCTGTAATGTCACCCCTGCTTCCATTTCCTTTTGTTGCTTTGCTGATGAAGATGTATGACCCTTCCCACCACACCCCGCACCTCCATTTCCCCGGCTCCGCTCTCACAAAGATGTTTTCATAACTAGGCGCTCCAATAGATTTCCAGCGGTGGAGAAGGTTAATGAGCAATTGGCACTGATTGCCCTTTTCCAGGCCTGTGAAGCAGGGAGTCCCATGGGGATCAGGGACGCCTCCCCAGTTGTCCTCCCTGTGGACTTGAGGGGTCAAATGGCAAGAGATTGGTATCGCTTTGCTTGCAAGCAGCGTGACTCCCTGCTCCACTGTTTTCTGGACCACGCTGGCAAGTGCTGTAGCATGAGAAGGAATTAATTGCAAAAACTAGTCACCCTGTAGTTCTTTATTAGGAAAACAAATTTTGTGGTTAAACATAGTTTTTTAACTAAGTCAAGGAAATCAAGAAATATGTCCATCAATACCTTGAAGTAGGCTCACAGGCAGTAGTGGGGCATCTGATGGTAACACCAGAAAAGTATAATGTTATTTCCAACAGCTTACAAGACTTTTGGAAAGCTTGTAGCAAGAGCACTGACTGGACAATGATAAAACTGTCGTGATGACGTCCCTCCGCTAGGCACAGATCTGGAATAACACAAGACAACAGGGCTTATTCTGAAGTCAATAACCAGATTTGTTTACTTTAAGTTTAAAAAATGGCTTTTTAAACTGTGAACAAATTTTGCATGAGACTAGCACTGAGGAAATTGGCTATTACTGTTTTTGTTTGAAAATAAATTTAATTTGCGTTCTGTTTGAAGTGAAAACATTGAGTTAATATACATTTAGAACGTACTGTTACCAGGAACCAGCTCAGAGGCAGGGCCTTTCTGTTTTTGTAGAAAGTGTTTGTAATCTAATTAAGAAATAAAAAAAAAACCCACACCACAAGAAAGCTAGAGAGAGATGATCAATGACAATGGACAAAATTTCGCACACAGGGTCCTCCTGACCTATTTTTATTTAGTATCTAATAGGACAATGGGGTCTTGAAGCCACAACTTTTGTACTTTTTCATACTGTATGGGTTACATGTTCAAAAATCCTCAATGCAAACATTTTGAAAGCACACGCTTAGGTGAAGAAAGTTACCCTAAAACCTCTGCCTTTGATTTTATAGCAATTATTTGAGAATGCAAGACTTTCTTTCCAAATACTTACATTTTTAAAGGGATATAGAACATCTAAAGTGATGATTAATATGTACAAAATTACTTAACTCCAGCACTACGGATAAGACTTGACATAAAGTCTGCAGTTTTTCAGAGAAAATAAATAACTATTGTAAAAAGTCCTATAAAGAAATCCTTTTTCCTTTGATCTTTTAATGGAGACATAAGTTAATAATCCTTGCTAAAATGTAAACACATGTAGGGAGCTATTATTCAGAAGTCTTGATAGTTTTTAACTTCATGATTTTTGGAAGTCTTTTAAATACATTCCATTCTTTATGTGCCATAGCTTCTCTTGTCCTGAGAAGAAACTTAAAAAGACAACGGTGATTGCCTGCTCTGGGCAGATTCAGAGGGAAAGGCTGAAAAAAGAATAGTGTGATTGTACTTCTCGCCACTGCTGCAAGTAATGCACACTGTATTTTCAAAAGGGGGGAAAAAGAAGTTTTGGCAGGTTTCACTGGAATAAGTAATTTAAAAGCTATCACAGAACTATCCTACCAAACAGACTGGTTTTAATTATCCTCGTGGGATAAAGTAATACAAACAAGCAAACAGTGTGGTCAGGTTGGGGGGATTCTTACGGGGTTGATTCTGTTGTGATGATCCAGCAGGAACTCATTTTCCTGCAGTGTAAGTTATGTTTATTGTACATTATCCCCATGCTGTATCATGTACCTCATATATTTTGCTTTATGGGACAAATCAGATAACAGTTTAAGGCTGAGCAGTAGCTGACTATATATATTCCCAACCAGTTAAACTGCTGGTTGTCAATGGGCATCTTTCATGTGAAAGGCAATTTCAAGGGGATGAGATTCTATCTAACAGAAGTACCTCAAGTACATTTTTATACTTGCTCCCACACAGTATTTATTTCATAGCTATCTATGCAGGAGATAGATGAGAAAGGTACAATTACTGGAAAACCCTCAACCTGCTTGTGTCGTGTAATTCTTTTCGGCTGAAAGAAAAGTTTCAAATGATCGTCCCTTACACAAAAATGATAAAAATGTTCCTGTTTTTTTTATAAAAGCAATTTTGTCTATTCTTCAATTTCCAGTTGCTATAGAGGACGTTGTAGTACATGTGCAAATTTCTGTTTATATTTGATACCCCACAAGCAGTGTGAGAGTTAACAATTTTTGCTAACTCAATTTCAGCAAAGAAATAATAATAGAATTTGGTTACTTTATGGCTTCAAAGTTTAAAATAATTCATTGGAAGTCAAAAATATGAATTGGATATCCTTATAGCTTTTCTGTACATTTTAATTGAATGTTGAGAAACCACCAAATGTATTTACAGAATAAAAAGGTTGTCTTATAGAGAGAAAATCGGCTGAAAGAAATAATCTTTAATCTGCGTCTACAGTGGCGCAGAAAATGTGAGGTTGTGGTGTTATGAATGACGTTGTTTTCTCCGTTACATTGATATAAAATCATATCGATCGTATTAACTTCTGCATTTAAAATGTTCTCCCTCCTGGCTGTTGATACGTGTAATATCTTTCCTTTTTTAATTTTCTATTCTTTATATAAAGGGATGAAAGTGGGGCAGTGCCTATTCCAGTTCAACTGTCTGGAGACACTTCTGCGTGGATTTTGCGTGCCTTCCAGAATAATAATAGTAACCAACTTTCAACCAAATCTGTGAGGGCAAGATACTTTATAATTATTAACTGCACATTCCTTTCAAGTTTCTCAGTGTGCTTTACCAACACTACCTCCTCAAAGCTTATAGTGTGTCTCGAGGTGGCTGGAAGTGCTCCCATATCCAGCAGAATAGAGACAGAAGACAACACGGGAGAGAGCGAGCTGGAAAGGCTTTTAGGTACTTAATTCATACTGATTTAGAGAATGTTAAACAGTTTTAAAAGTCAGGCCTTACTGTGTTTTCCCAGAGTCCTCTGTAGTGTGAGGAATACAGGCTACGTCTTCTGTGGGGACTTGGTTTATAATTTCCTGTGGACCCTTTGTGCAATGGAAGAAAATTTCACTGCAGCGAGAGTGCAGCTAGGATGCTCTGGCCTGGAAACTGGTTGTCAAAACCAAGGCTGTTTGAAAGCTGCCCACATACTGAAAAAAAGAGGCAATGAATTGAAAATGTGACATTCTCCTCTGTTTCTTTGGAAAAAGATCTTAAAGTATAGTAACATAAACAACATCTTTTTTTTTTTTCCCGACTGTTTTAAGGTGATAGATATGCTGGTCCATGAGCAGTATTTTACCACTACTATATCCAGTATTGCAGATATGTTTTCCTCCTAAGCCTTTTCCATAACCCCTGCTACTCTGCATTCTGTAATTGTACGGATCCATAGCATGCTGCTTTTTTACCAGTTGACCTTTGCTTTTCACTGGCATTTGCAAAATGTGACTAAATGAAACCACACTAAATAGATGTTAACAGCAAAATCTTTTTGCTGCTCTTCTTTCTCTTAAAAAAAAAATAAATCTATTTTCTGAAACTGCAGAATGTGGGGAATAATGCGAAAGTTCAGATATTTGCTATTACTGCACTACATCCAAATGCAATTAAAGGCATTGACCACTTGCTTATTTTTATGTGCTGATTTACACAAATCTATTCAAAGTAATGAGAAGCCCAGCTGGTACAAATCGTTACCAAGTGCCTTTCATAGCCACCTTTCGCTGGAGAATATTTGTTCTATGTTAACTGAGAACAAGCTGTTTCGAATCGTGCTGGAGTCTCTCAGAAGTATTAGGCACCAGTTTATCAACTGTTTTGAAAGGAAAAATTAATTTACATGCTTCTCTACCCCAGATGTGTGTTCTGACAGGTCGTGGTACAGCGGATCCCGGTGTCTCAGTGCAGAGCCACAGCTTTTGGGTGGAGGGGACATTGCTGGGTAAAGCAACCTTGGCAGCAAAAGCTGCTCAACAACCTATTTATTAGTATCTGTACTCCTCCCCTGCTGTTATATTAATATAATGAATTGTTCACAGGTGCTTCAAATGAGGTTTGGATGATCGCTGGGAGCTTTGTTACTCAAACAAGCCAAATTGAAAGGAGCAGATGCAACAGTCCCCTAGCAAAAGTACAAAGTATGACTTAATGAAGGTCATTTTCCACATTTTGGCCTTAGTGACCCTAAGAACAATCAGACTGTCATTATTTTACTGTTTCTAGACAGAAAGCTGATTCCTTCTTGCCCACTTGCCTTGGTTATTTTTTTTAGTTGTCTTTATTACATCATTGGGAGCTCTTAATTGCATTTAATCCTACTCCCTTTTAACTCAAATGAGATAGTTCCCACATGATTGTTGTTAAACTGTGCTCTAAGTCATGTTTGAGCTTTAAAGCCCTTTTGTGTGGCGATGTTTAAATCACAGTGAGTATTCAAACACTAGGCAGGTGAATAGATGGTAAAATGGACATTCTCAGCTGGAGATGTAGACCAGGGGACAGAGAGGAGTCAAGAGGTCATACCAGATACATGGCCTGAAGGCTTCCTACTGGCAAAGCTTGTGGTTTTCTTCTCTTTCCTTATTTTGGTGTAAATACAGAGAAACTAACAAACTGTCAGAAAGGTCTGTCTGTGCAATTAGCTTTGTAAATGTTGATTTACTCATCTACAAGGTCTCTTCAAAGGCTGTGCATGGCGTGAAAGAGCCGCAGCCCCTGGAAGGCGATGCCTGTGTCACAGGCGCGTGTTCTGAAGTGAAGGTGTCATTGAGTGGTTGACACAGACCTGGGTCCTTCCCCCTGGCTTTGCCACAGATTTCACTGGTATTTTGGGGAAAAGCTCACTTATGCTCTGTGCCGCCTTTCCTTATTATGGAAACAGAGACGAGGATGTTTTCTTACCAGCCTTTTTAGCTGTGTTTAGTTTATGAGTTTTTGAGATAAGGCTTCTCTCTTGCTTCATGTCTTACACAGCTCATTGTAAAGGGATTCCGGGCTCAGCTGAAGCCTGTAGGGGCTATAATAATTGCAGTAAACGTGACGGCTGCTGCACCCAAAGAGCTACTTCATTCCCTCCTCCCCCCAAATGGAAAAGAGAAGAGGCTCTTTTCCTTCTCTTTTTTTCAGATGTTTAAAGGGAATGCACTAAGGTCACAATGTGCATCAAAGGCCTATCTTTGCATCGCTTGACTATCCACTTGGCAAGCTCTCTAGCGTGTGTACTTTGATAGTTCAGTGACAGATATCACCAAGGAGAAAGGACAGCATTTTAACCTTGAGTACACATTGCAGGCGAAAATTGCACAGGGACAGAAAAACCATGTGCGACTCCTGTGCAATGAGCCGAAGAAAAGTGTCTTCATTGGGCTTTTCATCTAGAGAGGGTTTTGGAAGGAGCTGCCAAATGCCGTTGTTTTGTAAGAGGGGGTTTCCAGTGTGTTCATACTGGCTGCAAGTGGTCACTGATGGAATTACCGGTAGGACACCATTCCTGCCGGCAAATGTTACTGATGACAGTGAAATTATAGTGGAAATACTGGCACAATGTTCTTTGTTCTTCCCAAAAGAGACATCAGTTTTGTTCTTTCTCCAACAGTGTGCGTCCTTCTTTGCTCCAGCAGGACATAGTGTATTCAACCTGAGTCTTGGATGGGTTTTAGTGTGAAAGATGTTTATTTGGATGCTTTTCTGTCTTGTGCCTTGCTAGGCTTTGTTTATAAAAGTTTACACTGGACTCCTGGGGTAGGTGTCTCTTTCATGCTTATTGGGCTTTATGGCAGAGTCCACAGAGTGGAGCACAGAGGTAATTGTTGAATTCAACCATGAAAACTGCTATTACTTGGTTTCTCTCTGACGTCTGTTATATCCTGTTGTGCATGCGATGAGAGGTAGATTTTGTTTCATTTTCAAATCTGCTGGTGAGCTTGAATAGTATCTAAAATAGTTGGTGGCTCATCAAAACACATACAAAATCCATGCTTCAGTTTTGCTCAATGCAAAATCATCTTCTGAAGGTGTAGCAAATTAGTGTTCTACAGGGAGAAATATTCCATTTCCAGACTATGTTAGAGGGAAAGCAGTGGGTAGGCATGGCAGGCAGACTAATCCCTCATGGATCAGGAAAGGAAAATGTTAATTGAATAGGAAAAGGTGGGGGGGAGGTGGATTTACGGCTCCCTGGATGCAAATGTTAGCAACTTCTAGTTTTGTTTATGGGTAGTGTTTAATTTCAGCAGACTTTCCCGTGAACTCTGCTTTCTCCAATCCGAGTCATGCTTGTGTCTTCGTGGGAGATTACATACCCAGCACAAGTAGAGACAGTGATGTGCAGGACTGGAGCATGCATTATGGCAGATCTGAAGTTAACTTAAGGGCATGAGGCTGAGGAAGCGGGACGCATCCATCTTCCCCTTCGGTAGGACCCCTTGCATATGTGTTCCTGCTCACACTCCTGTAGCCATGAGTTTTACAGCGTTCTGTCTTCCTCATCAACAAGCCAGATGGATCTAGTCTTGCCTACCACCCACTCCCGTGCTGTGTTATTTGTTGGCATTTGTCAGTCCCAAGCACTTATATTTCAACAGAAGGTAACTGTTCAGTTGGATGCTATAGATCTTTTGTAATCCATTATCTATTTAATCAAATTTGGATTCTGTTTCTCACTAAAGACTATGTCTGTGATGTATTTAAAGCCCAGAGTGAACAAGCTTGCATGTTCAAAAGCCTTGTTTTTTAAACAATGTGGATTTTTCCCTGCTCTGAAAGCTGACAAACATCTTGCTGTTCTTGTTGAAATTTATTTTTATGTTGAGGGAACAAACTTCATTGTAAAGGGAGATACACTTAGGCAGATGTTGATGGGAAATGAAAGAATCAGAAAGGAATGGGTTATTCAGCTTAACAATAACTTGGATTTCTTTTTATTTTGTATGTAACCTTGATTCCATGTAACCTCTTCTCTGGCTACTGCTGCTGCTGTTTTTGTCAGTTTTGCTAGAGGTTGGCATTCAGATTCAGTCTTTGATGCCACAATATATGTGAAAATAGGCCTTCCAAAAGTTGCAGTATTGCGTGCTTAGCATCAGAAACTGGAACTTGGCCCTCATATTGGGTTGAAGGCATGCCGTTGTATTCTCTGATTTGTTGAGTGTTATTCTCTGATTTGTTGAGTGTTAGGACAAGGGGTAACGGGCACAAACTTGAGCATAGGAAGTTCCACCTAAACATGAGGAGGAACTTCTTTACCTTGAGGGTGGCAGAGCACTGGAACAAGCTGCCCAGGGAGGTGGTGGAGTCTCCGTCTCTGGAGACATTCAAAACCCGCCTGGACGCGTTCCTGTGTAACCTGCTCTAAGGTGGCCCTGCTCTGGCAGGGGGGTTGGACTAGATGATCTACTAAGGTCCCTTCCAACCCTAGGATTCTATGATTCTATGATTCTATCCTGATTTGGAGAAATACCACCTTAGCCAGAGGAACCATGTATCTGAAAAACTGTCATCTCTTCTGTGTATACGCTGTAAAATCTCACACTCAGCCTGTGACAACCATCAGTCTTTTAAAAATCCCGTTTGTTAACCGTCTTTGAAATTACCCTGGTTTTATGGCAGTGGATGAGAACCTAAACTGGCCTGTTTAGGTTCTGTCTTGGTTCTGTCATAACCTGTTAATAAATATGAATAAGAAAGCCAGGAAGAAAAAGTTACATAGACATTTAGGAACTCAACCATACCACTGAGCAGTTTTCTAAAATAAATAAATAGTATGCATTTGAGATGTTTTGTTAAACCTCTGTGTTTTGTCTCAGGCTAATGTTATAATCTCTTTCAAGTGAAGGATTGTCTTTTTAGATAAACAGTAAAATCCCTTTAGAAATGAAGCCCTGATTTAGTTGACACCTATAAATTTATTACAAAATAAAAATACTTCAAACATCCTTCATTTAAATTGTTATTTGAAGATTTATATTATTGCACTGAGTTGCTATGGTGGCGCTCGTAATTTACATTTCTGCCTGGAAAGCTTATAGAAAAAAAAAATATGAATACTGAACGTCAGAAAGTAGTGATTTGTCAAGTTTTGAAATGTACTACAGAAATATCAACTTAGGCAAATATGTTTGGATGAACTCTGGCATGCTGCCTAGAGCTGAGGGTTCCAGACCCGCGCAAACCTTCACTGTGCAGAGGGCGCGGGGATTGGGAGCTCCAGGGTCCAGCCTTGTGCCGGACAAAGAGAAAATATGGCATCCCAGGAGCTGGTTCTACTTGTACTTTAACTTCATGGTGTGTTGTAGGGGTCCCAGAAGGGCAGAGGTTGTATTTGAACTAGAGGTGTTAGCCCTGGCAGTTGTTTGCTGTTGAGCCACATACGTTGAAGTCTGGGGTTCATTAGCAAGTGAAGCATCCTCACGTAATTCCTCAGTCCTTGGCCACCATGTGCTCCACAACCTGAAGGGTGGATGAGCTCTGGGGATGATACCACCGGTGCCGGTTCCATCACGAAGGAGCAGTGGCAAAACAGTCAATAATCAGCTGTTAAAGAGGGATTGTATCTGGGTTTGGAAATGCTGAGATTGGTTCTGAAATGGCAAAAGGAAACATCTGTGCTTTGTGGTACCCATGAGCTAGGCTGAGAGGCTGAGCACTCAGAAACGTAATGTGAGGGTAAAAGGAAAGGTCAGGAATGTAGGCGGTAAAAGCAAAGAAATGTACAAGTTACTATTTAAACAATAGATTCTTAAAATGCAATATTATTAAAAGGAAAATGATTAAAAATTGATTTCGTACTTTCAAAGATGGTTTTACATAGCAGTGGGCTAAACTCACTTGAAAGTGGGCTAAGCAAGTTTCAAAGAAAAGTGTAGAGGACGTTGTCTAGTACCTAACAGAAATAACACATTAAATCTTACTTGAAAATGCCTTGTTCAGCTAGGGCTCATAATACCACGCTGAGGGCATTTTTCAGGATGAGTCTGAGGTTAAGAAAAACACCTGCTGAATAACTAGTGCCACTTACTTCGGCACTTGAGTTTTCCTCAGAGGTCTTCCATCCAATTACTGACCAGATCCAGTGATATTTAACTTACCAGATCTGACAAGAGCTGAGCCCAAGGTAGAATGACTGCTTAAACATTTATTTGTGTCAATGACACGTTTAAAACTCTCTGCTCTGTCTAAATATTTAAAGGAAAATATAAAGAGGAAAATGTAATGTGACATAAGAGGAAATGAAAAACAACCTTACTTGTTGAGGACATTCACTACACACAATTGCTGTCTTCTGAATACCTGGTATTTTGGCAGAAATTGAGGGGAATGAAGTCCTAAATATCATGTTTGTCTGTCTCTTCTTAACAAAAATGATTTTTACAATGGCAAGTGGATCTTTTGCTGTCAAAATCACAGAATATGACAACAGCCAGGATCTTTAGGAACCTCTGAATCTGAAGTTTTTGATTGTAAAGCTAACATCTGAAAAGGAAGAAATAATGGAGATAAATGTATACTTAGTAAAAAGAAGTTGCAGTTTTGTCCACATCAGAGAGCTTAAATGTGTTGACTGCTTGTTGAAGTAGACTACATCTTAAGAACAAGCTGCAATAAGCTTTCTTCTTGGAGAAACAGAGAGTATAAAACAAAATCTCCAACCCCCATTTTACTGGGTAATTCGGAGTAAAGCCAAATGTCGAAATTCTGTGTAAAGCAGATCTGTATTTTCCATGGGTAGATGACAGATTTTTCTACAGGAAATATACATTTTTCGTAGTAGATACCCGTTGTTGTCAGTGCGTGTATTTAAACCAGCGTGAGCACTTTCCAAAGTAATACAGAACATATCTATAGTATATAAGGGATGCTGAAAATTTTCTTCATCAGTGAACTTTTCCTAGAAAGGAGCTTATTAAATTCAGAGATTTCTCTCTGTGGATCATCAGTGATGTCTGGGGGGGATGAGAGAACAATGGAACTGGGAATGTGTGCATATATCATGCTCTTAGCAACACATTCTCTGTTGGAACCTGACACTTATGTTTGCAAAAGCAAACCCACTCTAAATTAGTTTGCAGTTAATTGGCTGTGAAGGGAAATGCACCTTGCCAAAAAGGATTTGAAATATGAAGCAGTTTGTATTTGTGAAGAAGTTGATGGCTGTACTTGAAGAATCACAGACTCTTTCCTGGGCATCTGGGAAATGATGTGGTTCATAATCTCCAGTGCTTTCACAAATTCCGTTATTTGGCAAGAGGGGCATCTACTTGCTGTCATCTACTTGAAGATTGATTTTAGAGGGGCAGTCGTAGAATGTGTGTTGGAGCTGTTCGTTTGCAGTTGAGGAAAGAGATTTCATTAGTTCAGTAATGTTTTGAATATGCGATGGAGAATAACAGGAACTAGCACACACTATTAAGATCTTTCCTTCTGTTTTTCCTCCTGTGACTCCAAATGCAATGAATGGTGACAGGTATAACAGTGGTTAGCGTTTAGGTACGTCCTTCCATGTCTCTGAGGTCTTTCCAAATATTAGTGGAGAATGTCTCATAGTGGGCCGGTGAAACAGGTGTGGTAGAGATGGACATAAACTAAGTATAGATGGACTCATCCAAGGTCCCACAACCAGTCAGTGACAGAGCTGGGATTTGAACCAAGCTCCGGAATCCTTTTTGCATGTCTAACTACAAGGTCGTGCAGTCTTTGCTGAGATGTGTGAAAGGAAGAGTTCCTTCTGTGACCAAGCCGTAGTACAGCAGGAGCTCCACCTTCACAAACCAGCAATGAGTCTCTGGAGCTTTCAAGACTTAATTTCATTTTTAGTATTTCCATGTGCTGGCTGTTAATAGATGTACTTGACTTTTCAGGATAATACATGTTTCACCAGATTGCTCTGTGTGGTCAATAATTATCATAACCTCTTCCTCATCTGCCGCTGCCAGAAGATAGAGGGGCTTCTAATTTTCCATGAAGGATCACCACACTTTTTGTACATAGATCTTTTTGACAAGCAAGAATAGTGTTCAGAAAGATACTCTGTTCAGTCACCTGTTGGCTTAGTAGGTATAAGTAGGTAAGAAAATATCCATAATAGATCTTTAGTGAAATGGGAGCGCTGAGTTTCTTCCCCTTTGAGAAAACAGAGGATGAATGCAAATCGTGATTAATTCTGCTGAATGGCTAAGGAGCTAACTGTGTGGCTACAATGGTAAGAGATGGGCTACCATAGCTACTAATAATGCAGCAGGTATTATTTTCAGTCAGTATCTAATTGCCTTGGAGGAACTTATTAAACTGAAACCACTATTGTGTGAGGAACTATTCACGTAGAGTATCTCCAGAGTGATCAAGATGATCCTGCTGTGGGCTACAATATAGATCAGTAAATGGGAAGCGTGGTTTAGTGAGGAAGCTGACATTTTGAGAGCTCAATTGGTCTGCACGTTGTTCTGTATTTTAGTAAGATGTTAATACCAGAAATAATGGCTGATTCTCTTTTCAAATGTTTGAATACTCACTCCAGAAATCACACTTGAATCCAGTGTAACAAATATCTTTCACTTGTAGATTCTTTGAAGGCACCACCTAAAGCTCCTTCTCTAACTTCTCTCCAAATTTCTCTGTAACATTGTTTGGTTGCCATTTGTAATCACCACATCTTGAGATACGAATTAGTTTCATGAAAATAAGACCTATATTACATCTCAGAGACTGTCCAATTCTCATTAATACTAATGGATGTCACACATTTGCGCTGATAATAACCTTACAGGTTTTATGGCCTAGTGATTTGCCACTTATGCGAGATGTTTCTAGTTTTACAGCGTGGATGCTATCTTAGCATTTCATGTGAGAAACACATGGGCTTGCAGCTGGACAAACCTCAGTGGATTAAATAAAAGAAAACTTCCTTCTCCTAGGCCACAAAATGCTGAAAATTTGCATGACCAGAGCAGATTCTGGGAGTGGAAGCTCTGGAGATCCGTCTTTCAGCACGAGGTCCTCATTTGGATCTGCTCTGAAAGGAAGCCAGGTCCATGCTTAGCTCGTTTGCCTAACCAGGGTTAGCTGATGCTGATTAACTTGCCTATGAGGTGAAAGTGGGAAGTTTTTTGAGTACCCTTTTCTTAGAGAGTCAGAAAACTGGACTGTGAATTATCAGTGAATTCACTTTCAATAATTATTCTGTGAATTATCTCTTATTTCCAGGTAAACTTTTTTGCTCAGTGGGGTACTTCTTACAGCGGTTTGCTAGCAACTGCAGTTCTTATTGTAAATTGGGTAGTATAGCAAATTACTCTAAAATCCAGGTGTGAAGGTGTCAGTAGTGGATATTTTAACGTTATTTTGAGGCAGTTCTTTTAACAATTTATGCAGGGCTCTTGCTTGTAACATTGAATTCATCCCTCTCAATGAACGTGTACCAGAACACTTAAATAGGTTATGGTCATTGTCCTGTTGGCTCAAATCTAATTAAGAACTAAGAATATGATACTACTTTCCCTTCAGCTCTTTTAGCAAGTACTAAGGGACTTTGTGCTGCAAAGGTGACTATTCAGCACATTGGAAAAATAGTTCAGAGAACCACTTTTTTAGGTTCCTATCTTCAGCTCCTCCAGCTGGTCAGTGGGTGGTGGAAGTGACATCTTTGGCCCCTTAATGGTTTATCACTTAATCTGTGATGGTATGGTACGTCATCAGAAAGGAGAATATAGCAATGTTGAGTTTAAATAAGCTTTAAAGATAAAGACAAAAGAAGGCTATGCTAATCGTCACACCAAGTTTCTTGCCCCTTTGCATCTTGGTCATGTTCTTCACTAGAGAGGAGGAACTGTGACCATATACGTGTTCTCACGTGAGAATTTGTGTTGCAAAGTAATAGCCTAAAAAAATATTTTACATTAAAACAGAGCAGATTGCTTATGGCAACTCTTGCATAATGAAGGAACACAATGAAGAACTGCAGTTCATTCTGCTCTTCAGGTCTGTTCTATTTTCATAGTTTTTTTTAAAAAGTAGAAAATTGCATAGTATAATTACAAGTTCATTTGCATTCATATTACAAGCTGTGAGCTCGTACAGTCTTTTATATTTAAAAAATATTGTTAGCAAGTGTGACTTGCGCCCATAAATTTCAGAAACGGGAATGAAGTTGACACTTACTCAAAGTCCCTCCTCTTAGTCAAGAGCCAGCACCCTTCCTGTGAAGCGCAGGACCTCAGTGAGGCCAGCGACGTGGTAAATGCAACTACATTTTATAGTGTAATGGGCAAGAGCGTAGAGCAGCTCCTTTACTGTTTCCCCAAGAAAAATGCACGCCTTTTGGGCACTGAGGATCACCAGTGTTTTACTGGACTTAATTCTTGTAGATGAGCATAGCCACAACTCATCTAGAGGATGCTGTCATTTCCTAATGGAAAGATGACTCCTGTTACTTTATTTTTTTCTTAAGTTCTTTGTCTTCCTGAGATGGCGAAGTTCTCACCAATAGGAAATATTGCTGCAGTTAAGTTTGCAACTAGGGTTTGATTTTTTTAGTCCACGTTAGAATACTTGGGTTCAATGGATAATCCCGCCTTTCATTTCTGCAATACATGGAATTGAAGGAACAGGTCTATAGTGAAAGTCTCCATTCCATCAACTACTTTCTATAAATGTGGTATGACTTTTGAAGTGCATTTTTTTATGTCATAAAGGCTGTTAGATGACTTTATCTTTTATGCTTAATACCTAATGCGCTATGGAAAAGAAGAACTGAGGAAGACGAAGCCGAAAACATTTCAGAATGTTACCGGATCTCTGCAGGCCCTTTCAATCAATCTGTTTGCTCAGCCTTTCCCTCTGCTCTCGGATGGGCGCTCCCTGCCCTGTTAAGCGTGTTGCCACGTTGGTTCAGATCTCCTGCCTGTCGGCTGGAGGGGAAATAACCTGTAGACATCTTTCTACCTTGTAAGCATCTTGGTGATCGCTCCTTGGGCTGTCATCTCGAAGAGCGCGCATCAGCAGTTAGATATTTGCGTGCCCGGCAGAACGTCTCACTCGTAATTTCTGATCAGATCGGATACTCTTGGGATGCTTTGAGCCCTCTTCTCTGTCGGCCGAAGGAGACGCTGCCACTCAGACTCGGGAGGAGAAATCAGATCTGCCCGCAGCCTGCAAAAAGCTTTTTTTTTACTCATTTACCTCAGTTAGCTGCTTTTATGCCTTGATTGGAGATAATACCAGTGAAATAGCAATAACCTGGCGAACGTACTTCTCTTCTGTATGTAAATCCTTTCAGGAAGCGCATGCCAGCCTCTGTTTTCTAGGGGGCTCGGTTTGTGCAGAAGCTGTTATCACAGAATAAGTGTAATGGGTCGTGAATTTTGTGTTGAAAGGCGAGTCTCTCCCTGACTTCTGATCCGCCTGCAATAGAGCCACTGGCTCGGCAGCCAGTGCATGAGGCTGAATGCGCTGCCTCCACGGACTCGGGAGGTAACAGCCCTAAACGCCTCATTAAATTTTCACGGGTGACTGAGAGAAGCCATGAGAAAAACACCAGGCTGGTAACGGTGTGACGGCGGGGCCCCCCGTGTGT